>BSBM01001474.1:0-502500 GCA_027924585.1 Larix kaempferi | reverse complement strand
TGATGATGGTTATGGTGATGATGATGGAGATGTTGAAGATGATGGAGATGGCAATGAAGATGATGATGATGATGATGATGGTGAAGATGATGATGATGGAGATGTTGATCTGATGACGATGAAGATGATGATTATGGTGATGATGATGAAAATGTTGATGCTGATGATGATGGTGATGAAGATGATGATGATGGAGATGTTGATGAGGAAACTACAAATGCCAATGATGATGATGATGATGGTGATGACGATGAAGATGTTGATGATGATGGTGATGGTAATGATTATGAAGATGTTGATGATGATGATGATGGTGATGGTGATGGTGATGTTCAGATGATGATGATGATGATGATGATGAAGAAGATGATGGTGACATGATGGAGATGTTGATCTGATTCAAGGAAGATGATGATGATGATGGTGATGATGATGAAGATGTTGATGATGATGATGATGGTGATGAAGATGATGATGATGAAGAAGATGATGATGATGGAGATGTTGATGTTGATGGGGAACCTAGAGATGACAATGATGATGAAGATGGTGATGGTGATGGTGATGGTGATGACGATGAAGATTTTGATGATGATGGTGATGGTGATGATGATGAAGATGTTGATGATGACGGTGATGGTGATGTTTAGATGATGATCATGATGATGTTCAGAAGATGATGATGATGATGATGGAGATGTTGATTTGATGAGGAATATGATGATGATGATGATGATGGTGATGATGATGAAGATGTTGATGATGACAATGATGGTCATGAAGATGATGATGATGAAGAATATGATGCTGATGGAGAATATGATGCTCACAACTCCCTCTAGTCTCTCTCTCCCCAACCATCAATCTCTCTCTCTCTCTCAAACACACACACATACACACACATTATGTCACTTTCCATTCTCAAACCCATCCCCCCTCCATCCATATCTATCTCCACCTTTCTCCCTCCATCCCTCACCCTACCTTCTCTCCCTCCCTCTCTCATCGCTTGTCTCTCTCTCACCTTCTATCCCTCCCTCATGTTATCTTTCCCTCAACCTATCCCAATCTCTCCATCACTCCCTCGCTCTCACACACTTTATGTCCCTTCCCCCTCCTCTCATATTCTCTCTCTCTCTCTCTCTCCATCGCCACCACTCCTTGCATGTCTCCCACCAACACTTTATGTCCCTCTCTTCCTATCTCTTTATTTCGTTCTATCCCCATCTATCTCTCACTCCCTCCAAATCCATTCCTCGCCATTGTCCCTCTCCCTCCCTCGCTCTATGTCTTCCCCCCCCCCTTGTATTCTTTATTTCTCTCTCACATCCCCCTTGCCTCCATCCATTCCCCCTTGTCACTCAAGTCTCACTTTCAACTTCTAACCCTATACCTCTTCAGAACCTATTCTACTCCTAATAGTGCTCTCAAGCTCCACTTTCCTTCACCCCCTATAGCCCATCATGTTCTCATTCTCTTCATCTCTCCCCACTCAAGCTTCCAACATCCTTCTAAGCCCTTGACCCTTTCCCACCCATATTAAATATTAACCATAGATTCCCTTCACCCTTCCCCACCCCTTCTCAAATATTAAACAAAAATTCCCTTGAGTCTTCCACACCCCCTCTTTCTCAAGTATTAAACATGTATTTTATGATTTGCATAACGCGACCGCGTTTTTTAACTATATAACGCGTACGTGTTATGTAGTTATATAACGTGTACGCGTTATGTACATCTAAAAGAACGGCAATATTTTTGAATTTAAATAGAACACGCTCGTGTTTTGTAGAGCCTAAACCAGGCCGAATCACATGCTCACATGTCAACAATAATCCTATGTGTATGCTTTGGAGTTTGCTTCGGTAATTCCAAACCTGTGCTATGTTAATGAAAAACCAAAGCTAATTGGGTATTTCTTCCAATTTCTGGAGAAACCTGTGCTTAGCCACTCATTACAATATGCTACACAGAGTCATTTTTTACGAAATCTTAGACACAAATAGCATTTTTTCTACAGATTCCAAATATGTAACTTTTATTTTGAAATATTAATTTTTCCTATTTTCTTTCAATTTCTTTTCTGTCCTACCTCCTTAACTCATGAAACACACTGTTAGTGTTTCTTCCATAACTTTTTCAATTCTCAATCATTTCAAAAAAAAATTGTACGGTGCACAAGAGGACACTAACCTCCACGTTCTATGAAAAACCCATTTCAATATTTTTGCATTAAGACCTTCAAAGGCTCTACCCACAAAAGAGGTACTATTTTTGAGGTTTGATCACTTAGACAATTATAAAAAAATTATAAAATTACTAATTTAATTTTCGAAAAATAATGGCGCACAAGTGCTATGTGTTCTCTACATGCATGCCGATTTTTGTAGCTTGATTCCATCATTTAGGCCCTCAAAGGCTCTACCCACAAAAACATATACCTTATCATTTGCCTGAAAAATAAAAAGTATCTATTAGGAAAAATGAAACTTGACATAGCTATGCAAATTTTCAATACATAAAAGTTATATATTCGGAAACGTGATTCAATTTCCTACATTTCATCTTCATCTTTTTTACTCAATGCAAGATATTTTGCGTAAGTAGCTCAAAAAATCCAAGTAAGTTGAGGGATGCCTGCTTTTTCAGTTTTCTTTTGCATCTAACGCGCCAAAAGTGACCCTCATTAGCTTGCACTGACCCGTGACATAGTTGGCCATGTGAAAGATTAGTGTTTTTATCTTCATCGTTGTCGATATTGTGGGAAGCGCAACCATTCTTTAGATCGGTGTGTGAAGCTGAAGAAACCTACAAGAGTAAAACTTGCAGCAGATTATTGCACTGCTTCTTACTTTGTACCTAACAGGGGGGACATGATGTCAGGATTCAAGTTTCTAAGCCTTGTCCCTCTGACAACAAACACTCAAAACCTTCCTCAAGTAAGTCATATCAAGCAAGCTTGATCCACAGTGAGTTTGGAAAGCCATGAAATTTAGAGCTGCCACTTGATTCTGATATGCATGTATTCTGGAGACAGAAGAGAGCCATGACATAGAGTACTCATGTGTTTTGTGTCTAGTTGTGACACCATGAGACTCTCCTCTCCTCACATTGTTTCTAAAGGGGGGGATGAATACCTTCAGTAACAAGCGAGCGAGTGCAAGCGAATCGGAACAAGTGATCCTATGAAGACCTATATTCTACTGAGCTCCAGAGTTGGTGGTCATCCTTAAACCACCGGTATTGAGAGCACCTTATATTAGCAGAAGCATGTGCAAGCTTCTAGATAACTTGGAAAAAGATTGTCAAGATGGAAATGTTCATCTAGTTTCTGTTGTTCACTTCCTCTCAGCTCTCCAATTGGTTTTTGGTCATCCTAAAACCACCATTCTAGACAGAGCCTCTGAGCCTTCAAGCCAAGTTCCAGAAAACCTATGAGCGAGTGTTGTCGCCAAGTTCAAAATTTTTTGGTCAGCATTAAACCACACACATAGTAGAAGATTCAAGCTTCTGCTATCCCATTTCAAGTGATGGTTAGCCAAAACCACCCCTTCAGAGAGCTCTTGTACTTAGTAGAAGCATGTGCAAGCTTCTAGCTAAATTTCTTAGTAAAGGATGATCCATATGGAAATGTTTAGCTGGTGTTATCTATCCACTTCCACTTATTCAGTTCTCTTATTTTTATTGCACTCATATACACCCTTCAGATTAAGGGGGGATTTGTTGGAGTCTAATCCTCGGTGTGAGGAATATTAATGTGCAAGGGATACCAAGAGTCACCTGTGAGTCCAAGAGTCATCTTGGAAGAAGAATCTAAGGGACATATCAATGTATATGTTGACCATTTTTTAATGGAATTAATGAACTTTCACGCCTATCTTTCTGTCTTCATGAGTTAATTATTTATGTGCCCCAACTGGAACCTTACACATCCTAAAACCACCCATTTTGTAGAATACATCAACTTCACTAGCAATCATTTTGTGGTGATCCTTAAACCACCATTTTTCAGAGGGAACCACTGAGCCTTAAGAGCCAAGTTCTAGAGAGAATCGTTGAGCTAGAACCTGATTTAGAGCCAAGTATTAGAGAGAATTGTTGAGCTAGAACCTGAGTTAGAGACAAGATCCAGAGGGAAAATTTGAGCCAGAATCAAAGTTAGCGCCAAGTTCCCGAATTTTTCGTCGTCCTTAAACCACCAATTAGTAGAAGACCTTATCCTATGTTATTTATACTAACCTTTTTGGTTTGTGTTCATCCAAAACCATCGAGTTTGTGGTCATCCTAAAACCACCAATTTAGACAACACTTCATTTTTTTACCACTTAGTATAAGACTTCAACTTCAACTAGCTTACTTGGCAAATGATTGTCAAGTAGGAAATGTTTAACATTTGGCAGCATTTCACTTCCATTTTTTAGCTCTTTGCTTGGACTCACTTACAAAATTTAAGATTAAAAGGGGGGGAATGTTGGAAACATAATCCGTTAGGGTTATTGAATATGAAGAGTCATTTTGGATTCCAAGGGACGACTTGGAATATGAAACCAAGCATCACTCCATGTTGTAGTGATATGTATATTCTCGTAATGGAAAAATGGCATTCATGCTCATCCTTTTTTGGGTGTTCCAACAATGATATTAGAGCTATTATGATCCCTGTGGCCTATGCTCAGAAAATTGCCATAACTATCCTCCTTGACATATTATGCGCCCTCCTGCCAACTCTATGGATTATCCTCAAGCCTGCACTACAAATTTTGGATAGATTCTTTGCAATGTACTAACCTACATGCCAGTATTCTCATGCATGTTACCTCTACTTTCAACCTTGCTCTAATACCACTGTTGGAACACCCAATGAAGGATAAGCATGAATTCCATTTTTTTATTAAGAGAATATACGTATAAATACAACATGGAGTGCCACTTGGTTTCATATTCCAAGCCGTCTCTTAGACTCCAAAATTACTCTTTGTATTCACTAAACCTAATGGATTAGATTTCCAACATTCCTCCCTTTAATCTGAAGGGGTGTATGTGAGTCCAAGCAAAGAGTTAAAAATTGGAAGTGGGCAACGGACAAATGATAAACATTTCTTGCTTGACAATCATTTTCCTAGTAAGCTATTAGAAGCTGAAGCCATCTACTAAGTGGTTAAAAGTGAAGTGCTCTCTAAATCGGATGACCACAAAATCAGTAGTTTTGGATGACCACAAACCCCAAAGGTTAGTAGAAGCAAAGATGTTGATGTCTTCTACTAACCTTTTGGGTTTGTGGTCATCCAAAACCACTGATTTGTGGTCATCCTAAAACCACCGATTTAGAGAGTAATTAATTTTTTATCACTTAGTAGAAGATTCCAACTTCTGCTAGCTTACTTGGAAAATGATTGTCAAACAATAAATGTTTAGCATTTTAGAGTTGTCCACTTCCAGTTTTTATCTCTCTGCTTGGACTCACATACAACCCGTCGGATTAAAGGGGGTATTGTTGGAAACCTAATCCATTAGGGTTAGTGAATATGGAATCATTTTGGAGATATGGAATATGAAACCAAGTGTCACTCCATGTTGTATTTATATGTATATTCTTTTAATGGGAAAAAAGGTAGTCTGTAATGTCCCTTCTTAGGAATTTTATTAAAATGGCAATTTTTCACTTTTTTCCCTAGTTTGACCTTTGACTAGTTTGGATCTCTAGGTCTCAAATTTGCCCCAAATGATTCCAAATCTTCTGAGAAGGTATACGAATGATATTAGAACATAAATATGTGTTTCATGGATGCCTTTGGACCTTTAAAATACTTCTACAAATACTCTTTCAATTCTGATCAATGTAGGTAACTTTACTAGTGATTTCCCTTTGACTAGTATTGGTCTCTAGGTCTCAAATTGACTCCAAATGCCTTCAAATCTTCAAGGAAGTTGTATGAATGATATTAGAACTTGAATATGATGTTTATGGATGAAATATGGCCACCAAAAGACCTCTGCAAACTCTCTTGAGATTCTGGACCAATTATGCAATTTTACTAGTAATTTGGGGTTCAAATCCCCATGGGGTAAGTACTGAAAATGGCTTCCCAAATGCCTCCAAACCCACTCAAATTTATGAACAGAGGTATGTAAGGTGTTAAGTATGTTATTAAAGTCTCATATGCACCATTAATGGATTATTACAACTGTTCTCACCCTCTCCCATTCAACTGCAAAAATCCCCAATTCGACCCTTGGGGAAATGACACTATTTCACCTCCCAATACAACTAAACTGAGTAAAAATGATTCAAACGCTCAAGTACAGTACATGAAACTTGTAGAAGACATCCATGGAAGTATATTGATCACAAATATATCAGAGAATCATCCATTCATTCGAAATCATCATCAATACATTGGCTCACAACAAGGTAGTGGGGAAATGGCATTGTTCTTCCATTAAAAATGAGATTTATACATTTCTACTTGGAATTTCGACCTGAAACTTTCTGGAGATGAAGAACAGAGTATTTAATTCATATTACAAAAGAAATGGGGCATTAAAAGCTTCCCCAAAGAGTACAATAGCTCACCAAAAACGCCCTCCCTCAAGGATCAAGAATATGCCATCAAAACTGGAAATGGTTGAAGGAGTGAGCTGCAATAGAAGAAACCATGAGCTGCCCTGTAGCTTACACCTGCAAATAAAGACTCCATTAAAGCTCCAAATGAAAGGTCTGAATGGCCTTTCCAATTACCAACTTGGATGGGAATCTTTCACCCTCGAAATTGGCTAAGGCAAGAAACTAGTCATCCACTAGCTCTCCCTCTTCACAAATGCAATTGCAAATTCCAAAAATGATCAAAAGCTGCTTTCATTCTTTGTTATTGACATTTATAAATTTTTAATGGCCTCCATGGGTCGAATTCCTTCCAAGAGACTCATGCCAACTCAAGTTGGGAAGAGATTCCAAAGAACGCCACTTGTACAACAATTCCTAGTCTCCCACTTCCACCAAATCACATGTGGAAGCATCTTAGCTGCCATAACACCCTTGAGCGCCCTCTTGGAGTCTATTTTTAGCCCTGACATGTCATATATGTCATATGTCAGCCTTTAGGTCTGATTTGTGTCATAGGTGTCATAGCATCTTCATCATTGTTGTCATAGAGCTAGGGAATCTAGCCCAAGTGTCTCACTAGCTCCAAATTGCCTCTTCCTCTTCCATGGGAGTTACTCTTCCTCTATATTTCGACCTTGGATGAGTCATGCCATGAATAATACCTTTTGGACTCCCCCAAGTATGTTACCATTCACCTTGAATTCGAATTGGTGAGAGAATGATGCCAAATGTAGTGGGGAAATCTAGCCATATGTGGGTCCCACTTCCTCCATGTGTCTTCATGATCAAATGCCACTTTGATTTTCACTTGTATATATTTATTTCGGTCCTTTACTAAATATTTATTCCATTCTAATGTTCAAACATCATTTATTATCCCCATTATTCCAAATCCCAAAGCTTCCACCCCAAACCTAGGAAACTAGTAATTTTCCTCCTTGGCAATTATTTGAACTTTAGCATCAATTTGGCAAATTCTACTAAATAGGGACAATGTGATTAGGCCATTGTGACCCAATGCCAAATTTGGGACATTACATAGTCGCGCTTATTCTGTATTGGGTGTTCTAACAATCAAGTGTTAAATTGCTAAAGATAGTTAGCTGAGTCGAATTCAACACATGTGTTAACATGTCTATTGGTTGACCTCATTGACTCAATTCTCTAGACAAGTTATTTATGTATCTATATTTGTTGTAAAATGTAACTATATTTCACAATGTGGTGAATGTTTAGTCGAGACAAGGCTTATTTGACAACTTTGCTAAAGTAGTAATAGAGTGAGGATTGCATGTGATCCTTTTCCTCTTAGTAATCAATACTAGTTGCAACCATTGTAAAAATGATTTTTAAGGGTACCTTTTAAGGCTAGCCCCATGCCCAAAAAAATTATTATTGTTTCTAGAAGTGCAAATGGCCTAAATAACAATGCTAACACCAAAAGTACCTAAGACTTTTTCATGCCAAAGGTGTATCAAGAGGTGATTTCAAAGGTGCATAATAAAGTGATTTGAAAATAAAATGACAATATTTGTAATTTTTTTCGAGAAAAAAATGTGTTGAGATATTTCAATGGTCATTTCCACTTGAAGTTATCTATAGCATTGTGTTAGGGAGGTTTGGAAACAAAATGGGTAGCTTTGTATCCACACTTGCAAGCTAAATAAATGCTTCTTATTCCAATGTGTTAATAAGGTCCATGTGATTGAGGTTATCCATTGCAATTAGTGGGTCTATAAAATCACTTTGCTAATCTTCTTCCCCTAGAGTGGATTTATACATTGTCCGCATAGCTAAGACATCCTACCCAATGTGGGTTGAATTTCCCGGTCTTACCATTCAACTTTGGTTGTTCTTGAACTATATCTCAACCTTGGTGGTGGATTTATATATCATGAGATTGAATGGTTCTTTACCTTAAATTCTATCTATTTAAGGATCTAAAGATGTATGTCCACATTATCATGAAAAAATGATTAGATAGTTTGTCAAATACATAGCCTTTCCTAATACTTGCTTATGATGCCAAAGACCATATCACTATATCTATCACTCTTGATTGATGACCTACAATGACCCCTTGTAACAACCCCTTTCATGAATACCAACCATTAGAATTAAAAGAAAGAGAAAATCATCATTGAGTTAGCAGCTTTAACATGAGCAGATTCCATTCCTCCTTCATTCATACAAGATTTTTAAGGTTGTCTGCAAATCTGATTTTTTTTATGGCTAGGAAGCACTCTCCGAATTTGCAAATGAAATTCTAGTTATGTAAGAAATGTCAAATTACTTATCACCGCGACACCCTAGAAGTTGCAGAAAAAATATCAATACATGAAAATTCAAAACCAACAAATGAAACTTTGATTTCAGAGCTAATTGACACCCTTTCATATCTTCCAATGTGAAGACTTGGAGTAATTTAAGCAGTTGGTGTGGTTTCTACAGTTATGGCATTCCCAGAATCTGTGTATTGTAAAGCAGCTAAGAGAATTGTATGACTATTGTGTGTTGGAATATGCTTAAAATCAATTGGATTTATTGATTCACAACAAGCAAGTTATATGAATTTTAGGGGGTTTGCTTAAGCCTACAACTTACATTTTCAACTTGGAAATAACCAGCATAGATCCATCTTAAACCCAAATCTATCAAGCACTGAAAGGGATCCAATTCCTTGAGGTGTATTTTATTTTAAATATGGTAAACTCAATAAATTTGATCCCTCTTGCTTGATAGATCCAGGTTTAAGATTTTATTTTTTATTTTATAAACCAACACTGATTTTTTTAATTACTTTTCATAAAAAAAAAATTATGAACCGACATGAATTATTTTAATTACTTTTATTTTTTGTAATGTAACTATATGTTATGTTACCTTACGTGACATATTCCCGATACTAGGTTGTAGAGCACCTCGCTCCTCTCTGTGCAATCACAATTTCTTGGAGCAACAAAAGAAATCCACCATAGCATTATCTTGTAAAGAAGTCGATTAGATGTTAGAGGGTAGCAATTTGGGGCAGCATGCCAAATTGTTTAAGAGCATTAACTCCTTAAACATACCCAAACAATGTAATGCATACTGAATTATTTAATTCTTGAAAAACGAATAATGGTTTCAATTGTAAATCCAATAAAACAATCTCAATGAACAATAAAGATAAAGACAATGGCAATTATGGTATGGGACACAACAATTCTATAATGAATGCTAGTGAATAAGCAAGTAGGTTCAGGGTTGATTGAATATTTCTTCCTCGTGCAAGAGACAAACCTCCTACTATTCCCAAACTATTATGCATGAAACCCAATCATAAAATAGAACTTGAGAATTACAAGAGATATAAGCAAAAGTGCAATGTGGATATTTTAGAGCTCGCAAGAGCCATATAAGGGCCTAACCTCCAAATCTTCACAATGTCGAAAGATCTTAGAATAGGTAGGATATTTGTAGCTTTACTTCATGGTATAACTCATTCCATGCTGAAAATAAATTGCCCAATTAATCTTCCCAAGGTGGTGGTTCACCTCCTACGATGGGAATGAACAAAATCTTGAAGCCTAAGGTTATGGTCCTATATTTCTTTAACCACTTAAGACAAATATTTGCGAAACATACACATGTAACAGAGTCTCCATACAGAATGCAAAAAATGAATACCAATGTAACTACAAATTCTATTCATTCTACTAGACAATTCCATGGTTAGGGGTACTATGGCATTTTCTGGGTTGTTCCCCCACAGTGCTGGTTATGATCCTATATGGACTATGCCTTGTTGGGACTCAGAAATGTCCTATTTTAATCCACTTTACCTTTCACTATTCTTCATATTTCATCGTCCCATTAACCTTTCATCATACCATTTCCATACATATACTTGAGTTTCATCTTATTATTTTCCACTTTATTCATTTTAGTATTATAAGTGAATTTATGATTAAATATTGGAAAATAACATGTTTTTCACTAATATCTCAAGTATGGATGAGCTTTGTAATGTGTAGGAATATGGAAGGATCAATTCAAAGAAAGACTCCTCGAATATCTCCTCCACCATTTCATGGATATAGTTATTCAAAGAATATTCCAAGGAGAAGATCATGGAGATTTGGTTGGCATATCTTATTTATGACGTATGAGAAACATGTGGAGAATTTGTGAGAGACATGTGGAGGATTTTAATGGATCGTACTTTGTAATAATAGGAATTTAGTTGAGAGTGGTTGAGAGAATAGTGGATCTATCATTATGATATGGTTATCTTGTTCTCAAAGAAATTCATGTATAAAAGAGAGTGCTCTCTCTTCATTTGAGATAGTAGAGAGGATAGTAGATGGTAGTAGATTGATAGGAGATTAGAGAGTAGATTAGGAGAAGATTAGTCTTAGATTGTAGAAGTTAGTTTTGACTTTGTAATATGGAGAAGGGGATTCTTAGCTTTTGTTCATAATCTTAGTTTTGATGCTTTCATGATTTGTCATTGATTTGTGTGATGTAAATTAAGATTTCTTTATTGTTAATGTGAGCTCACATGTGTTGTCTCATTGCTCTTCATATGTTTCCTTTCTTTTATGCAATTTACTTCCAGCACTGTGTTTCAGCTTAAGGGGGAATTAGATTAGCAATTAGCCATTAGCAAGGGGGGGTTAGATTAGATTAATTTCAATTCAGTCCTGCATATATTTTTCATGTGCTTTGTAAGCCTACGAACCTCGGATTGACAAATTAAATGGTTGGGAAAATACTACAACGGAATTAAACGACAATATTTTCGCCTAACATGCCTCATCTGGATGAAGAAAATAAACGTAATGCCTCAACAGACTATACCAACAATTTTCTAAGGATACACATGCATCAAACACTAAGTTTTATAAATAAAACGAAACATGGGTTACACCCATGATTTTGCAAAGGTATTACTCTTCTAAACGCCCAAAAACCTGTTCAATTCAAAACAGATTTTAAGTTATGGTTCTTTGGGTTCAATTCGACCCTAAGAACGTTTTTAAACAAAAAAATATTCCCAACACAAGTAAAGCGTCCAGTAAACAATACAACAATTTTTTTTAGGTAATTTATGTTGTACACACCGAGCATCATAATCCTAACAATTATATAATTAACCCTGGTTTAGATCTCTCTCTTCACCTAAGTGGTGGTTAGAACCAAAAATGATTTCTTGGAATGAAAACCATGCTGATTCAACCAAATTCAATGGGGAAAAACACCTAGCCCAGGAGAACTACGTGAGGAATGCATTCATAGAAAGAATAAAAACAATTTTAATGAAATAAAACCAGTAAATGAAACATCCACACTTCACAACTAACTCAGAGCACTATCAATTAAACAAATTTAATTCCACATATGCAATCAATCATTTACACAAGAGTTTTGCAGACATAGGATTTAGTGTACTTATTTTCTAATAGACGAAGGTACCAACTGGCTATGGACAACCTTAGGCGGTTGACACCATCCCCGACTTGAGACCATGAATCCTCTAGAACGAAGGTTAGTTCAATGCCATCCTACTCACAAGATAGGGAAAACTCTTCTCTCAACCCTCCACCAAAACATTGTTCTTCTCAACCCATTTTTCCCTTTTCGTCCCCCCTAGAATGCCCAATTTTCCTCCAAGTTTGTAGGTTCCATCCCATGGAAACCCAGGCACCACGTGCCTCCCCCGTTTAACCACATAATGCACCCTCAGTTATTACCGCATCTTCCAAGAGGTAAGTTTGCTTAATTTGGTTTTAATTGACATAATGATATATATATTTTTATGCTTGGGTCCAAACTTAGAATTTAGGATAGGGTGGTTTAATGAGCATAACCCCACCAAGGTCTACCTCACAAGTTTGGTTCTGAGGTTTTCAATTTTTTAACCTCACCATTCCCTCTGGAGGATTCATAGTCCCCCATCTTTCAACAACCTCTCATCCATAGTCAACATTTATTTATTATTATAGAATTGTTATGATTATAATACAATCATTAGGCCTTTGGCCATAATGTCATATTTATGTTCATTACAATATTGGGAAACAAGGGTGTTACACCACTCAGTGACCCAATAACACTAGACACCTACAAGCTTATTCTAGTTCTCAAGTTAATAATGGCATTAAAGGAAGATGGGCACAAATTGTGCACCAAAACAAAAATAATGAGACATAACACAACAAAATTTGAACCCAAAATCCGACGAGAATATTTGACAAAATTGACTATGTCGTCAGATTTCACCTTTTAAATTACGAATTTTGAGCAAATGTTTTTAAATTGATGCATGGAATCGTTGGATATTCGACGGCCGTCATTTATCCGACAACGCCAGTCGGTTATCCGACGACGGTCGTCGGATATTTGACCTCTATTTTATAACGGTAACTATGATCATATCGTCGAATATCCGACGAACTTTAAATTTTAAAAAACTATAAATTATGGAAACATTCCAGCATGTTTGCTATACATGCGACGGTTTGTGGAATTATATTCTTTGCACGGTCTGTTTTTCGTAAAAGAATACACAATTATTTCTATTGTTTTTGTGATTAAAAATAGTGAAGTGTAGAGCTTGATTTTCTAAGATCGATAATTTTCATTAAAGCTCTTTATGAGAAAATGTCAAATATCAATATTCCTGATCCAAGCGAACAAAATCAACAATTGCTTGCTAGATTGTGGGATGGACTGAAAAGAAAGGGTGATGGGAAATGTTATTGTCCATGTAGTCAATGCAGGGGCTTTAAAAGGAAAAGAATAAAGATCACAATAGCCAGAAAACATTGTAGGGAACATGGACACGCTGAGGGGGGACATGAATATTGTCCATTTGTAAGTTTTGCATTATATATGTTTTTATATTGATTGCTTTTGTAAATGTATGTATTATTTTAATATTTCTTATATTAACTTGTATCTATTGATGGTTTCATGTAATTGTAAAGGAAAGACATCCTACGGCATATCGTCTGGAGGAAGTGATTTCAGAACAAGTACTGGAGGAACACGGAGCTATGAATAATGAAGAACAAGTTAATGATCATATTGAAGAAGATGATCATATTGATAAAATAGTTGAAGATGATGGTACAAATACATTGATCCATGATACATTTAATGTTATAATGGATGATCATCATCATCATCATGAAAATGATGACTTTGATGATATTCATGATTTACCTCTTCTTGAGAAGGCATACGAACCCCTTTATGAGGGCTCCAACATAAATATTCTCTCTGCTATATTGTTGATAATGAACTTGAAGGTTATGAATGGTCTTTCAGACACATCAGTCACACGGATGTTAAGGTATGCAATATATTCCATCACATATGTATGATTGCGCTAAAGTTTATCACTGTTCATCTAATAATTTTATTGTTAATTAATAAGTCAAATTAATATGGATGAAATGTGTTTTATTAATATTATTTATATATTATATTAACTAGATTTTTATTTTTATTTGTTGTAGATTGATAGCTGAATTTTTGTTACCAACGTCAAATATTTTACCTCGCACATATCGATATTTGTTTGCCATCATGAAAGAAATTGGAATGCAGTAAGAAGCAATTCATGCATGCCCCTATGACCATGTTATATATTCTAATCAGCATGAATTTGAAATAGAATGTCTGGACTGTCATATCAGTAGATATCGAACAGATCAAGTAACAAAAAAGGTGCCTCGCAAGTTTCTTCGTTATATTCTCATTATTCCACGTTTGCAATGGCTTTTCAAGTGCAAAAACATAGCGCAATTGATAGATTACCATGCATGGAACATAACTCAAGATGGCATTATTTGAATGCCTGCAGATGGGTCTACATTTAGAGATATGGAGGGAAAATGGCCTCACTTTAAAGAAGAACCTTGTAATCTTAGGATTTCTTTGGCAGCAGATGGTGTCAATCCATTTGCAGAGATGAGATCCGTTTACTCAGTATGGCCTATTTTTTTATCAACAATAACATGCCTCCATGGTTGTCAATAAAGAGGGAGCACATAATGTTGTCGATGATTATTCTAGGTATATTGTGTCTACGGATTTTTTTTTAATGTAGTGGCATCTCATTTGTCGTATTTTGTTGCCTAATGTCATATATATATTTTTTATTTTTCTCTTGTGCATGGTTTATATATCTAAATGGTTCTCATAATTATATATTTTATATGTTCAAATCAAGCAGGTAAGTACCAAGTTAAAGATATGAATGTATATATCAAACATCTTATTGACGAGCTAGTAAATTTATGGAATGGCATCACTATGTATGATGTATCTAGACCAATAAGACAAAGGAAATTTTAATTCCATGCAATGCTTGTATGGACAATACATGATTCCCCAGGGATAACCCATTTTTGCGGTTTGTAATTATAAGTTCCACTTTAATTGCATTTAATTTTATGAACTATTTAATATACTATGCACGCATGTTTTTTTAAATAATCCATTCATTTTATATATAATTATAATTGACATAGATAATCCATCTATTTATGTAGGTCTTTAGACAAAGGGAAAATTTGCATGTCCATTTTGTGGTCCTAAGATCAAATCTCGTCATCCAAAAAGCTTAGGAAAGGAGGTGTTTGATGAGTATAGTCACATCCTCTCTAAGAATCACAGGTATCGAACTACCTAAAAACATATGTTCAATGGGAAGCAAGAGACTGCATTAAAACCGCAAAGAATGACACCTCACCTATGGAAGTTGCAATATAATAGAAATCGTCAAGGTACATATGAATCATCGTATATGAAATGTTATGTATTTTTTTATTGTGTGTTGTTTACTGTAATTGGCATTGGTTTTTGTAATTTCTTTATAAACTATGATTCATGATGGCCGTCGTGATCATGAAGGAATTAATGGGCTTCCACGAGGAATAAAAAGTTATCCTAAACAATTCAGTAGGTTTCCCTACTATGAGCACCTACAAATTGCTCATCTGTTTGATATAATGCATATTAGAAAGAATGTGACTAAAACATTATGGCGAATATTGGATGGAGGGAGTGAGAAAGAAAAAAATTGTCAAAATTTGCAAAGACATTCAAGAAGGAAACCATGCAATGAAAGACGTCATTCAATTTCATAGCAATGGAGACCAAATTAATATAAACTCACTTCCATGGATTTTAACGGAGCAGCAAATTAATGTTGTAAAATAAGTCATGCGAAAAAATAAATTTCCCACCGGATTTTGTTCGAACATGAAGAATATCATAACAAAGAAAGGTGATTTTGCGGGGGTGAAAACGCACGATTGGCATATCTTCATGAAGGTAATTATTATGGTATGCATATAATTATTGCTATATTTTTTTATTCCAATGCATATTGTTGGTATTTTGTTTTTCTACTTTTTGTAAAAAAAATGAAACGATTTGTATATTGTTACAGTATGTTCTACCTCTCTCTCTCTCCCGGACAACTTCGACAATAATGTCAAACAAGTTATATATAATCTTGGGAAATACATGAGGTAAGTAAAGATTTTTTGCATGCGCTTAGTGTTTGTTTAATTCATCGTAGAACTTATATTTGATTTTTGTGCACTAATTTACATTATGTAATATAATGTTTTTTTTGTTAAATTTGATTGTGATTGGTTTGCATCACTTGTAGATGGTTTTCATATGAAGAAATCCATAAAGAAGATATAAATGATTGGAGGAGATAAATTCATTGTCTAATGTGTGAAATGCAGAAGCATCTACCTTCAACATTTTTCAATGCACAAGAACACTACCTCATACACCAAGTTGAGGAGATTGAATTGTGTGGACATGTACACTCAAGGTCCATGTGGATGGTTGAGAGGTACTCGAAATTTTTGAAGGGTTTAGTTAGACAACGAGCACGTCCCGAGGGTTATATGATGGAGAGATATATGGTATACCAAAACATGTTGTATATTATTGAATATCTTCCTAAATTAGCGTCAAAGCTCAATTTAGGTCACATTTGTGATGTGGACTCCAATAACAATTTCGAATGGGAGTACCCAAAGGGGAAAGGTAGATCGAGGAAGGTGAAAGGTAATTATTATCTAGTGGGGGTTAATTTATATAATACATTTGAATGTTGATTTTTATGTATATATCATACATATTCTATTTTTAATATTCAATATGCATCCATTAAGAATGTATACTTTGTTAATTTTGTGTTTATTTCAGAACTTAAAGATAATAGTCACATAGGATTTAGAAAACTTAAAATATTCAAATTTTAAATATTGGTTAAGTTATGTATGTATCATCAAAAGTAAATTGAGTATAGGGTATCTTAGTTTTCCATGAAATACCATGATAGTGCCATGGAAACATGAGAAACATAATTATAAGAAAACATGATTATGATTGAAAATTAAAAAAAGCATTTCAATTTCAAAATATACCCACTTATTGTATTTATTCAAACCTATACAATAGATGGGATTCTCACTTTTTACTCACCTATTTGACTAACTATGTGCTCCCACTCATTTTCCCACATGATAGAGCCATTGACACTCCCACGTATCTTGATATTTAAGTGATGGCATTAAATTTAAAGACTTGAAGTAATAAATACATAATAATCATTGTTGTAAAATTGAGGTATATTAACTTTGATTTTATCATTGTTTCAAAAATTGTGCGTTATTGATTTGAAAGACATTATATGAGTTGTGACACGAAACTACATTTGAGTACTTATCTCCTTAGGGGTGATTATGTGTGCATCTTCAGGATTAAGATGTTCATCAACATCCTCTCTTTTATACTATAGATTATGAATTTGGGATATGTGAATAAAATTATGTGGATATAATAAATTGTGAATGTGTAATGAACTACATAATTTATATTATAGATTTTAGAATTCAACCATAAACTGATAGGTCCTTCATTTAACATAAGTGGAAAGAAACATATATAAAAAACTTAAAATGCTCAATTAACATTCAATTAATATAAATAAAAATATGTAATTGTACAGAACAATACCACACCCTTGGGATGTCGTATGCATCTCTCATGGGACTAAAAATAATACTCTAGTGTTTCGCAATGTATAATATTAAATCGTCATGGCATAGCCCCAAAATTATATCAATGTCCACCCTTTGTACATGAATTTCTATTGAAATGGGTGGTGGTACATATTTCTTGCTAGATATTGCAAGTAAAACACTACCCAATGCAATGTTCATTTTGTTAGCAATCACATCTCTTGACTCAAATCTCGGCTGGAATTAATCTCCTAACTTCTTATGTACAACAATATTCCTACAAGGAAATAGTATCAATCTCACAAGAGTTGGTGTTGGGTCAGTGTATCTATCAACCCAAGATTACCTTAACTAAATCATTTCATGGAGCCATAAAATTTAGATCCAATGCTCATATAATCTATTCTCATGTGAAACACAAACTCACAATAAACATGTGTCATAGAATACACTAGGACCTTATCATGTTGTAGTATCATGCCTTGTGCATTAATGAATTGACTATCATAAACACAAGGGACTGCCACCTCAAGCTTAAAATTTCATAGTTTAAGTCGTTTCTTCCTTGGGAAGTCAAGAAAGATATAAAAAAATACCCCACACACCATGTCTCTTTCCGGACTCTTTCATTACAACCCACATTTTTGTCCCAAAACTTGACTCCTCATAAAAACACTCTTCCAAATGTTGTTATGAAGTCGAACCCTCTCATATAGTATTATCATATAATTTACACTCATGACAATAGTCATCATTGAATGATCAATAATACTATCAACCTGAATGGTTGTGATTTCCTTGTGAAACCATCAAGAATGTCTACTAATCTCCTCATATTAATGTGAGTAATCTCATTTCCCCATGACATTGGGGATGCATGATGAATTTTTTCAGTATGGATATATTGAAGATGGATAAAAAAATAAAAGTAAAATAACTCTATTTCCAAAACAATATATCATGGAAATAACTAAACATTCACAATTAAATGCATCCATAACTAAACACAATTGTACATAAATACCTTTTGCATGGACCTTCATACTATCTAATATTGGAGGAGTATATGCACTCAATACATGAACCCAAAATCTGACCTAAGATGATGATGATGATGGTGGTGGTGATGATGGTGGTGGTGATGATAATGATGGCGATGATTATGACAATGTTGTTTGTCATGATGATTGTGCTGATGAATAGTGATGACATCGACGTTGATGATGATGATGACGATATTGACGATGATGACGATGTTGTTGTTTATGATGATGATTATGATGATTGGTGATGACGATGACATTAATGATGATTCTTACGATCATGATCACGACAACGATGATAATGGTGTTGTTTTTGGTGATGATGGTGATGGTTAATTATAACAATGACGTTGATGATGTTGCTTATGATGATGGCAAAAATGACGACGATGATGATGATGATGTTGTTTTTTACGATTGTGATGATGAATAGTGACGATGACAATTCTGATGGGGATGGCGATGACGATGATGATGATGATGATGATGATGATGAGGACGACCATAATGATCAAGATGATGATGATGATGATGGTGATGATGATAATGATGGTGATGATGATGATAATGAAGATGATGATGATGATGATGTGGTTCTCTAACCCATATAATTAACAAGGTAATTTTGTAAGATAAGCAAGAAAACAAGGTTGTTCTCTAACCCATATAATTAACAAGGTAATTTTTTAAGATAAGCAAGAAAACAAGGTTGTTCTCTAACCCATATCAGCCTTTGTCAAAGAAATTGAAAATTTAACCACTTCTTCACATTGAACTCTAAAATCACTTCTAAATAAGGAATTCACCAACAATAACCTATAAAAAATCCGTCATTGATAAAGTCAACATCACGAGACAAAATATTTTAGCACCACATCAAGAGTTGTTCAATACATCCTACAAACATAATCACATATCCAATCAATACCGATAAGTGGATCAAATCCATCAAAAATCACAAGATGAAAAATGCATACATCTTAACTCATTGATCCTAAAATATCAGGCTTAATATAAAAGTAGAAACAACCCGTAAATGATTATCATGAAAATGTGAACATGATAATCCCTCTCATACACCTCAAAACCTCTAGCAACTAAATAAACAACCTCAACAAGGTCACCTCCCTCTTTCTAAGGGAATCTTGAAGAAAGAGTAACATCAACGATAACTCCCTCTATTTGAGAAAATATAACAACCCTATCACTAGAACTCTCCATGACTCGCATCAACTGCAAGCTTGTATTTAATTATTGATTCCACCACCATAGGTTTTTTATATTTCTCCAAGTTAATCTTCCACAACCTTATTCAATGCCAAATTATCCTTTTCTTTAATAGGGTAAATCCAAACCCTAGTGATCCTTTGTCTTCCTATATTTTCCCTAAAGCATAGCACTCCAAGGAAAGAGTACAAAGTATAACCATGTATTAATATTACAACATGAAATATCAACTCTCCAAGACCAAGTATGGAGTATAATATCTACATAATGCAAATGCACAAGGTGGCCAACTAATATTCATCGATAGCTTAGCATCACTCTATCTATCACAACTATAATAATTTTCTCAACAAGTACAATGCACAATATGTAAAACCAATACCATTCCCAATGGATAATGTTGGAAGATCCCTACAGCCTATACAATCACTAAAACTGAATAAGATCACAAATAAATACATAAAACAAATATATTTTTAAGTACATAAAAAAAATAAAAAAATAAAATACAAAAACAAATTAACAAACAACATTTTATATAAAATACAAACAATACAACAACAACAAAAAATAGCATACCTTTCTACCTCTTGCAAATTGACTTGTTTCATTGCAACCGGCCTTAGCCTCTCGTGCATTCGGTGACCTCTGAGCAGAGCATTCCAGGGCTCCTATGCAACCATTTGTTTTTGTCGAGCTGTGAGCTGTGAGCTGTGTTGGATTGTGGTGGTGCATCTTCCTCTCGCGCATGCACCCTTTGAGTTATGTGTTGTGTGAATAGAGTTTTCTATGGCTCCTGTGAAAGAATTGATTGAGCTGAGCTGAGCTGTGAGTTGGATTGTGGTCGTGCATCTTCATCCTCTCACATGTGCACCCATTGAGAATAGGAAATGCCTCCCAATTCTGTAAGTATGAAGCTCTAAATTTGATGGGGTGTGATATTTCATAGTTTGAATGGTTGATTTTATTACTGTATCTGTTTGTTTTCCCTTAAAAATCAATATAAATGGAAAATGTATTCAAATTTAGGGCCCATCTCTCTCCTTTGGCCATGAATTCTTTGGGAGGGTTCCATTTCGAGCCATGTTGGATCATGGTTTGATTCAACACCAATTACATTCAAACCCTACCTTATCACCTCATGTCTATCTTTTTCCTTTCCAAGGCACCACTGTGTATGCAAATTCTTCTGCTCCTTCTTTGTCAACTCAGTGGTTTGCCAAGCGATATCTTCATTTTTTTGAAAATAGAGGAGACAAGTTTTGAAAGTATGTACCTCATGTTGGAAATAAGATCATATAAACATCTTAATTTTTTTTTATAACCCCGAAGTGTGCATACATGAGGAATTTCTTCAATTTTTTTTATGCCTAGTCTATTGAGCTTGACCTACCTGTCTGATTTCTTGTGGTGGAGATGGAAGGGGTTCAAATTGAGGTTCAATTGGCTAAGGGTGCTCTACATATATAGTAGGTTTTTCCATCTTCACGTTTAAATCACCTTATGTGGCATCTGTGTAACTACAAGAGGGTAAAAGAACCATATCCCACCACTCAACATCAGGTATAGGATCCTTTGGTTTCTCTTCTTTTGTAGGAACTCTTTCTGACACTTCAATCAGATTAGGATTTATATCAAGCTCATCCTTTTCCTTAGAAAGCTATGGTTGCTTGATCTTCAGCTCCTTTTCTTGTGCTTATCCGAATTGACTCTTAAATTTCAATATCTATGCCTCCCTTGACCATCTACCTTCCTCAACAAATTGAAATGTCATCCTCTTAGGCATCGAGAGATTTGTTTTATTAATACCCATTTTTGGATAAAAATAGGGATTGGAATTGGGATCTTCATCAAATTATGGCCTTAGGATTCAAAATGCTTCTTTTCTGTTTGTTTATGTTCACCTTCAAAGTGCTAAAGTTTGTAATTTTTGGCTTGTCAATTAAGAGGTAGTTGTGAGGCACCTGCAACAATTAATTAATACGAATATGCGAAATAGCAGAAATGACAGAACTCAGAATCACTTTTATATTGATCACAGGCCACTTCGAGGGGGCAACCTCCTATGAGCAAGCTCAATACAAATAACTTCACGGTGCCTTCATAGGTCTCAACACACACTTATATACTAATTCTAGGCGCCAATACTATAAGTCGAAACCATGGGCCGTTACAAACTATGGATTAACAATACTACGGGCGACTTACAAAGCATATGCGCCAACAACAATAACACAAACTATTGATCAACAAATACTACGGGACGACTTACAAAGCATATGCGTCCAATAACAACATACTAACAAAGTAAAGACATGGGTTCCTAACAATAGTTACAAGGAGCTATTACATTGTGTCAAACTGGGTTGGAAATGTCAAATAAGAGGTAGTTACTAGGAGCTATTGCATATATTTGACCTTATTTGACCTTCAATCTCTTTGGAAGGTTAAATAAGAGGTAAATACAAGGAGCTATTGCATTGATGCATGGATGATGGTATAACGTTCATTTGCTTTCATGCAAATTTGGCGTCTATGGGTGTAACCTTTCCAAACTCGGCCTCCATTCACCTATTAGACCATACCTTAAGGCCCCTCTTGGTCTCCTTCGTTGGCCACCCTCATAACTTCGGACCTGTTTCCCCTTTTCCACAGTCTGCTATCCTTTACCTTCAGCCATCTATCCCTCCTTCTTCCCCAAGAACTCATATTTGATTCCCTTCTCCTTGGCTGCCCATACGAGACTCTCTTACACCTTACACAGGCCTGCAATTACAAATTGGAGACCTTGTGTGCCCTTCCCTCCATCTTCACACCATACAAAACAAATATTAGAAGTTAATGTAGACTAGTTTGTAATAATTTCAATAATCCTAATGTTCATAGGTTCTAATATTGGTTTCAATTTATATCTTGGATGCACAGTAATCAAAAGCTAATTCTGTGTTCTATAAATATTCAAAATCTTGAGAGTAACTCTGTTTAATTATGAAAATATGAAATTTACCTTGAGTTTATTTGGATTAGATCACATTTGCTTACCTTTTTTTATATAGTTAATATTGATTATTGATAGTTTGGTCATTATTGCATTCAACATTACACTTTGATGATACATTTTGCATTGGCAAGTGATCTTTTCATTTTGATAGTGATGGTTATGATCTTTTGAGTAATGTCTTTTTACTATTGTTATGGTACATGTTGATTTATCTTTATATTAGGATCTCTCATTGACCCTACTAACGTTGGATAATTAACGGTTGTTATCTCGTGATATATCATGGAATGTTCCTATATATATCTAATGGCATACCTTGTCTACATGCTCTTACATTAAAATTACATTTAATGGAATGATCCAAGTGCTACTTTACATGTTGAAATATTATCTTGGTTTGTCTTTATCAAAACATCAACATAATATTACCATTCTCTTCTTGTGGCTCAGTTGTGGTAAATTGATGGTTCAGACACCCTTGCCATTCCATCCCTACGTAAGGATATTGCACAAGGTCAAGGACTTTGTGATCCTCCACACAATGTAACATATGGATGGCATACTCTTGAATATTGAAGCTCAAACACACTCTTGACCATTGAAATTCCTTGGGTAAGTTTATTACCTTCATCCCAAAAACTAGGGGCATGACAACCACAATATTTCCCCAAATTTCCATTTACATAGAGCAAAGGTATTCCTAGTAAAATTGTGTTGGAGTGTGATATCCTTAGATGGGCACAACTATTGTATTATTAACATATTTATTTCATTGTAGATTCTATTTGAGAATGGGCATGTAGTAGCGTCTTGCCTGAAGGCAAATCTTTCTCAAGCTAAAAAGCAGAGAAATAGAAAAACCACTTGGTGAAAACACTAAGAGTCAAATCACTTTTGGATGGCACAAAAAAAGGTTCCATGGGAATAATAGATTCTATAAATGACCCCAACCTACCCACAGAGAAATGTAGTGTATAAATTGATATGATGATGACTTAGGATTCAAACCCTTTACCACTTATATAATAGATAAAGAAGGAGAAGTGATTATTTACTATGTCATTGATCTAGGCTTCAATTCAAACAATGTAGCACAATTCCAGGCATTAGTATGAGGTTTAAGAGTGGAACTTAGCCTTGACCTAGAGGGTGATTCCACAGTAATAAATAGTGCAATTAGAAAAGGATCAACCCCTCAATGGTGTCAGAATTCCATTATTGAGGAGGCGTGCGATCTTAAATATCACTTAGGCAATACTTCGTTCATTCATTGTTTCAAGGAATGTAACAAGGTGGTTAAACATGTGCCAAATAAAGGAGTTGATGTCAATTTTCATTTGAGCATCATTCGATTGAAAGTGGATATTATGGTATTTTTCGATATGTGTAACCAAACTTCTCATAAGAGCACACAAAATAGTTCCTTTAAGTGATATATTTGGCCCAATAATGGGATGCATTAAACTAGATTTAAAGGGTCTTCTTACCAATGGCATCATTTAGCACCAAAATATAATGTCATGGGCTATGAACGAGCTACTTATTGGATACATTGGATATTCATGAGGCCCTTGACCATGAGACAAAACCTATGGATGGAATATTTGGCATATGAGTGGGACACATGCTTGATTGCAATGTTTTTCACACTAGGGAGGGGTCTTCTTTCCCAATACATACTTCATGGTTAATATCCATAGGCTGAGAATCTATATTCTTCTTAGAGGACATGGTATGGATTCAATAACCAAGGGATTAGGTCCTACATGTCGCTTTTAGGGATCATGGTTTATTAATAGGGACATGCACTCTAGTATAAATATTTGTCCCACAAGTGGGATACAAACCCAATTGAAAGGTTTGTCACATGAAGAGTAGTCTCCTAACCCAAGGCATTATTCAAGGACAAAAATAAGCAATTTCTATCTCAAATGTTGATTATATGATTTGTGGTTCATCCATAAATCCATAGATAATGACACATGCCCTAGGGAAGGAAATTTCCATGATTAGCATATGGGATATATGTTGAGCTTTAGGTCACCAAGGATGTTCCTCTTGGACTATGGTAAGCTTCAAATCTAAAAACTAGGGGTTTAAGATAACAACATTGTTTCTATGGCTGGTTGACAAACCCAAATATGAATGCAAAACCAACTATCCCCTCCCAATTATGCACCTAATTATTTTCCCCATTTATGAATATTTTCCTATTATGCATCTTAGCATAGGAAACCACAACTAGTTATTTGGGCATTCTGCCATAAGTATCAGAGTTGGGATGAGCAAAGTCTAACCAGATTATATTGACAGCCGGTCATGACTAGACAACATGAGTATTTTCCCCATGGGATAGAGATAAGGATGGTGACACATAAATTTCATGACATGAATTTGCTCATCCAAAAACCCACAATCATGACATTAGTACTATATCTATTACAAAGGGTGAAGCAAACCATCATTACATTAATAGAGCAGATTGTTTTTTCATAGTTTATTCCTATTGTGTTTAATGAAGAAAATTGGGTTTGGAATACTTTATGATATGAGCCTCACAATATTCGCTGACATGGTAATAAATTGTTCATTATATGCACTTACCTATGGCATGCATTTAGCAGAAATCTATCAATAAATACTAAACAGATTTGACTTATGCCTATATTGTTGAATTTGGGTTTTTGTTGTTGTTCCCAAAGGTACGTTCTTGGATTTCTTGTTATAGCTCAATAAGGAGCCTTTGCATTTTGTCCTACAATGCATGAAACTTATCATTGAAATGGCCATATAATCTCTTATAAGAGTAGTTACTAGGTGACAACACGGAGTGTTATTTAGCATTTTTTCTTACACAATTTTTTTCAATTTATTAACTTCCACAATAGGGTGTATGCTAAAAGCTTGGAAAATGTAAATATCACCTAACCTTTTTCCTTTATTTTACTCTATATACTATATTTCAATAATGTTTAGTTAAGAGGGTATGATTGAGAAATCAATACATTTTCTAGCCATCTAGATGGATTTGTGGAATTATCCTTCAAGAATTGACCTTACAAGGAACTATTGCATATATTTGACCTTGCATCTCTTTGGTAGGTCAAATAAGAGGTAGTTAAAAGGAGCTATTGCATATATTTGACCTTATTTGACCTTCCATCTCTTTGGCATTTCAAATAATAGGTAGTTACAAGGAGCTATTGCATATATTTGACCTTATTTGACCTTCCATCTCTTTGGTAGGTCAAATAAGAGGTAGTCACAAGGAGCTATTGCATGGATGCATGGTTACCCCACATTGACATGATTTTATATAAAATTGGAATCCAATATGTTTTTTTAGATGTTATATTGCTCATACTCTAGATATCGGGTGTGCTTGACAGATTCAAACCTTAATTCTTTTCCAAATTGTGTGCCAACAAATATGGGCATTCCTTTACCAATTATTGGCATTAATGTATGAGATTTTTTTGTTTAGCGTCAAACTCATTCCCATGGCCGATATACCTCATCATTACCACAACTTCCGTGTGGACCCTTCTTCATATAGTGATGATGAATTTTTAGGTTATATGGAATATTTGTACACTTGAGAGAGAGATGATTGGTTGTACCTTCCCCACCTTGGTTGATTTACTTTTTTTTTCCTTACACCTTGTTGTTTATTTCCGGTCTTGTGGTACCTTTTCCTTGGCGTGTGGTTAGTAGGGTCATTTCGCCCATCTTGACTTGTTTGTACCACCCTTTAATGTTTTTGGTCCTTTGGGTACTATGGTTGTTTGTCCCCTAAATGACCCTAGTACCCCAGTTATGATTTATGTTATCATTTATGACTCCTTTTTATTTTATTTGTTATTTTATTATTTTACTTTTAATTATTATTTTTATTTTTTATTTATTGTATTAAGTAGTGAAGACTTGTCATGTCAGACAAGATTGTTGGTGATCAGATCTTTGTTTTTTTGTTAAGATTTTACTTGCACTAAGACTTTTGTTGTAATCATTCTTCGTGCTTTATTTAACTTTTGTTATGAATGTAATTGTCTTTGTCTAACTACTGTTGCATACAACCTTTCTCTCTCTCTTTGGTTTGTAATTACCCTTTAGTAGGGCAATGGGTTCCTAGTGTTGGCTGACCTCTGAGAGGTACAATTTTGACTGAAAGTAATATTTCTAAGTATCTAACAAGAAGGTTCCACATTACAGTGTAAGTACCCTAAACCTATCTTCTTTACTCATGTTAATGTTGATTAACGTTTGTTAATAATTGCATGTTACTGAAGATTACTTTAACACAATGAGCCAACTAGTATTGTTAATGTGTAAAAGTCGAAAGAGATGAAAATTATTTTTTGTTATTGTTGTACTATTTAGTTTCAGTACTTGTTTATTAGATGTAATAAAAGAAAGGAGTTTACATACCACCAATCATATCTTAACACCCAAGGGTGTCTACCTCTATGGATTTTCTAATAACATGACATGACCCATAACATAATTTTATCATGCAAGGGAATTAATTCAGCTTAGAGCACCATATCATCATCCTCTTTTATAATTGGGAACACCTTTACTCTTTTTTTTTAATCCAAATCTCAAAGCATATTCCATTAGGTTATGACCACTTTTTTATATCCAAATCTCAAATCATATTGCATGATGATTTCAAACTGTGTCTCACATAGTTTAACAGCACATAGGCTCGAAATTTTGATGATTCCTTTTTATACGAACTCGAGGCATTCAAAAATTATTTTTGGCCATATTTTCCAATTTTGAACATGCAAGACAGTTAAAGGAAAAATCCCTTACTAATCAACATATGCATTTTCAAGCTTGGTGGAGGCATGCTAACTATGTATGATGTTAGTGGAAAATGCATGCCTTAATTCCTTGTAATTTTCTAATATGAATTATGCATACCCAACAAGGTCTTATTTGAACTTTTTTCCCATGGTGCAGGTAGAACCAAACGGGTATTTGTATGATCTTTCTTCCTTGAGCGATGGGATTTTAGTAAGACTAGATGAAAGTGAGACATCCAGTAGGTCTACAAGAGTTATATCAACCAGATGTCAAAAGATCAGAAGAAAATTCCATAAACGTATGGAATTTTTTCTCGTTGAAGGGGAGTCATGTTCCTATGATAATGAGACAATAGGCGACATCGAGGTGCCCTTGAGGTACGAAAATCTAGTGAAACAATGGGTACATAAGGATCTTCCTCAACTAAACACAGATTTTTGTGTGAACGAGAGGATATATAGAATTGCACCATCGTCATTACATGGTTTGGCGTTGTTTTGCATGGATGGCATAAGGGTCGGTTATGAAAAATGTACAGAATTGATGGAGTATGTTGGACCCTATTACAACTACAAATATTGGATGCGTCTGGTCCAATATACACAAAGTATGCACATATATGGATTTTCATCAAATTATTTACAGTTGAAAGACAAAGATCAAATTAAAAGAGAAACATTGTACATTAACGGAAGGCCAAAAGCCACAGGGAATATTGCGGGGTTTATAAACAGTACACAACCAGGGTCTACAATTAAGCAACCCAACTGCATATTTGAGGGGCGTGAAGGAAACCATGTTTTTGTAAGTGCCATTAAATCAATAGCTGTAGGGGAAGAGTTGCTTATTAATTACAATTTGAATCGTGTAGATACCAACACGGTTACTATGGGAGTGGTACATCTAACAATTTACCCAACCTTTTATTAATGAATTTAACATATTATGTATTTTTCGTTGGTCTATTGTAATAATTTTGTTAAAATTTTCTATATTTAT
Organism: Larix kaempferi; assembly: GCA_027924585.1. NCBI lineage: Eukaryota > Viridiplantae > Streptophyta > Pinopsida > Pinales > Pinaceae > Larix > Larix kaempferi. The sequence continues at coordinate 473,772 of BSBM01001474.1, read as the reverse complement.
TTTGAAGGGTAGTGATCAGGGCATCTCCTTGGAAGCTGGTCAGAGGAGTAGAACTTCCTCGAGGAAACAGGTATACATCTTTGTAATAGTACAAATATAATATGAAAAATGAGTTTTTTTGTTGTGTTTTTTCATGAGTATATTCATTTGGTTTTGTTGGTTATGGAGCCTGATCTTTAGAATCAGAGATATTATTATTCAGTCGTGTTCATACTCCAGGTTTGGTTATGATCCTGGAACGATGCCAAGTTACGGGGGTTGGGGGGCGTAGCCCCCGAGGAAATTTTTTGGGGTTGTTTTCGCCACCAGTTTTCGGGCCCATGGTTTTGGGTAACCCGTGGTATTTTCCCATTGTATTTCCCTTATAAAATAAAGACATTGTAACACGGCTAGGGTTGATGTATTAGGTTTTATGCATTGTAAAGATCTATGAGATCATAAGAGATACTATGATACAGTGAAGAGGAAGTGCATCGGTTGTGTTGCAGGTTGTATCCCTTCACTTTGCTGGACGGTATAATAATAAGGACTGGCAACTTCAGTGTGGACGTAGCCCATCTTGGGGTGAACCACGATATATCTGTGTCTCTCTTGTAATGTGTATGTGTGATTATATTTGCATTTATGTTTATTGTTATTGCTATGCGATCCTGTTTTTCTAACAGGTTTAATATATAATGTTATTTGTATATTTGTTGCAGAGTGTTGATCGGGGAAACCACACAGCTTTTGATCAGACGACAGCAGCCTCGGGATAACAGGTATACCTGATTGTAATTGTACAATTTAAATACGTCAAAATGTTTTCTTATTATGTTGTTTCCATGAGTATTTTGGTTTCGTCTGGATAATGTTTTCTATGTTTTTTATTCTGGTTGTTGTAAGGGCCACCTCCCTAGTAGTAAATGATATTGGACCTACCTCGAGGCAGCAGGTATACATCGATGCAATTGTACAAATAATTTGAACAAATTTTTTTGTTGTTGTGTTTTTTCATGAGTATATTCGATTCATTTAAATAATGTTATCTATATACTTGTTGCAGAGTCTTGATCGGGGAAACCTCCCAGTTGTTGGTCAAACAACAGCAGCCTCGGGGAAACGAGTATACCTGATTGTAAATGTACAATTTAAATACATCAACATGTTTTCTTATTAATATTTTTTCTGTGAGTATTTTGGTTTCGTTTAGATAATTTTTTGTATGTTTTTTTATGGAGGGTTCTAATCGAGGCAGGTCCCCTATAACCATTGATCCGATGAGTAGACGATCCTCGATGCAGCAGGTATAATTCATTGGAATTATAAAAATACAATATGGAGCATAATGTTTTTTTTGTTATGTCTTTTTCGTGTGTGTATTGGTTTCATTCTGATAATGTTTTCTACTTCTTTTTTGCAGGGGGGTGATCGAGGCAAGTCCCCAGCTGTGGATCAGACAACACCATCATCAAGGCATTAGGTAAACCTAATTGTAATTTTAGGAATCTATCATGATATATATGTTTTGTTAATATACGTTTTTCCTCAGTCTATTGCTTTCACGCCAATAATGTTTTATATATTTTTTGTTGCAGACCAATGATTCGGCGTATGAACCAGCGTCAAAGCAATCAATAGCTTTTGATGTGGATGAGTTGATGCGTGATGCTGACATTGGTTCTTCTCTAGACCCGGTTAAGATGATAGAGAAGACCTTGAGAAAAATTAATGAGGATATCCTTTGTCTGCTATTCATTTAGCCGCAGACAGATGAGATTAGAGCCAAGGTTGATGTTTTGGTAAACAAATCTCATGCCTTGAAAGTAAGTTGCGGAATATTGAATCATAATATAAATTCATTTAAAACTTTATAATTTTTACTTTTATATGATAGTGAACTTATAAAATATGGTTTGTATTTACAGTATTTTATGTGACCACACACTAGTGGTCAAGGCGGTGTTGTCCCCAGTGATGCTCATGGAGAGTCGTCACATGAGCAAACGACTCCATGTACATCTCATGTGCCATTGTTTTCGAATGAACAGTCGACAACACATTCCACATCACCCCCGAGGCCAGTTGTAAGTGCACCCTCTAGTGACCAATGCCCACCAGATCATGCAGAAGAAGGGGTCGATGCAGAGCCTGCTAGTATTGATATTTTTGAAGCAGCATTTCCTAGATCTTCCCGTGTCACTAGAACGGGTACAATGCAGACAACATTTTTGGTGAACGAAGATCTCATTCCAATAAAGATAGAGAAGATCCCAGGATAATTATACAGTTTTAATGTTAGTGTTTATAATTTGATTGTAATATACCAATAAAACATTGTTTTTCAACTAATGATGGCATGATCGTTTTGCAGGAAATGATGGTTTTTATAACATCTAAATGATTTGTCCTTGGAGATCTTCGGGCCCACCATCTGCACAAGGTGGGATAAACAAATTAAAAATTTAAAAGATGAGCTCACTAATCGATTAGTTGGCATGTTCGGCAATGAGACCTTCGATCGAGCTGCGGTCCTTGAGAAGGATGGACAACATATGAAGATTTTCCGGGACCAATATAGGGTTCACCTAGAAAGGAACCCTAGGTATGAGCGCCCTCTGATGATTCCAACAAGAGAGTGGAAATCCATAGTGGAAGATGGAAAGGAGAGGGCTCTAAGAAAAGAAGGAAAGCTACCACCAGGCACAGGGAGGTATGCAATACTTTCCACAATGTAATTATAAACCTTATTATTATTAAATTTTATATTGAATTTGGAACATCTAACGTATTTCAACACTTACATAGGCTGTCAGACACATCAAAGGCCACAAAGGTAAGACAAGAAAAAATTGGTCAGCACAAGCTTGGGCCTGGTGGTTATTCAAATTTGGCGGCACGAATTGTAAGCATCGAAAAACCAATAATGCATCCAAATAATAAATTGAAAATTATTTTCATTTTATTGCACCGCAAAAGGTAAATTAATGACATTATGCAAATATGCAAGCCGACCGATTCAAAGATGTGCCCACTAAGGAAGACTTGAAGCTTGGATTCGAGCACGGCTTTGGAGCTATTGTTGAACGCCGAAAAATATTGTTTGGGCAAACACAGTATTCTGGTGATCCATCTTGTGCACATGTATATAAAATATATATAGTTTAATGAAGATTTATTACTTGTGCAATCTATTCATTATAATAATTGACATAAAATATTGACTATGTTTTGAGCAGGAAAGCAATAATCCCCTTAATGTCAAGGATGGAGAACAACCAATCGAAGATTATGCTTCGAATCCTGGTAATGAATTTATTCATATGCTACAATTTACATATAGCATTGCAGATGGTTAACATTAATTGTAATTCTCCATGTTTCAATTGCAGAGCATGTAGAGAGTCACACTGTACAGGTTGAGCCTAGAATATGAAGAACATGATGTGGCCACAACAGGTAAAAAAAATCTTTGTAATGTTTTTTTTAAATGAAATACTTGTCATTATAATAACAGAATATATCAATGTAACATTTTCACATTATTGCAGCAAATCCAGACCCCTTGCTGCAAAATCCACGTTGCAAGTACTCTACTAGGAAGACATCACGGCAAGTTGATGAAGCACCAATAATTGAACAACAAGTTCCAAAAGATGAGCTTATTGATTTTGTAAAGAGAAAAAAAATTAGAAAGAAGTAACTGAAGAAATATTGTGTAATTATCTTTGATAATATAATGTCATGCATGATTTTTTTCCTACTGAATGAATGAATGGTTTAATGAATGGTAGCTTTTATTGAATGAATGGTAAATGTTTGTTTATGATGAAATCTACATGTTTTCACGTAATTTTTTTTCAAGTACATGCATTGGGTATGGGGAATTGAGAGTGATGTGAGGGGGAGGAGGGGCCATAAGAGCTTCCACCTTCACGCGGTTGGCCCCGTTCAATAGAGAATAGTAAATTATTCTCGAAACAAAGAGGAGCTCAATGAATGGCTATGGTGGTGCCTTTCTACAACCCACTCACGTGTCATCTAAATTTTGACAATTTCTTGTGGCTTGTTATGAAACTAAAGCATCTTATCCTACTTTCCAAGCCTGTGACAAGTTAAGGAATTATTCATTTCTCACTTACTTATGACAGTTTGATAAAAATTAAAATCAAATGAAAGTAAGCACCAACTATATAAAAATAAGCAAGAAATTATTACATAGTGATATTGTCACATAGAAGCCTTTGAAATCAATTTCCACAAACCTATTTATGTTCAAGATCAATTTTGATTTGCAAGACATAGTGGATCCTACATATCTCTGCACATCTTATCTCTTGCCCCACAATTGTCAGAATGTCCTTGTATATTCATGGCAGTGCTAGATCTCCTGTCAAGCTGCAACCTTCCTTGGTGGTCTGCATCTCTGACTACCCACCATGCTCTCTAGCCACACCAAATGCTCTACAACAAACTAGCACCAACACCATCAAGTCCAATTTTGTTATTTCACAAAGCATTCCTCACACAAGCTCTCTAAGCAAAGAGCTCCAAGTATCCTCTAGGGTTTCTTTGTCACGTGCCCTAGGATCTACGTCCATCTCACAAATGGACTCAAACATTAACACTTCAAGTATGGAGTAAAGGATCTACAAGACCCAAAATATAAAGCGGTATCAGAGCATGGTCCTTGCACCTATGCATTAGGGTCATCCATTCAAGAAGAAATTGTAGCCATTTCTTACTATTATGATGACTCCTATGAGTACAATTCCATGAATGAATTACAAAGATTGAGAACAACATGTAAAACCTTGCCCCAACAATATCAAGCATATCTTGATCTGTATAAGGGAGGTACACAAAAGGCCATTCCTTTTGAAGACTTTGTTGATTGGGTGTTTGAAAATAGGCCCAATATTGAAGATGTGGAGTTAGTGAATAAAGGTTTATTCCATTCTTGCAAAATACCTTGGAAAGCAAATCATATCTGTTTGAGTGAAAAGAGTAGTGAAATATCCAAAGCTCCATTGGGTGCAAGGGTTTCCTACTTGAAGAGAATTTTTAGATTTTCTTCAAAAACAGGCTCCCAATATCTTTATCTTAAGAAAACTAAGGGGAAATATGATTCATCTTGCTTGGAGGATTCTCATGACATGATGGATCATGAGAAACATGGTAAATTGAAGGTGCTTGATGTGTTTGAAGGTGAGCTTGATGAGAACCAAGCACTTGTGGTGGAAGAAGAACTTGAGTTTCCTCTTGGAAATGGTTACACCATTTTTGAAGAAGTGTATGATTCCACTACATTGGAACCAACCTATGAGGAAAGTTTTTCCCTTTTGATGGATGTGCATGATCCTACCCTTATGGAGCCTACAAATGATGACACTTTTGCATATTCTAATCATTTGGATTTTAGTGGGCATTCTTCATTCGCTTCTTGGATGAAAGAATACATGGTTGATTATTTGGATGCATCTTACATCCTTTTGGAGCAGCATTATAGGATATGGGATCCTCACCTATGTCACTGGAGCAGATTTGATTGTTCACTTGAAGCTTGTATGCACTTGGAAAAAGGGGGTCTACTTACTTGGAGGTATAAGCACTTTCATGATTCTTTGATGAGGAACCTCCTTGATGTACATTTTATTATGTTGTTATGTATTTTGATGATATATCTTTGGCACTCATGATGTTTGGAAGAATGCACATAAGAAAATGGGATCCAGGAATTCTCTTGCATGATGGTATGGTTTGGAGAGCACTCCTAATTGTTGGAGTCCAATACAAGCAATGGGACCCTGGGATAAATTTTAGTCTCGTTGGTTTCAATCTTTTGGGGACACAAGTAGTATGGGAGATTGATCCCCACTTAATAAAGTGATTTTAATCAAATTAGTGCAGCAGCAAGCATGGTGGTTCTTCTCTAAAATTTTCATAGAATCTTGAAGACTCAAAGTTGGGAAAATCAGTGGCAACTTCAAAGAATTATATAGAAAGGGATTTCCAAAATATGAAAGAGGTAAAAGAGTAATTGTGCAAACTTTGTTTTGATGGATTTATTTAATATTTTGGTGTTTAGTGGTGATGTCATAGTGGATATCAATATTGAAAAGAAAATCCACATCTCCTTGCTTTTGGAAACACACAATTGTAGTGCATGAGTGCCACTACTTAGAGTTTTAGAAGCAAAGTTTTGGAAGCAAATTTTTGGAAAGAAAGCAGGTTCTTCAACATCCATGTTTGAAATTTCTTGAGGACAAGCAATATTGGGAAGGGAGGATTTTTCATGTCCCAAAAATTTGCATTAGGTAACAATGGCCTAATCCCCTTGGCCATATTCATGATAGTTTGTCAAATAATTTCCAAGCATGATGTCCAAGTTGGTAATAATGCAAAATTAGATCCAAATGGACAAGGTGGGTCACATCAAGAGAAAATTCTCAATTCAAAGTTTGTAATATTCCCATCCAAATGAACTATCATGGAAGAAAAATACTAGTTCACTAGGTTGGGGGTGGAAGCATTAAAAGTTGGAGTAAAGGAAACACAAGACCCAAAATGACCTTAGACTTACAAATTCACATTAAATGGGTCAATTAAATAATAATACAAAGAAAATAAGGTGGCATTGGATCATGAGGGCACATAAGAGGTTGTGGGACCCACATATGGAAATATTCCTCACTACACTTGGCATGATTCTCTCACCAATTTGAGTTCAAGTTGAAGGGTAACATACTTGGGGTATTTTAAGAGGTATTATTCATGGCATGAGTCATGTAAGGTCGAATTGGAGTGGAAGAATAAATCCCATGGAAGAGGAAGAGGCATCTTAGAAGAATTGTGACACTTGGAGCTAGATTCCCTAACTCATATGACAACAATGATGAAGATTCTATGACACCTATGACAAAGTTCATATCTGATTGCTAACATATGACATATATGACATGTCAGGGCTAAAAATAGCCTCCAAGAGGGCGCACAAGGGATTTATGGAAGCCAAGAATCTTACCCATTCAAATTGAGGGAAGATGGAGACTAGGAATTGTTGTACAACTGGCATACATTGGAATCTCTTCCCAACTTGAGTTGGCATGAGGCTTTTGGAAAGAATTCGACCCATCGAGGAATTGAGGAGTTTATAAAAGACAAGAACAAATAAGTAAAGAAGCTTTTGATCATTTTTTATTTGCATCTTTTCAATTTGGAGAGCTTCTAGCTTGTCCATACTAGTGGAGTGTTTACTCTACTTGCCTTAGTACCAATTTCGAGGGTGAAAGATTCCCATCCTAAATGGAAATTGGAGAGGCCACTTAGACCTTTAATTTGGAGCGACAATGGATTTATTTTTTTCAGGTTGAAGCTACAGGGGTAGTTCGTGATTCTTTCTTCTTCAACTTGTTCCCATCTCTATCTCACATTTCTCTGCATATTTTGGCTCTTGGAGGAAGGGCGCACATGGTGAGATTTTGACCTCTTTATGAGATTCCTATATACACCATTTATTTTCAATATGATATATTTGATATTTATTTGATGCTCAAAGGATCCTCGGGTAGAAATACCAAGTGAAACTCTGTAAAAATACCAAACAATGCATAAATGGTGTCATTTTCCCTATATCTTGTTATGAGAGCTTGAAGTTGCTATATTTCAATTTTTATCAGTTCATATATGTGATTTTTATGATGTATGGAGATTCATTAATGTCCTGAAGAAGTTTAATATACATTACATAATCCTTTGGAACACAAATCTCAAATTTCGTAGCAAGTGGTGAAGTTTCCTATCATTTCCCCCTATGTAAATACATGTCCACAAACCTCTGATTTATGGGAGTTGAAGAAGCCTTTAGAAAGTGATTAATGATACATTTAGGGTCCCATTGAAGTCCTTTAACTAATACATGTCTCTTTTCTTAAATTTGGGAGGGTCGTACTGCATTTGGGAAGCCATTAGTGACCTCTACCCTTGGGGGTTTGAACCTCGAATTTACTAGTAAATTTCTCTATTTTCGCCTGAAGTTAAATGAATGTTTCAAAAGTATTTTGAGAGTTTCCAAGGATCCATAAGCTTCATTTTTATGTATCAATACCCTTCAAACACTTTCAGTCCCAATTCTAGATATTTAGGAGTCTTTTGGAGCCTTCTACCCTTGGGGGTTTCAACATCGATTTTCCTAGTAATTATGCCTTTCATTCTCTAATTGTAAATTCAAGTTGCTGAAGTATTTGGAAAGTGTAAAAGCATATAATATCTTCTTTAATGTGTCCAAATACATCTCAATCCACTCCATACACTATTCGAAAATATTTGGGATCATTTGAGACAGTTTGGGACTTTACTAGTCCAAGTTTCGAAAATTGACTAAATTGGGAAAATTTCCAAATTGGGGACATTACAAAGTATCCTCTAATTTTTCCCCCAAAACCCTAGTTCCTTCCTCGCTTGCATAAATACAAGTACAAAGACTCAAGACAAAAAAAATTCCCCCAAAACCCTAGTTCCTTCCTTGCTTGCATAAATACAAGTACAAAGACTCAAGACAAATTCATCTTCGAGATACAAATGATGTAATGAACTCGCAAATGGCTTAAGGAAAGATGAGGTTCGAAATCAAATAGGTAAGGCAGTCGAGACATGGAATACTTATTATAGTTTGAGCAAGGGTAAAATCAAATGAAATTAAGCATCAACAACAAACAAATAAGCAAGAAATTATTACATAGTGATATTGTAAGATAAAATTCATTGAAATCAAGTTCCACAATCCTATTTATAGGCATACTTGAACAAGAATATCACTAATCAATTCTATTTTTAACAATAAACCATGATAATGTAGCTATGGATGACAAAATATAAGATTGATAAGATAGTGGATCCTACAGATCTCTACACATCTTATCTCTTGCCCCACAATTGTCAAAATGTCCTTGTATATTCATGACAGTGCTAGAGCTCCTGTCAACCTGCAACCTTCCTTGGTGGTCTGCATCTCTGACTACCCACCATGCTCTCTAGCCACACCAAAGGCTCTACAACAAGCTAGCACCAACACCATCAAGTCCAATTTTTTTATTTCACTAAGCATGCCTCACACAAGCTCTCTAAGCAAAGAGCTCCAAGTATCCTCTAGGGTTTCTTTGTCACATGCCCTAGGATCTATGTCCATCTCACAAAAGGACTCAAACATTAACACTTCAAGTATCCTCTATTTTTCCCCCAAAAGCCTAGTTCATTCATTGCTTGCATAAATACAAGTACAAATACTCAAGACAAATGCATCTTCGAGATACAAATGATGTAATGAACTTGCAAATGGATTAAGGAAAGATTAGGTTCAAAATCAAATAGGTAAGGCAATCAAGACATGGAATACTTATGATAGTTTGAGCAAGGGTAAAATCAAATGAAATTAAGCATCAACAACAAACAAATAAGAAAGCAATTCTTACATAGCGATATTGTAAGATAAAAGTCATTGAAATCAAGTTCCACAATCCTATTTATCTTGTGAAAGTTTTTTGAGATTTTCAACCACCCAGTTTTATGTCAAATTTTCATAGTTTAATGCCCAACCCAGTTTTGTGTATTGGCTGGAAATTACACTAAATTTTCAGACATTTAAAACACTGCTAAAAATCACATTTAATGACAAAAAATTAAATATTCATGCACACCATAAATAATTTCAGATTCATAATTTTTGGCCTATAGCCCATGAAAAACCCACAAGGGGAAAACCTATTTGGAGAGATATTTTTATTTCTTCAGTCAAATAATTTCAGTACAATAAAATTTCAGTCAAATCACACTTATCTCAACCATGAGAAATCACCCAAAAGGATGCCTCGATTTTTGTGCAAATGCTACCTCGATTTCTGTGCAAACTCCTTCTCGAAATTTGTTCCAGAAATAACAGCTCAGTCCTGCCCTCTATAACTATGCCCAACCACCTCGGAATTGTGCCCAAACTATTGTATGGTACAACAATTAATGTTGAAGTATGGTCCTCGAAAACCGTGCCCAGAAACTCAGGAAATGTTCCTAGAACTACCTCGAAATTCGTGTTCTATGGACTATGCAATTAATGCAAAAGTACAGACTCGATTTCTGTGTCAAAATGATACACGCTGCCTTGGGAAATGTGTTGTACGGAAATCTCTCCTCAAAATACGTGTTGCCTCAAAAATCGTGCTGCTGGAAAAAACTAAGTTCCCTAAAAAATCGTGCCACACTCTCTCTTGCTCTCCTCTCCACTTCTCTTCAACAAAAAGTGACTTCTATTGCCTTCCCTTTCCCTTTTTTTCTAAACCCTAGGGTGAGTGAATGGCCACTCAATCCAATGGCTTGGATTAGATGAGATGAGTGGATGAGAATAAAAGCTCATTAAATTCTCATAAAAAATAATTTCACCCACCTCACTTAAATTTATCAAAAAGTGACTTTACTCTCTAAAGTCTAATTAAATGCTCATCTCAAGTCATTTAATGCAAGGGTTACATTATTTCCACTTTTAAGTGACTAAGGCAAAAGTCACCTAGGGGAACACTTTCCTAGGTACAAAAATCAACACTCCCTCTTACCGAGGAAGGTGTTCTGCACCACTCCCAACTTGTCCCTAAAGAAGACAAACTTGCCCCGCCCCAAGGATTTCGTTAGAATGTCTGCAACCTGATCATCAGTGGAAATGTACTGTAACTCCACAGCTCCTCTCTGAACATAATCTTGAATGAAGTGGTATCTGATCTCTATGTGCTTAGACCTGTCGTGGAAAACTAGACTCTCAGATAGTTGGATGCAACTCTGATTATCACTGTAAATCACCGTGGGATTCAAATCCTGACCAAATAAATCTACCAATAGCTTGCAAAGCCACAGTGCCTCGCAACTAGCCTGACTGGCTACCATGTACTCAGCCTTAGCAGAACTCAAAGAAACGGACTTTTGCTTATTACTGAACCATGACACTGTTGTCGATCCCAAACTGAAGCAACACCCGGAAGTGCTCTTCTAATCCCTCACACTGCCTACCCAATCTGAATCCGTGAAGCCAACCAAACTAACTCCACCCGAACTCCTATAGTCCAAACCAAAATCCATTGTCCCTGTAAGGTATCTCAACACATGTTTCGCGGTTGTCCAGTGCACTCTCCTAGGCTCCACCATGAACTGACTGAGAGTGATCACCGCAAAATATAAGTCTGGCCTGGTGCTGACCAGATACATCAATGACCCAATGAGCTGACGATATAATGTAGGATCTACCAACTCTCCCTGAGAAGCATGAAGCTCATTCCAGTTGGTAATCATAGGCGTGGACATGGGCCTGCAATCATCCATCTGAAATATCCTCAGAATATCAGTAGCATACTTTTCTTGTCCCAGGAAAATATGACCAGGCTCCTGCCAAACCTCCATCCCCAATCAACCCAAAATCTGTAATCTCATACTCTGTAGCAAGATCTCTCTTGCAAGCTGCAATGAGATGCTCCTCCCTTGTGATAAATAAATCATCAACGTACAACAAAAGAATGAGTGGATCCCCATGAACCACAATGAAGTAAATATTGGGATCATCCTCACTCTTATGAAAACCCATCGACATCAAATATGCATCAATCCTGGAATGCCAAGCTTGAGGAGCTTGCTTTAGACCATACAAGTCCTTCTTCAGCCTGCACACATGAGAATATCTCCCATGAATCTCAAATCCCTATGGCTGCTCCAAATAAACCTCCTCCTACAGAAGACCATTGAGAAATGTGGTCTTCACATCCATCTGGTGGATCCTCCAACCCATCTTTGTTGCCATGGAAATCACTGCTCTAATAGAAGAATATCGTGCAACCGACGCAAAGGTCTCATCATAATCAACTCCCTCTACCTGTGAAAACCCCTGTGCCATGAACCGAGCCTTGAACTTCTCCACACTACCATCTGCAGCATGTTTTACCTTGTAAAGCCACTTGGAAGTCACCAATGACTTACCCTTTGGTCTCGGTACAATCTGCCATGCATCATTCTCCATGATGGAATGGTACTCTTCCATCATGGCATCTCTACAAACCTGATGTTGAGAGGACTCCTCAAAAGTAGAATGCTCTGACTCATGAAGACTAGCAACTAATGTCGAACCCAATCTGTCAGGCATCACAACTGTCTGAATGGGCTCCCGGGGTTTTCCAAATGCCTCTGCTTCCTCCAAGGTATCATGAAGCCATTTAGGCTTCCTCTTCCTTGAAGGATCCTCCCAAACTGGTCTCTTCTCATCTGAAGAACTGCCAGAAGCATATGGTCTAGCAACCTATGGACTAGTAGCCCGTGAACTAGTCATAGGTGAACCTGTAACCTGAGATCCAGAACCTGTCCCCGAAATACCTGTTGGCTATACCATTGTACCTGTAGAACCTGTGCCTTGTAACCTGTGGCCCAGTCACTCCGGAAACCTGTGAACCTGTTATCTGCACCGAAGATCCCTGTGTCACCTGAGGTGTGGAAGCTGGTGGCTCCCCATGCTCCAACTCTCTATACTTCCTGAAGGCTCTCTCCTCCTCAAATCCCACTTCCTGCCTCACAACAACCTTCTTCTGGCCAGGAATATAAATGTGGTAAGCCTTCGAAGTCTCATCATATCCCATAAAGATGCCTCTCTATGTAGTGGGATCCAAATTTGTCCTCTTCTCATAAGGGACATGAGAGTAAGTCAAACAGCCAAATATACGAAAAAGACCAACCTCAAGCTTCTTGCCTGTGAGCATCTCCTCAGGAGTCTTCCTCCCCAAGGCATGGTGGGGACTCATGTTCTGCAGTTAAACTGCAATACTGCAAGCATCTTCCTCTTATCCACTCCATTCTGCTCAGGAGTATATGGAACTGACAATTGTCTCTATATTCCCTCCTGCATGCAAAACTCATCGAACTCATTGGAGGTATGCTCACCCCCATTGTCCGATCTCAAGACCCGAATCCTCCTCCATGTCTGATTCTCCACAAGAGATTTGAACTCATGGAAGATCCTCAAGAATAAAGGTGACTTCTTGCTCCTAGAGATTTAGATCTAGGTCTTCCTAGAATAGTCATCAATGACGGTCACATAATACTCAAATCCTGTCAAGGAAACATATGACATAGGACCACATATATCTGTATGGATCAAATCAAGTACCCCTGCTGACCTACTGTCACTGCTCGAAAAAATAGTCTTGGTGTACTTTCCCAAAGAACACCCCCTACATACATCAATATGCTCTGTGTTGAACTCCGGTAAACCTATAACCATACTCCTCAACAATCTCAAAGTTGGATGATGCAAGTGGGCCATAGCTCGCAAAGCTCACTGCTGCTGCTGTGTGCCAAAGCATGATGGGGATGAAATAAGAGCTTGTATAGTTTCCCACATCTAACCCCAATGCCCATGGAGGTAGATAGTCCTGTAGTATTGGGGAATACCTGCATGCGTCCATCCAAGAAACAAACCCCAAGACCCCTATCCTCAATAGTGGAAACTGATACCAAGTTCTTTTCCATCCCAGGGACAAACAACACATCCCTCAAAATCATAGGACTCATGGACTCCCTATGAAAGGTAATGATCCCACGACCAACTGCTCTGACAATGGTGTCATCTCCCAGTACAACCTCCACATCTACACTTGTCTGTGAAAGCTCGGAGAACATCTCTCGAGCACCTCTCATGTGACTCGAAGCTCCATTGTCAATATACCAAGTGATAGTGGTGGAAGCACCCATCTGATGGCCAGTCAATAAAGAATACTCCATCTCAATATCCAAATCAGTGCTGGTAGCAATAGAGGCTCTCTCTCTCTCAACATTTCCAGCACAAAGAGAAAACTCTCTCTGAAATCTATCTCCAAAATCATCAACTTCTACTGAGGCTGCAGTCTGCTACTTCTTCTTCTTCTTTGGAGATTGTGAAGCATAGTTCCCAAATCCCTGACAAGCATAGCACTTGATTTTACTCAAGTCTTTCTTCTTCCCACCCTGTTGCTACTGCTTGGCCCCACCCTGCTTGGGGCCCTTCTTCTTCTTCTTGCCTTTTGCTTTCAATGCCACATTCTCCTCATCTTCCCTACCCTATGAAGAACTGCCCTGTACAATACCTCTCTTGGTCTCCTCCTATACAAAATCATCCCACAGTCTATCCCAAGAAGGTAAGTTCTCCCTGCCTGCTATAGCCTGCACAAAATTTTCCCAAGGCTTGGAAGCCCCATTCATTGTTGTCCGCACAAGCTCTGTAGCTGTAACTACCTCCCCAACTGCTGCTAGCTCATCTCTAACCTAAGATATCCGGGTAAGGTAAGATGTCACTTCCTCTACATTGTTCATCTTTATACCCTTCAGCTTCTCTCTTAGAACCATCTTTCAGTTCTCATTAGTGCTCTGGTATAAACTAGTCAAGGTGCCCACATTTTAAATGCACGGTCTTTACCTGAAATGTGGGGAATGATGTGGTCTTTAACTGCATCTAACACAATTCTCCTAGCCTTATAGTCTTTCTTGTTGAAGGCTTCTAATGCCGCTGCATCAATGGAAGCTGGAACGACTATAGGGTTTGATGTTGTATTGTTTACCACTTCATCCCATAATTCATTCTCTTCCAAAATCAACATTATCCTAGCTTTCCATGGAACAAAATTCCCTGTCCCATCTAGCCTATCCTCCAACCTAAGTCATGTATCCATCTCACTGCCAACTCAACAAGGTGTTTCCCACTAACAAATTAAATATACTAAGTTCTGGAAATTTCTGTCTGTCTGCAATAAATTAAGTTTTCTACCCACCAAGCTCTAATACCATGAAAGTTTTCTGATATTTTCAACCACCTAGTTTTATGTCAAATTTTCATAACATAATGCACAACCTAGTTTTATGTATTCGCTGGAAATTACACTAAATATTTATACATTTAAAACACTGCTGAAAATCACATTTAATGACAGAAAATTAAATATTCATGCACACCATAAATAATTTCAGACTCAAAAAAATTTGGCCAATAGCCCAGGAAAAACCCACAAGGGGAAAAATTGTTTAGAGAGAGAGATTTTTATTTCTTCAGTCAAATAATTTCAGTACAGTAAAATTTCAGTCAAATCACACTTATCTCAACCATGGGAAATCACCCAGAAGGCTGCCTCGATTTTTGTGCAAATGCTGCCTCATTTTCTTGCAAAATCATTCTCGAAATTCATGCCAGAAATAATAGCTCAGTACTGTCCTCGATAACTGTTCCCAACCACCTCGAACACTGTTCCCAAACTGTTGTATGGTACAACAATTAATGTTGAAGTATGGTCCTCGAAAATCGTGCCCAGAAACTCAAGAAATGTGCCCAGAATTGCCTCGAAATTCATGTTGTACGGACTGTGCAATTAATGCAGAAGTACGGCCTCAATTTCTGTGCTAGAATGATACACACTTCCTTGGGAAATGTGTTGTATGGAAATCTCTCCTCGAAATCTGTGTTGCCTCAAAAAGCATGCTGCTGGAAAAAACTAAGCTCCCTCAAAAATTGTGCCACACTCTCTCTTGCTCTCCTCTCCACTTTTCTTCAGTAAAAAGTGACTTATATTGCCTTCCCTTGCCCTTTTTGTCTAAACCCTAGGGTGAGTGAATGGTCACTCAATCCAATGGCTGAGATTAGATGAGATGAGTGGATGAGAATAAAATCTCATTAAATTATCAAAAAAATTAATTTCACTCACCTCACTTAAATTTATAAAAAAGTGACTTTACTCTCTAAAGTCTAATTAAATGCTCATCTCAAGTCATTTAATGCAAGGGTCACTTTATTTCCCCTTTTAAGTGACTAAGGCAAAAGTCACCTAGGGGAACACTTTCCTAGGTACAAAAATCAACAACTTGAACAAGAATATCACTAATCAATTCAATGTTTAACAATAAACCATGGGCATGTAGATATGGATGACAAAAGATAAGATTGATAAGATAATTTTATCAATGTCCATTGAATCAACACAATAGTATGTCAATAAACTCTAGGGTTACAGCTAGGACATAAACCCTAGTTGTGGGCATAAACCAATAGAGAAATGAGTAAGGAACTCCCACACTATCTTGTATACCATGTTGAGGTTTGTAAGAGACCGCAAGGATGAAATTGAACCAACCAACAAACCCTAATTCCTGTAATAAACAAGGAGAAAAACAATGTTAGGGTAGCACAACTTTATAACCTAAGAATTTTATAGAGATGATTTATGGGTGCACTAGAGGGAGAATCCATAAGTGTGCTAGAGAGAAGATGAAAACCAATAACAAGAGAGTTTAGGGTGCTCATATTCTAAAGCATTTGTATTCAAGAGATTAGGAAGTTCACATGAGGCATGGGTCCTTGCCCAATTTATGCCAAATGTAAAATTGTGTCATTCTAGGATTTGGGAGGTTTTTAGTTCTAGTTATGGTACATTTCTGGGTTTTAGTTCTAGTTATGGAGCATTTCTGGAAAATTCATTGAGTGAACACCTTACTGTACTTGTTATATTACAATGCTACAATGTAATCTTTGCATTTCTTATTTATAATGGAACTAGGATGAACAAAATTTATTACATCGGTTAGATTTCCTCTATTTTTTTCTACAAGCTAAGGCAATAAATGAATTGCTGATGTTTTTTAATTCACGAGTTTGTTAGCAAAATAATGTAGTCTTTACAGTTTTGGAATATTTGTTCTATCTCTTATCATCATTTTTCATGGTACTAATAATATTTGTAATATGATGTAGTTGTGAGGGACCCCTGCATGAGGTATTTACATCTAAATAGAGAATTTGGAGAGGATTCCAACTATAAATCTCTAAGTTTAATAAAAGCGCAAGTAAGGGTAAGTTCAATATGCCACCACTTCTTGTAAACGGAATGCTATTTTTTGAGCTTTTCAAATTCTTGTTATTATCTTGATTTCCCATGATTACTCGTATTTGGTGCAGGATATACAAAACTTCTATTGCCTAAGTTGTAAGCATAAGAAGCATCAATACAAATTGATAAAATGGTACGCTATTTAAAGTAACACGTTGTCTTATGGACATGAGTATATTCATGTGAACATATATAATATATATTGACATCGTGTATGGAAGGTCACATATATAGATTCATCCTTAGGGGGTGTCAAGCTTGGCACAAATGGTCATAAAGACCTGTTTGACTGGGCCACTATACAACTTACAAAACTTAATGATCAATGTGATGTTGTACAACTTTTGAAACCGACATCCCTTGCTTTACATATTTTTCCATTAAAGAAAAATATGTAGCTGTCCATATTTTTCTGTAATCATTGTCTTTGGAATATTTCATTGGAAATTGTATGGATATTAGGACAATTCATACTAGTGATGGTATTATCTATAATTGTTAAATTAGAACACATACTATTTTTCTTTTTTCAGACTAGTTTCCTAGCTATTATAGTTTGTATCGCTTGATTCGTAGATATTAGATCTTTCATTTTTGACAATAGCTTAGATATCAGATCGCATTTGCACTCACACTTTGTACTAATAGATTGTACGTTATTTTAGTCCCATGGACTTACTTCTATGGTCATTTATTGGGAGAGCAAAAGAGTTCAAAAGCAAACAGTTCATGATCCATAGGACAACATAAACATATGTTCCTAATGTTAATAATTGTCTTTTTTTATTGTTTTGATTTCCATACGGATGACCACATCTCCTTTTTCACTAGTACTCCTATTATTTCATAATATTCCCTTCTTATGTGATTATATTTTTACTAATATTGTATTTGTCTAAGTGACAAGGATTATTCCTCTAGATGCAAGTAATCCATATGATTTGTTGGGATTGAATAGAGGTGCATCAGCTGAGAGCGTGAAGAAAAGGTAATTATTTTAACTTATCCTAAAGTATTTGGATATTAATTAGCATAGTATATATATATATTTGAATTAATCAATATTCTAAACAATAATGCATTATATTTGTTTAGACTATGAATTGTATAAATAAGGAAAGCAACATTAAATTTGGAAACAAGCAAGATTTCCTATAATGCAAGGAGTTCCTACAAAGCAAACCAAGTTTTTCACGAATTTTATTTTTTAAGATTTATAGATCACCAAATTGTTTCCCTTTCCAGTTGGTGTCTTGGTCAAAATGTAATGGATCATTTTTATTTCGCATTCATCGTTGGCTATGTCTAAGCTTGAATAATCAAACACTAGCTTAATTCTTAAGACATCTTATGTAGTAGAATGTATTTTCAAAACAATAATCGACCAAATAATGGACCAAGGAACACATCATAAATTGAACAAGCTCCTAGCATATAAAGAAGCTTGATCCATAGAATTCTACCTTGCAAGGTACATCTGTATTGTAAAAGTCCTATTTCCTAGTAAGAAGCATCTTGGCTTTCAAAATTTATTTCAAATGTATTTAGTAAGAGAATTTATTGCTTGGTCTAAGCCTTAGGCATTGCTTAATTGGATTTTTCATGTAATTAACCAACTTGTTGCTTTTATAGTTGGACATTGACCCCATAGGGATGGGGTTCATGTAAGAATCTGCAAGAGATCTGGTAGTTGTAGCAACTCACAATCAAACTAACAAATATGTTGCAAGAAGAAGAGAAGGAGACACTCAATGATCACTCATAAACATAGTAGAATAGAACAATATCTCAGTATTATACAATAAATAAGAATGTAAGTGAATGAATACAATAGCCATGAAGATGGCATCATATAGGATTCGAATAGGCCGAGTAGGGAATTCGAAATCCTAACTCGGAGTGTGGCTTGGATGATAGTGGAGTCATCATCCAGTCAATGTATCAGTCATCAATAGTAACAGTCAGTCAAGTGTGGCTAACTGAGTGTGGTAGGTACTAACTGGATGAAGGAGTCTCATTGGAGGGCGCATGAGGAGCTAACTGGAGTCAGAATGAGAATTCTCATCTCACTGGAGGTCCATCGGAGTGAAACAATTAGTGGAGGAGTCAATCTAGCCTTAAATCAAGGAAGAACTGAGTGATAACTGAATAATAGGTGAGAAAAGGCGCCTAACTGGCTGTGGTAGGTGAGAAAGGCGCACTTTCCATGAAAAAGACTGGAGAAGGGAACCTTTGGTAGGTGGGAGGCCCCCTGAGGGCTGTAGATAGGCTGTGGAGAGATAGAACCAAGCTCTAGGAGCTGGGAGGTCCACCATGATGATGACGAGATGCATGCAAAATGCATGCATGCATGCAAAACTAAAAAAACATGTGGAGAATATTCCAACAGTTCATACCATAGGACCTCTTTAAGAGAAAAATAAATTTATCACAACTGTAAGTACGATTATCAAAGGATGATTTATGTGCTTGTGAAGAGTTTTTGTTTTGTTGTGCTTGTTTATCTTTCACGTGCTCGAGATTGTGCTTTGTTTGCAACTCTTGAAGAAATATCCTTGAAATAGTGACTCTTGAACAACCATCATCCATAATATCATCAAACTTCCCTTCAAGCAAATTTTCCAAGCACTATGAATTATCAAGCAAGCATTTCCCTAGTTACCCCTACAATATTTGGGGTAACACACCTCATTGTTCATAGTATTACTAAGCCTCCAAGTATATTACAAGTATTTCCTTCCTTCAATGTCATGGATGAAACCCCTTTCTCCCTCCACCCCACACTTGCGTGCCCTATAAGTAATTTATTAATAAAATGATTGAAATAAAATTAGCACGTAGAACCTACTTCCCCTACAAGTAATTTATTAATAAAATGATTGAAAGTAAATTAGCACCTAGAACCTTGTTTCAGTTTGTTGCATCAAATAACATCTAGCAAAAAATCGATGACAACAATCGCACGCAAGGGTTTACATTCAATGGTTTGTATGTACTGTCAAATGACATTTAGATTGGATAGGTAAGAATGGGTAACTAGGTTCATCGCTAATATAGATTATCATGAAATTCTGAAAATCCAGTGGACTAAGGACAAATTATTTAATGAAAGGCATAGAGGTGTTTATCCCATCTCAAATCTCATATTTTCTTATATCTATGCAGTGGAACTAGTTAGCAGGTCATATGGGTGAATCCATGAAAATGGGTGTCTATTTTGGGGGGTCTTATGAGAAAATAAATCTGATTTTTTCATGTTTTTCAACTTTGGGTGAACAAAAGTGATATTTTTATTTAGAATTTCACTTTTCAATAAAAAGAAAACTTTTAGAGAATTATGTTAGATTTCTATTCATAATTTTTTCAAATTTTGTTATTGAGATTTGATATGTCAATTTGGAAAATGTTTGACAGTATGTTCTTATAAAATGAAAGGACTAAAAAATAGTCATGTTTTGTGATGGGCCTAAAATCATTGTTAAACTTGTGTTTTGCAAAAACCAAATATGAGACGACAATATACACACAATGTACTACTGCAGACTATAATTTTGTAACCAATGGACCTATATACTAATTATTATATTTTTTTGAATTCGATCAATGGTGAAAGCTTGTCGATTTTCAACATGTTTTTTGTGACGGGACATTTCTCTCAATTTACTATAAAACTAAAAAATCTAAGAATACGCTTTTGAAGTAGACACTCCAATTAAATGCACCATTTTTTTTCAATTTTTTTGGTGGTGTATTTTTAAAGTTATGGATTTTTCATTTCACTGCATTTTGAAAGAGATGAAACCAAACAGGACATATGTTAACAAAAAAAATAATTAAAATTATCAGATCTCACCTCAACACAGCAAAATCTATACCTACGGAAAGTAGATTCAATGATGAAACTAATGGTATCAAGTCCGACTGTCGATTTGTAGTGTAGGAGATTGTTTTTACCTTCCAAAATTGAAGAAACCTGAAAACTGTGAAGTTTCAGGTCTCAGAAGGTATTCGGCCGAATAATTATTTTTCGTCACCGAACCGTTAAAAATAACAACAGTTGTTCGGTCAAAAAACAAAATGCAAAATATTTTCCATCGGCCGAAAAGAAAGAAAAAGAAAAAAAAGATTGGAGTATTTATAATTGTATAAATAAAACTAAATAGAGTTATTATTTCGCATATTTTGTTTTCGTAGATGTTTCTATAAAATATTTTTGAAGAGGTTTTTCAAGGGAGATTTCTTTCAAGGAGTGCAAAAGGAGTTTTTTTTCCAAGGTATTTTTCCTTCTTATTTTTTCCAATGGGCACATTCAAAGAGTTTTTTCCCAAGGTATTTTTCCAGAGTTTTTTTTCCAATGTATTTTTTGAAATGAGTTTTTATTCCAAGGTATTTTTCTTTCTTATTTCTTTCCAAGGGGTTTTTTCAAAGAGTTTTTTTTTCCAAGGTATTTTTGTGAAAGAGTTTTTTTTCCAAGGTATTTTCTTTCAAGGAGTTCAAAATGAGTTTTTTTTCCAAGGTATTTTTCCTTCTTATTTCTTTCCAAGGGGTACATTTAAAGAGTTTTTTTTCCAAGGTATTTTTGCAAAGGAGTTTTTTTTCCAATGTATTTTTGGAAATGAGTTTTTATTCCAAGGTATTTTTCCTTCTTATTTCTTTTCAATGGGTTTTTTCAATGAGTTTTTTTTCCAAAGTATTTTTGCAAAGGAGTTTTTTTCCAAGGTATTTATCCAAGTGGTTTTTTCAAAGAAGTTTTTTTTCCAAGGTATTTTTTCAAAGAGGTTTTTTTCCAAGGGGTTTTTACAAAGAATAATTCTTTACAAAGTGTTCTTCTTTCTTTCCAAGGGATTTTTTCAAAGGAGATTTATTGCCAAGGAGTTCTTATTTATTTCCAAATATTTTTTCTTCAAAAGAGATTTCTTTCCAAAGAGTTTTTTATTTCTTTGCAAAGAGGTTTCTTATTTCTTTTCAAGCGGTTTTTTCAAAGAAAAATTATTTCCAATGAGTTTTTCTTCAAAGGACTCTTACAAGATTTTGATAAGGTGAAATAAATTTCAATTCATGTTTTTATAAGTTTCGTAACTGTTTTTAAATCTTAAAATTTTATTTTTTACTATAAAGTGATAATTCTTTAATTTAACCTCTATAGATTAAACAATCATGGGCAGTAAGAGAAACTGTCAAAGAAAAAGTGATCGTAAATGTGATGATGATGCTCATACGGAAGAAAAAAAACTCAGATATCAAGCCAAAAAAGCAAGGGTTGCAGAAACAGAAGAGACAATTATTCAAGATATAAATACAGATTTACATGATAATGTTGATGAAATGGAAATTGAAAATAGAGTACAAGAAGAATAGATTGAAGTTGAAGAGACCATTGTTGAAGATGTAAATAGTGATTTATATGCTAATGTTAATGAAGTCAATATTGAAGATCAAGTTCAAAATCCAAAAATTGGACCTGGTATGTATATATCATGTATTTTCCAAATTTATTTTTTATAATGAATTGTATTTTTGGATATATGTTAAATTAAATTTAACTTGATGTATAAGTAATTTCACCATTGGTGATGAAATGTTAGAAGACATTGATTGCGACAAATATGGAGAAAAAATAGTCATACATGTTGCATGATATCGTGCTACACAAATTTATGATGATATTCTCAAAGAATATTCAATAGCAGGACAAGTGCAAATTTTTAGATGTTTATTAGTGTCCAAGAAGTTAAAAGGTGCTACGACATTATTGGGTATTCACAAGGCGACAAAAAAGTCGAAATTGAAACATAATGTGGTAGAAAATATAACTGATGGAATAAAAAAAATTGGAAAATCCAGGAAGAAAGATATCACAGCTGCACGTAGAGAAATTCAGACAACAATTATTTCAACTAGTACTAGACAAAATCGTTTGACAACACAACTAGCAAAAACAATAGGAACCTCAAGAAAGACATTATACAAACATAACAAATTCAGAATGCAAATAGATGAAAATGATGAACTTGCTTGTTGGGCAATTATTTGTAGACATCCTTACAAAGATAGAATGGGAGAAGGTGTTAAAGATATAGTACATAAATTTTGGTTGGCACATGCTCGAGTTTCACCAAATTCAAGGGATGTGATATGACAAAGAGTATCACGAAATGTATATGAAAGTCGTCCAAAACATATAATGGAAATGACACAAGTACAATTGTTCAATAAATTCAAGGAGGATCATCGTGGAATTAATATGTCAATCACTACATTTCTGCAACAAAAACCATGGTATGTTAGACCTATTACCATACGTGACACATGTTGTTGACGTTATCATGTGCAATTTGATAAAATGTTTTGGACAAATTCACCACCTCTTCCCACAATACATGAATTCATATCTCAAATTCTATGTGAGAGAGATCACGACGAAGTATTTTATAATAAAAAATGTGTCAATGGAAAACATTGTCATCGTTGTGGAAATCTAGTTTTATTCTGCAATAAATATCCTATTGATAATGATCAGTTGCTGTCAAATGTAACCGTTGATTGGAGAAGATATCAATACAGCAATTATGCTACAAGTTCTAGTGATGCACATTCCAAAAGAATTGATTTGCGAAAAGATAAAATATGTGTGAGATTTTCTGAAAAAAATTGAAAGTGAAATTTATAAATACACCAAGCATTCACATAAAGCACGATGGCAAGACCTTCAATTCAAGCAGTCTCGTGAAATTTTTCCACTTGGAACAATTTTTTCTTTGGTTGATTTTGCAGAAAACTACACATTTGCTGCACAAAAAGAGATGCAAAGTGAATACTATCATTCTGACCAAATTTCAATATTTGTCAATGTTCTATATAGACATTCTCAACAGGATGTTGATGGCATTGAAAGCACGTCTGACAATCGAGATGTGATTAAAGAATATCACTTTTATATCAGTGATGATCGTACACACGATACACATTTTGTTCAGCATTGTATTGAAAATATTTTCTATGATTCACTAAAAAGACATGAAGTTAAATTCAATGAACATTGGATATGGTCGGATGGATGTGCGGGACAATTTAAATCTTCACAATCATTTTTTTGGTTATGTCGACTTCATAAAGCATTGAACATTAAACATCGCTGGAATTTCTTTGAAACTGGACATGGAAAAGGTGAACATGATGGTGCAAGAGCATGCGGAAAAAGAGCACTTCGAAGATGGCGAATGAACCATTCTTCTGCATGATTTCATTTAGCTGCAGAGGTTGTCCAATGGTGTAAATTACATCTAAGCCATGATTATAATCAACAATCAAAATATTTGCGCAAGTATGTACACGATTTTTTTAATTTATATTAATTGTCAATTTAAAAAAATGTTATTTGCAAGTCTATCATTTAAGTATATGTACACTAACATTAAAAGTTGTCATTTGTGATTTATCATTTATTGAGTAGGCTCTTTTGGCTTATTGGGGTCCAAGATATAGATAGATCAATCTCATACGAGGCTAGCACCATACATGGGACTAGAGATTTACACTTTATTCAAACAAAATCCTTCCAAAATGTGTTTGCATTTGACAGTAGAAAGCAATCATGTTTTTTTCATATTTGCACTGAAAATGTTGAATCTACATAAGTTTATGAAAACATAACGAACAACTACGTAAAACATTGGAAACACACAAAGATTAATCCAAAGGGGAAAATGCCGCTAGTAAGCGTAGAAGAATTAGAATCACAAGAAATAGCAATATCATCTGATGGCGATAGAATTTCAGATCTTGTTAGAGAAGGTAATGAACTTACAACTTCTTTGTTGATTATTCATTGTTGTCCATCACCTTATGTGTATAGTCAATTTAATTGATTTAAAAACCCTGACGCCAATTGTAATTTGCATAGGAGATGATTTCGATGTGATTGCACCTTTAGACAACAACGAAAAGATGAAATATTATTTGATGTAATGCATTGAAGAAAAGATGAAGTTATTGGAGTAATACGATGACAAAGGATTTATATACGAGAGAGGATCCATCATTTTAAAAGGTTTTTTTTTTTTCAGCAGACCCATATGACTGAAAATTATGTCTACTTTCAGGATTATGAACCTGATGTTATATGTTGTCAATATAGTCATTTAGTATGTGCATCTCAAATAAAATTGGTAACAGTTCCATCGAAAAAAAATTAAAAACTGGAACATGGAAACTGTCCAAATATGACCATGAACAAATAATTGAGGATGACATTCCATTGCGATGCTTTTAACTATATCAAAAATGAATTAATCGATGTTTTTGTGCATGTCAAATTTTGTGTACAATAAATTTTTTTCTTTGAACTATGAAGTTATGATATTGAATGGGAACTAGAATAAGAGTTTAAATAATTGTATTTTAGCATGTTGAAATCAATTCGATAATTATTTGGTAATGAGAACTTTAATAAAAGTTGGAAAAAGTTTTAAAATGTTATATTTCAGCTATGGAATGTTGAATACAAATGTAATTTTACAAGCATTAGATTAAGCTAATTGAGTCCATTATACTGAGGGATCTATCCAGTATTTAAGTATGTGAAGGAAATCCTAAATTGGAATCCTTATCAATTTTGATATGTAGTTGTATAGTTAAAACCATTTGATCTTGATTGAATTTGAAGAATTTTAGGGTAATATGTATAGTCTTTAATGTATAATTTCGTCTTAAATTCTGTCTAAAGTACTTTATTCGGGTCCCCATATGTCTATTAGACCACTTAAGGGATGAGATAATAGATATGGTTGTCCCCACACTCTGCCCCAAATCTTTACTTATGACTAAATGATGTCAGTGAGGAATCACCGGGAAACCGACTAGATTTTGTATTAATCTGATCCATTTTATGTTTCTCTAATGTATTTAATAATGGGAAACTATTATTCTTGATTCATTAGATGGGTTGATCCATTAGTGGCTTCCTATTCCTATTCCTACCCTTTTCTCTTTCTTCATTTTCCTTTTCCTTTTCTTTTTCCTTCCTTTATTATGTGTATCCCTATCCTTATCATTTTTCCTCTCCCCTTGTGGTGGGCTGAACAATTCATATAAATATGATCCATGAGTTTTTTAGAACTTTTCTAACCTATGGTTTTTTAATAAATGATACATGCACAAAGATAATATCACTTGTGTAAATAGAATTTAGTTCCATTTGATCTAGATTATATGAAGATCTGATTTTATATGATGATGAAATTCAACATAACTAGTTAAGTTCACATAACTGAAATCATGGCAAATGGAGATAACGATCATTTTATTTTTAATCACAAGCAAGGATTCCAGGATTGTGAAGCTTATGCTAAATTAGAGCAATAGTTATTTACAACAAACCGATGAAAATTCATCAAATTGTTGTCTAAAATCATTGCTCTAATTTAACATAAGCTTCACAATCCTGGAATCCTTGCTTATGATTAAAAAACAAAAAATCGTTAAATCGCCATTTGCCATGATTTCAGCAGCATCTATAGTTCACCAACTAACAAAAATGTGGTACTTGAACATTGAACATATGAATCATTAGTTAAAAATTGAAAGTATGAATCATTTATATAAGATTCAAGTTATCATTTATATAAAATTCAAGTTTACTGTTGAAACCAAGATCATATATTATCAGACAACCAAAATGATTGAAACCTTCACTAAATTTTATTTACATCTCAACACTGAAAATATTTTACATCTGCACTCATAGATTTTTATATCTGCACTAAAAAATTGTCAATACTACAAAAAATCTGCACTTAAGGATTAAATCCTGCAGGCCTTAAAATTTATAACTTTAGATTGCACTTCTCAAAACTTAAGGCTAGCATATACTAAAACTCAATAAAAAACCTTCAAGAGTGCAAACTATATCAAGTTTCTCTAAAAAAAAATATTTTAAAACCATTTTAAGATTGAACATACATTGAACATATGAATCATTAGTTAAAAATTGCAAGCATGAATCATTTATATAAGATTCAAGTTATCATTTATATGAAATTCAAATTTATTGTTGAAACCAATATCATGTATTAAAAGACAACCAAGAGGATTGAAACTTTCACTAAACTTTATTTACATCTCTACACTGAAAATATTTTACATTTGCACTCATAGATTTTTACATCTGCACTCAAAAATTCAAATATATGTCCTCAAAAATTCAAATATATTATTCATAAAATAAAGTAGTTTAAACATTAAAAAATATGTACTAATATATTTTAAAACCATTTCAAGATTGAACATACATTCATGAACATCATGCAAAATCATGTTTTAAGCATTTACCACACAAAGTATGCTATGTAATTAGCCAAAAAAAAAAGTTAAATCATTCAAAGCAAGTACAAAATATATGCCAAGATCAATGTACATGTATATAATCCAAAAAGAAAGTTCTTGAACATGTGAATTCAATGTACATATATAATCCAAAAATAAAGTTCCTAGATGTCCAAAACAGCTAAATCATACGTATCAACATGAAGATGTATGCAATATGGTAGTATAGAAAAACAAAAAAAAGACCAATATAAATCATTCTCTGAATGAAAGTCCACCATTATCATCCACTGGGCCTTCCCTTTGCCTCGAAGAGACCCAACCTACAACATGTATAAAAACAAATTATGAATCTCATAAATTATTCAAACAATTAAGAACTAAATTCAAAAAACAAAATATTAAACTTATAAAAAAAAATTGAAAAGAATAGTTCAATTATTAACAAAATTACCTCAGTGCCTCTGAATGAAAGTCCACCACTATCATCCACTGGGGTCTTCCCTTTGCCTCGAAGAGACCCAACCTGCAACATGTATAAAAGCAAATTATGAATCTCATAAATTATTCAAACAATTAGGAACTAAATTCAAAAAACAAAATATTAAACTTATAAAAAAAAATGAAAAGAATTGTTCAATTATTAACAAAATTACCTCAGTGCCAATATCCACTTCCATTAGGGAACCTATATCCTCACCACCAATTTCCATATGTTCTCGTGTTCCCTAAAATTTAAATTTTGTTAATACATAAAACATTGTGCAAACAAAATAAACTAAAATTAAACAATTCACTTAAAACCGAAACAAAAAAAATTAAAATCATGAGTTCACAAGAGATAGAAAATCATCAAAAAAGTTGGAATCTAAAGGAACCTGCATGGATAAGTCACGTTAACAATAAGATACATAGATAAATTAAAATTCAAAAAAAGCATAAAATGTCTTTAAAACATAAATATAAATATGTAAATAATAAATATACCTCTCTAATATTCTCTTCTACATTTTAACTAGAGGAGAGTCAAAAATTATGTTCATTCAACATTCTAGAGAACTGCAACCAATAAACATTTACATAATGTATTTATGACTATACATCAAAAAAGACATAATGTCATAGATATAATGTAACAAAAAGTTCAATTCAAAATGAATAAAAAAATTAAATAGATTGTAAGTAAGTAAACAACAAACCTCTCCTATACTCGATGTGACATTGGATAGGACATCTGAAGCTATATCACGACAAACCTTAGCATAAGCCTTGAGATCTTCAATGCTCATTCCATCTACCTCATCATTTATTTTGTAAACAAACTTTTGACGAATAGTGGCTCAAGCCCTCTCTCGAACCAATCCCACAGCAACTCCTCCAAATGTCGACGTTAAATATTCGACAACAAAATCCCTTGTAGTTGTTCCAAGTTGGGATGTGGGATCCATCTCCAATTTTAATGCCACGAACCTGGGTGGGCGTGATATCTGGGGTGGAGTTCGAAGAGTTGTGGGATCTCTAAGAGCACATTTTCGATTGTATATTTGCCCCTTTCCAACTCCATAAAAGTCAGAATGAACATTGGTATAGTCTGGCTTCATATTTAAAAAAAACTCCGCATAAAAAAATATGGCAAAATAATTAGGAACCTCATCATTCCATGGCAACCAACCATAGGCTGCAAGGAACCGATCATATATTAGATGTGCAAGTTTAGGGTGTTTGAAATATTGCACTTTCAACATTTTTCGCTTTAGGCCTTCTTTGAAGTTAAACATTGAATTGGCTTGTTCTTTGGTCACTCTCTCTTTCACAACAACCCACTTGTCCGGACCCATCACTTGTGCCCTTCGCCTCCGCGTCAAGTCAACGAAACCGTTCGTAGTTGGTCCGAGATCTTCATATGCCTCAATGAATTTTTGCAATGATCTCAAAACAATCTCTAAACTTTGTTTGCTCTCTGGAGGGATATCCAAACTAGAAAGATCATGTTGCAACTTGTCATAGTGGGATCTACAACTTTCAAGAGTCGTTTGATGAACACCACTTTCCCATGGAAGCTCCTCAGGTAAATCAAATGGATAAGTTGTTATGAGTGTACATCCCACCTCTAGTTCAACATATGTCGTCCTTGTTTGACCTCTGTCCCTCTGTGTAGAATTGCAAGCCTCTTCTGAACCTTGCTCTACACCCACATCTGGTCCAACATCTGTCCTCCTTGCTCGAACTTCGTCCCTCTATGTAGAATTACGAGCCTCTTCAGAACCTTGCTCTGCTTCAAATACAAACACAGTTGACATTAAACATGTACAAACTTTTTGAACACGCACAAAATTACAATTGATACATGTATTAAAACATAAATGTTCATACCAACAGAAGGTCGGGATCGACGTTCTCCCATAGAAGATACAAGGAAATCACCTATACCCCTCTGGCCTCGCCAATGATCAGATGAATGTGAACTATACAATAAGCTTGAATCCCGAGGTGAAACAGGCAACCTTTGATCATCAGTCGAGACACCAATTCCTGATGACCGTGATGACCTCTTATGCTTTTGCGTCAAAGACTCATCTCTTTCCATTTGATATGATATCTACATTTACACAACTATCAACTCATAACATATTCAAATTGTACATGTTTTGATATTTTAACATTCCAAACATTTAACCTGGTCTCCCCAAAAAATATATTATGTTATATAAGATAAAATAAAGATTGTAAGTGTTATTATGATCAATTATAATTTTGACCATCCAACCATTATAGGTACAACACCCATGTCAAAGGGAGTTGTACCTATAATAGTTTTATTTAATACACTTAATTTAACCTACGTTATTTATTATTAATCCAAACAATCAGCATACGAGCTGACGGATGAATAGGATCCATCTCTGGTTTGTTTGACACATTTAAAAGTCTGCCTAGCGTGATTGTTTTCTGATGGATACGAGCTCAGTGCTTGATAGCTGCTAACGAAGTGGTAATGCATAAAGGCTTTAAGACCTAGCTGGTAATCAATGATGATGCTTGATGTTATACAATTAGCATATATTGAGAGTGTATCAACACAGTGTATTCCCCTAATTATCACACATAAGCTAATATGGGTAATGATTGCGGTATAACATGTAAAGCTGGAGTCCATTGGTTCAACTCTTATAACCATTGTAATCATAAGTACTAGTAAATAGTTGTCGAGTAACATAGGGGTTAGCTTAATACTACAACTCATTCAATATGCAGCTTGCTTATATCTAACCTTTAAGTGATATCAGTATTAAAGCTTGACCAAGCTATTAGTGTTCATAAGTTAAAACATCTCTCACTTATTCTACGGGATTGATAGTAAGCTAGTGTGTTCTCTAATTCCATATAAGCTTATTAGTTATGATACTGCATTGCATAGCCAGTAATCAGGTATAAGTTTATATATGGCAATAAGCTTCGTTTGGGTAATAAAAGTAAACATTTAAATGTTATAAGCAAGAGTAATACTGTACATTATATTGATACAACGTTCATTGATATTATCCATGTTATAGTAATGTATAGGTTACAAAAAATGTTCGATTGGTCCACATTTAAATATAACTGTCGGATTCCCCTCCATAGGGATTTTGGTGGAAGATTATTTGGATCATTAAATGCCCTGTGCCAACGATTAAAACAGTAAAGAGCTACATCTTTTGTTGGAAGAAATCCAAAATCATACGAATAATATGTTCAACTATACATATCTGCATTCAAATAAAATATTGAATTTTCGCCTGGCGAGCTACCAATCGAGAGCTATAACTTAAGCTTGCTTTTGAATGCACTAATATCAACTAAATTTAACTTCGGGTTTTGTTTCTTAGATATTCTTTTTGTTCAAAGCTTTTGTGCTACTTAGGCCCTTTTTCCAAAATGCCCAAATATAAGTTTCTTAGATCTTCTTCATGTTCCAACTTTTTCTGTTATTCAGCCATTTTTCGCAATCGCTGCCCAAATATCATTAAAATTTATCCTTTTGAGTTGTTACTGGCAATAGTGATTATATGCAATAAAAAACGTAGAACTGCTGATTTTCTGTATTGAGATACTATAGAAATGAATTCTTCTATTCATTCTGTTGACAAGTTTCTTATAGCTTAATTGGCATTGTTCTTTATGGTATTTTGCAATTATACCAGAAGTTTTGGGATAATATAATTTTAGTCTTTTTCCTACTGACTTTTTTTAATCTTGTACTCGTTCTATGCAGGTTAAACTTTGTTACATAAGTGGATGTTGGAATGCTCTCGTTTGTTGGTTGTTCAACGGATTGAGCTAACTCAACTAATGGTGCAGGTTCAACTTATTGAGCTAACTCTTGGGGGCTATAGAGGAAGGAATGAATGATTACTTGGCATTTGCTGAAATTATTTGCTAGAGTTGTCTTAGTGTCTGCTCTTTTTAAACATTCTGAGAGACAGTCACAGTTTTGGCATGTCTGCCCATTGGTCGGATTCAAACAGCAGTTGTTTCCTAGCAAAAGGATTTCTATGTTTTACTATTTTTTACTATAAGTAGCTAACATTATATCCTTGTCTTGTCTACCATTAGTATAATCTATGTATTTTCATTTATCAGATTTGTGTTGTTGATGTTGGTGAAATAATTAGACAATCTCTTTTGCTAAATTCCAGGAAAATGATGTATTAAGTAGTTTTCTTTTGGTATTTAGTAGTATCATTGCTAGAATTTAAAGGTTGTCTCGTATGTTTGTCCATTCTTTTGTTTATGAAAGATAAAAGAAAAACTAATATACAAATCATAGACAAGAAAAAGTATTATGTTCATGAAAAGAGTTCATGAACTCTATTCATGAACAGAGTTCATGAATCTGTTCATGAACTCACGAACAAAAAAACCTCCAATTTATTAGAAATTAAATTGAAACAGTAAAATAGCATACCTATATTTTATCTTTAGTTAAACAACATACCTATATTTTATTTTTAGTTAATTATGAAGTTTATAAAAATGTCAAATCTCAATGAGTGAGAGTTTTGGAATACCCATTTGTTTGTCAATATTGAACCCCAACAACAAAACTGAACGCAAACGACCGAAGCCCAACAATGAACCAACACCAATGACCAAAGCCCAACGACGTCGAGCACCAAAAAAATGAAACCAAAACTTGCCAACAATGAACCACTAATTAAAATATCAAAAATAACAAACAAACAAAAAATTGACGAAGATTACCTGCACTGGATGCTGTCCAACTCCACGATGATCGAGCACCCTGCAAATTGGACGTTGTCCAACTCCACGACGAACGAGCACCCTGCACTGGACGTTGTCCAACTCCACGACGAACGAGCACGCTGTCAACGTCGAGAGAATGGCGAAAGGGGTGGTAGAACACAATATGAGAGGGGTGGCGGAGTCCACCAACAAGCCCAACCTGCAAGCAGGGACAGCGAGCGCGGACGGGCCCAACCTACAGGCGGGGACAACGAGTGCGAACGGGCCCAACGTGCAAGCGGGGACAACAAGCATGGGGTCCAGCAGCGTGGTCTAGAAAGCTGCAAGTGAAAATGACAAGCGATGGCTGCAGCCGAGCTTTTAATGCAGAATAATTATTCGGCTGAATAGTTATTCGGCCGAATAGTTATTCGACCGAATACTTATTCCGCCGAATAATTATTCGGCCGAATGCTTATTCCGCTGAATAATTATTCGGCCGAATAAATAAAAAACGCCGGACATTTTTCATGGTCGGCAATACCTCGCACACAAATCAAGGTCTCCTTTATTTCTAACGATGAACCGTTAAAGGTTATTCGGCTGAATAACCTATAGTTTATTTGGCCGAATAATAATATTTATTCGACCGAATAAATATGATTATTAGGCTGAATAAATATTTTTATTCGACCGAATAGCTTCCGCTATGTTTTTAGGGCACCCGATTGTCACGGAATAGACACCCATCTTCATAATTGCACCCATGGTGAAAATATGTTGTATAGTTCAAGAAGCAAGGATCCCATTCATATATTAGGTAGCTAAAGTGGGCCAGCTTTTTAAATTGGTTAAATATTTTATATGCCACCTTAAATGATGCTATCACTAGGACAATAAATTCTACTCCAGCTATTCCTGTGGTTTTTTATATGTTATATTTCATAGTGTATATTGTTTGTGTAGCTAATCACTTCCAAGGTATGGGTCGGAAATGAGAAACCATAAGGAAAACCCATTCATGTTTATTTCCAAGTCATGTGGGAACACAAGTATATGAGGGAGCTTATAGGGATATGTGCTAATTTTATCACTCCCCTATACACTTTGGTGTTCTACAAGACAACTCCCTATGTGATAGAGAAGGCAATGCAAGTAATCAATACAATGGATGATATGATGGAGTGATACACTTATAACTTATATTAAAATATATGGAGCATTAAAGACTCCACATTTTCTACCAAATTTCATCCCTATTAATCTTGTTATTATTAAGTTTTCATATTAGAATTGTGTGCATGGACTTGCAACATTATTGATAAGAGATAAGAAAGCACCATGTCCTTCATTACAGTGTCCATATGATTCTACAATATTTGTACCACCAAAGAAATAGTAGCATGAGAAAAGACATTAACGACCTATCATTTGAATGAAGAAAGATTAGGAGGCATGATCCCTTAGGCATGACTATGCATCACTATTGGTTTTTCAAGTACAATTGGCCCTGTCAAAAAGAAACTTGGATACATGAAAAAAAATTGAAAAGAGGGAGGTATTATGAAGATGGTATGATGATAATGAGCCAGGTGTAGAAGGACAAACAAAGAAGAAAAAAGACTAACCAAGAGGCCAAAGACAAAGAATTTGAATAGGAATGAAATTGTAAAGAAGAATAAGATGTAGTGGCGGTAGCTAAGGTTGAGCATGACAAATAACAAGAAAATAAAAGAGACGAAGAATAAGAAAACAAAAGGCAACAAACAAATATCGGAGAGTTAGAGATGCATGGGCCAAGTGTCCCAATTTGAACTAGTATGATAAAATTACAATCAATGACAAGGTGCCATCTCACAATAAAGCTAAAGATATCATAAGATCAAGAATTTGTTGTAACCATTGAGGTCCGAGTTATAAAAGACACTAATGATAATCCCTTAGCTGCAATTTCAGTATGAGTATCCCTTTTCCAAGCTACATAAACCAAAGTGACTAGAGTGATGAAGGAATTGCAGGAAGCAAGGAAGAGAATAGAGATGATGGAGCATCAAGTGAAATACTACCAAAATGAGATATCCATCTTGATAGAGTTTAAAGCTCATGTCATGGAAGTGAAAAATGAATTAAGTGCAACACAAATGATCTTACATGAGAAATTGTTAGGACTTACAAGAACAAGGATTTCAACTCCACCAGTTTTTTGAGAAGGTGAAGGTGAAGAAAGATCAACAAGAAGGCACTCAGATTGGTTTTGACTAGCTAAGAAAATGGAAATATGAAGAGAAGGATGCTCATGATACTTTCCACAAATGAGTAAAAAGGAAATTGAATACACAATAATGGGACTAGTGAATTGGAACCTTGAACAAACATATGCAACTATGTCAAGTAGTTGAAAGAATGATCCAAAGATGCCACTTACCTTCTCTTGATGAGAAAGATGCACCTAGGCCAGTACAACAATACATGGAGGACCTTGAAAACATTGTGAAGATAGAGAAAGTGGTCATACAAACTTCTTCAATAGTAACTAAGGCATGGATGATGGAGTACATTTCTATTCCAAAAGAAATAAATTTAGTTCAATCATTATGTATGACATAATTTGTTGGTAGCATATGAAGTTTGGACTCAATATTTTCTAGATAAGGATGAAGGGAGAATTTAGTTAATTAAAGACAATAATAATTTTGATTTTTATAATTCAAAAGGCCAAAAGTGTTGGGGATGGGGGAGCAGTTACACACACTTTCTCTTGGTGAAAAAGATGCACCCAGGCTAGTACCACAATGCATGGACAACATTGAAAACAATATGAATGCATGTGTTTTATGTCTAATCCTAACTAATTAGTAACTATTGCTTAAAATAATGGTGAGAAAGCATGTGTTTTATGTATAATCCTTTAAGTTGTTAAACGTAGGAAGAATTTAGAGTAGAATAAATATCGCATTTAATCCAGGATTGCATACTACATTTAAGATAGAACTATGTTTGCATTATTGCATACTACATTTAAGATAGAACTATGTTTGCATTTAGAATGAGCATCTTCTTGCATTCACAAGAATTTCACTCAAACAATCATGATGATGCCTAGAACAAAAGATGGACATATTCCCTATTCCAAATAGTGTGAGGTCATATTGAGCCCTTGCGTTGGAGAAAATCTTCTTTTATTGCATAGGACAAGTTTTCCCTTCCAACTTTTTTGATGCTAGAAAGAGGGACTTGAATCTTTGAAAGAGACCCATCTCAATCACATCATCCTCATATTGAATCTTTCAACAAAAATATTCATGACAACTATCAGATCCCTAACCAAGGTTAAGATTTTAACCTGGAACAAATATTTCAAGATACTACTGTTACATGTGAAGATCTTGTTCCCTCAAAACCAAAACATTTGTACATAGTCCCTAACCAAGAAGATGACAATTTTCATCCTTTTACGAATTTAGCATATGTGAAAAAGATCGATACATTGTATGTTGCTCCTTTACTTCCTAGAGGGAAAAAAAAAACACTAAGAATATAAGTCAAACCCATTAGCATATATTAGTGGATTTAGTGGATGATTAGATTGACCTTACTTTAGATGAAATTATACAACCCCTAATCTCAATTCCTTCAACTCCCCAAGGTGAAACTACTCATTCTTCAAGTTCTTCAGACCTAGACATTGATCATGAATGTGTTTCACAAGCCTATAAATTTACTAACAAATTAGTTAAGAGAGAGATGAATCGGAATCAAACATTATTACTGGCTTGGTGAGCTTAAGATGCCTTGAATTTAAGAGGTTGGTTGCATGACTTACGAGAACATTCAGACATCATGCTACCTTCAACTTGTGACACCTTAACAGTTTCTTGTGTAGCAAAATCTACATAGAACTAGTATTTTTTTTTAAATTCCCCATAATAGTCGGATATCTGAGGCCCCTTCCAACGATTCCAATGACCATGCCATACCACTGACGGCAAATGTCGTCGAACTTTTTCTTTTTTTGTGGGTATATGCATCGAATATTATGACAACCATGCCATACCACCGACGGAAAATGTCGTCGGATTGTTTCTTTTTTGTGGGTATATGCGTCGGATATTCTGACGACCATGCCATACCACCGATGAAAAATGTCGTCAGACTATTTCTTCAGACGATCATGTGGTCAAATATCCGACCTTATGTAGTATAATTAGGGTCGGATATATGACTACCTTGTGGTCGGATATTGGATGTTCCAGAAAGAAACTGTGGTCGGATATCCGACGTGTATATTAATATATTTGTGGTCGGATATTCGACAATTTCTTGTCGGATATCCAACGAGACCGTATTGTTGTTGGATATCTGTCGAAGGTCAACCGACGTTTCAAAAGGAGAGGCTTGTTGGATTGTCGACAGCTTCATGTCGAAAATCGGACATATATGCCATTGGATTTTGGGTTCAGATTTTCATGTGTAAAATGCCCCAACCTAGAAGATCCCAATGGCAATTAGCTTAGTAGGGTTTTGAATCCTTCAATTAAAAAGAAAGTGCTTCAACATGTTTAGGGTCCTACTCAAGGAGGGGGAAACCATTGAATTTGTTCTTCTACCCCATTGTTAAATTATCGAGGGGAGGATTTGGTTAATGGACATCGCAGGTAGTGGTAGTGTATTGCTTTGGATAATTAGCTATTTCCATGCAATCCAACTAAGTATTGAACCTTTGTAGCACTTTTATTTGCCTTGGGGAGAATGAGATGTATGATATCACAAATTCCCACTAAAATTTGCCTCTTAGAATGTCTAAGTTTTGAATGACCCTCTCAAAAAATATCCAACGTGAGATCATGACTTCAATTGGAAAAGTGGATATCACGTGTTCTCAAGAAGTCAAAAATGATTGATTATTGTTATATATAGCCTTATTTATTATTTTTAACGAGGTGAGTGTTTTCTTACCAACTTAATGGGAAAAGTGGTGTTGTCACACTTATCTTCCCCTTGCATCAATTGTTGTTGTTTCAAGGGTGGACCTTAGTCAAAGATTGTTATGGAAGCTCTTATATCTTAACGATTACTTATGGCACTAACCAACATTTATGCTTCTAATGGTGATAGTGAAAGAGAAATCTTCAAGTGACAAGTGGTCGATGCGTTTCCAAACACCCCATGGCTAGTCTACAATTATTTCATTATGGTAGAAAATGAGGAAGATAAAGGAGCATTGGGGGTGAGAACATCGTCAGGAGAAAGAGAAGCTTGGATGAGCCTCAAGCTCTAATTAGGGCTCTATGACCCTAACAAAGTTTTAAGCCAGTGACTCCATGGAGTTGCGGTCTACTTGGAATAGCGTTTGCAAGGGTCAAGAAAATATTTTGGAAAGTGTATATAAAGGCATACTTTCAATGCATAACTCCTATATTTATTCCTTTAGTGGAAAGTTAATGCATGTTGATGGCACAACCATTCTGTGTTATTTCATGGGGCACTTAGAAGATGTGTATGCATGGATGTGTTTCATCTTGAATGTCTCATCCCTACAAGGCCCTAGTTGTATTGCAATTATCAAAACAATTTAGAAATGGTTGCGTAGGCCTCGAGTAAAGGATGGATGGATTGTTTGGTGTGGATGCTATGGTGAGAACAATAACCTTGGTTTTCCACTAAGGCCTTCAAATTGTTACAGTACAATACAATCAAACTCAAGCAATCCAAGAATAATTTGAAACCGTCCCATGCCCTTCAATCTTACCCTTTTCATGAAGAGAAAAAGGGGTTTGTTGCTAAGGTCCACCACCTAATGAGGGCCAATGAATTTTTTTGCCATGAGGGAGCCTAGCTTTGTGCTCGGTTGCACTAGCTCAACATGAGGAATAGGCCTTAACAATGAAAAAAGGGGAGAACTGGAAAAAAAAATGGGGGAACTACTATCTAAGCATTGATTGAGTGAGAATTTGTTAATCATTACAAATTGGGTTTTCAATTTTCAAGGCTTAACATTGAGCACAAGGAAACCATGCAACACTATGTCAACATGGTCCCCCTAACAAGGTTACAGAGGAGCAAAAATGTGTGTATGATCATGCCTTAGATGAATGGATCACTGCTCTACGTGAGATCTTTGATGATACAACACCTGATCTAGTTGACTTCCTAAGTAAGTCCTAAAAGGCCACATGCCACTTTGTCTAGACAGAGTTGTCACCGATCTATAAACAAGCAATAAGCAAACAATCACTTGGGTCTTGGATAATTGGTGAATAACCATTTTTTTTATGACTCCTTCCTCACTATTATGGAGGAGGAAACCTCCATGGAAAACATGATGGAATCCTTCTACCCAGCGTCAGGGTTGAATGTTCAATTGCTTGACCCTCAATGATTTGGACAAATCCAAGGTTTAATGCCATACCAACTTGCAAACAAAGGTTGTTTTAGAATGGAATGGTACATGCGGTTTAAGAGCCTTAGCATCCCCTTTGATTTTCATGTTTATCATAAGCATATGTGGGAGTTAGTTGTGTAAAGGGTTGAGAACAAGATTGATAAATGGATTACTAGACCTCTCACCATACTCTAGCGAAATTTTAGATCTATACTGAAGTGGTGGTTTCCACCCATGTTTATTATTCATCATGTTGGGTGCCAATTTAGCTAGCCTACAATTTGTCGAAGAAGGAATCTAGGAATTTCACATCAATGAGTGACTCTTGATTAAAGGATTTTATAGGGTCAATTGGACTTTGTGTTGTAATGCAAGAGAGCATGGAGACTAGGGAATCATCAACTCTTGTATTCAGGCTAAGTGCCAAATGTTTCTTCGAGCTATGACTGAAAATGAGGTTTTGGAATTTTTTGCTCAGACATTGTATGAACTAACAGATTCCTTTTGGAAATTTTTTTGGCAATGCAACTATTTTTAGTGATTTGCCACTACCTCTACTTAGGTTCAAATTGATGGCACATTTGTGATTGAGAGTATTTGAATGTCAAAGGAGGTTGTCACACATTTTATCTTGGAGAGATCTTTTGTGGTCCCCTGTGGTGCAGACGAAGGAAAATTGCTAGCCAAAACTCCTTGGAGACTCGACCGTACGGTTCTTTGGAAGGAGCATCCAAGGATGAACAATATGCTTGAAAAAGAGGTAATGTATTGACACATATGTGAACGCTCAAGTTAAATTTTACACTGACCAAATGATGGGATTAATCTAGAACAAGTTCAAACACTGGTTTTGGATGATCTTTTTCTCAAGTTGGGCCTAGAAGCATCCAATGCCTGACAATCAAACCAAAAATGGGGTTGCTCCACAACGTTCAAGAAACATAACATTGCTTTTGGCTACCAATGGTTCTATGTTAATCCTCTCATAAAGGGTTGTTTGAATCAGTTTGGCATGTGAAGCCTAAGAAGAACCTCTCCAAGCACATACCCCTAGAACCCAACGCTAGCGTCCAAGAAAGATTTTTCCATTTGGGATTTAGTGATGGGGGAGTTCCATGTAGATCAATGAATAACATACTTGGGAGTTCAAAACCCAAGTTGCCCCTATTTCCAATGAACCAAAACCTTGAGATATTTTTTTCTAGTTTTGTCCCTTAGCCATGCTAGACCAACCTTGGGCAAAATATGTGTCATCAATAGCAAAAGCCAATAGCTCAAATGGTGAGGAGGTAATTTTTGCACTCTCCCCACCCCAGTTCGAATCCCTAATGAGACTAGGCCCATTTTGATAAGGCTAGCAGGCTAGATGACCCTTGCGATAGAGGTCCTCGCGAGTGTGCCTCAAGACTTATCAACCCTTGCTAAGTGATCCAAAAATGGGTAAACTCACTTTTCTTCCATTAATGAATACTTAATCAAATTTCTCAATTCCTCATTATTCATAAAGAAATTGGCACAATAATCAACTTTGATTTGTTAACAAATTGGAGATTAACAAAACAAGCACATGAAAAAGATAAGCAAACCAGAATTGTTAATGGAGTTCACCAGACCTCCTAGCTACGTCTCCAGACTCATTGAAACTTTGAGTCGCTTTATTATCTCCATCAAAGATATAAGGCTTTCATAGGTGCAATTGCATGATCTTCACTTCAAGTGGCTCATTCCCATCTTGGGATGTCTTTCCCTTCCTCACCAGGAAGAACTAAGGCTCTCACATGAACTGAACTGCTTCTCCCATCTTGGGATGAAATTTCTCATACAAAGCTTACTAGAAAGCTTTTCTCCAAAGACTTGTTTTCCTTCTCCAAATGA
This sequence comes from Larix kaempferi, assembly GCA_027924585.1. Classification (NCBI taxonomy): domain Eukaryota; kingdom Viridiplantae; phylum Streptophyta; class Pinopsida; order Pinales; family Pinaceae; genus Larix; species Larix kaempferi. Next base: position 433,065 of record BSBM01001474.1, on the reverse strand, counting down.
GAGGTCTTATAGTTTTTCCATGGATGATTACTCATCACACATGTTAAGGAGAATATCTCTCCCATGATCCCCTAAATTAGGATCTAGAGACACCTTAAGGGATAGGTGGAGAAATGCTCTCATATTTCTCCATGAAGATCTCACCACTCCCTTAGGACAAGGAAATCAATTGGTGAGGTGTATTCTCACACCTATTTAATTTTTCTTTATAAATTTAAAAAAGAAAATTGTATCAGCACTTTCATATATTCCCCATTTACATAGTTTTTCATTGAACTTTCAATTTTAATGTGTAAAACACTTTGTTCCATGTCTTGTGAACTTTTGTTGGAAAATAGCCTCATTTTTGTTCGTAATTTAAACCTACAATTTCTTTCACAAATGAAGTTCATTCGACCCCATTCGAATTGCATTAGGAAGTTCTGCAAAAGCTCTTTGTCGATTGAATACCTTTGGTGATAATGAAAACCTTATGCATTCTTCGACTGTGGAGATCCTCCTGGATCAAATCTCCCCACGGAAAAGCACTTTTGTACCTCCAAAAGTATAAACTTGCAATCTGCAATTACCTGTACCAATTTTTAGCAAATATTTATGTAAAGCACATTCCTCTTCTCCTTCACCTTTGTTCTTCGGAATTGGAATGTCAAAAACAATATATGAAGTTGATAATACAAGCTTACAATTTTTTAGCCATCCCACTTGCCAAGGGTATATAAGAACACTCTTTGGTCAAGTTTACAATAACTGCCAAGTGGACTATACAACTCAGTACAATGCTCCAAAAAGAAAAAGTTTAGGCACAACCTTTATGCTTCTCACTCTCCAAACTTTAGTAGTGGCAAACAAAACCTTTCTTTACAAATTACAAGGCAACATTTAAAATCTCAAAACAAGTGTAAAGAGATTGGCAATATTACCATAGCCATAGTTCAAATGGCAGAGTGCATGGCATCTTTGAATAAAAATAATCCAAAGCTTTGGACTGACCCCTGATCCAACACATCTCCCTTTTAACTATGGGCCTTCAGTTATACAACAAAACTATAGAGTCTGCGCACTACATAAAGCTTGAACCTCATGGTTCAACAATGGAAACATTGTGTTTGCTTAGATATGGTCTCAGGTTCGAACCCAAACTATGCCACAAGAATTTGGTCTTGGCGCTTTCTACGTTGTGCGTGGATAATTTCTTGCCTTTTGATAGACAACACACTGGATCCTTGGGTCCCTGACAAGAGATCATTGTACAAGAGCATTGATCACATGGTCTGATCGGAGAGATACTTGATCGCTAACATCTGTTACTTCTCCTTATAAGGAGATAATGTTCTCGTTATCAATGACATACAAATGAATATGCTTGTCATGTGAAGCACAGAATAAGATCCGAGAATCAGTGGGAGAAAATATTACACGCATGTACAACGAACCTTCAAAATGTACAAGAATTTGGCATGTCACTCCAAATATTACTATTTTCCATAAACAAATTTTGAATATGATCCATCTTCTGCATTTATTTTGAAGGCAGCTTTCAATCGTTCATAAATTTTGTGTTCTTCATCTCCTTTTCTCGAATTCCTTCACTACAAACCAATGAGTGATAGGATTGGAGAGGAACGACACTGTCGAAGGCCAAATCAACAGATTTTGAAGACCATAATCTCAAAATTAAATTCTCTGTACTCAAATCTGCCATGATCCCAGTTTGTTAGGGATCTGAAATGCCACCACAACACACAGCGGATCTTTTGCACGCAACAACGTTAATAGATGGATTTGTTGGACCTTTGCCAACCTAACCACCAGATCCTCTTCTTTTGCACACGATGGTCGTTGGCTCCTTCTTTGTGATACATCCAACTAGCATCTCTTCCGCAGGTTTTCCAGAACCAAACTCACAGACTCACGGATCAAATAACTTAGAAGTTGTGGCCCTATCCACCTCTTTTGAATTGTTCAAGCAAGCTTGCCCCTCTGCATGTGCTCCTTCATCCAATTGGCGGTTGATCTTTTGTACGACTGCCTCATGCCTTGCTAGCAATAAAACGATGATCCCACTACGCAGTCACCACTTCTGACTCAGGCAGCAATCTATTAGGATCTACCTCAAATAACATGCTCCTCCACAGAAGATCAAGGACTTCTACCAGATCGCTTCCGGGCAACACTTTACCAGCTCAACATTTGACTTCCTTCGCGAATTCAGCAATAGCTCCCTCTCGATGGAAATATGATGCTATTCTTCACAGGGAAACGACGCAACAATACCTTTGCCCTCAACATAATGGATGTGATATGCACGTTGGACAGTCCGCAGCTCTCCAACAACACTACTCCTCGCATGGGCACACTCCTCACCCAACTAGTGTTGTTCTTCTCTGATATGGTCGCTGAACTCCACGGCCTGTACCAGCAATGGGCATGACAAGATGGTGACTTCTTAATGGTGGCTTCTTCACGATAATAGCCAACAAAATTGTCATAACATACAGTACCTATGTATTATTATATGCAGCGGAGTCCGGGCGACCACACACAAGAGAGATCAATCTACAAGTCTCGGAATAAAAATGAAGATAACTACTTACTTAGCAATTCGGATGTCCAGATTGATATGTAGCGATTGGAGGCTTGGCTTCGAAGTTGCAAATCGAATTGATTATCACCATATTCGTGTGTGCGTGGAGACTTTCTATGCCATATTGGCTGGAATACATTGTGCATACATGTGAAGAATTTCTTTCTTCTTTGTAATACCATGTGATTTAACAATTTATAATCGATAAAGTATGCCCCTAGCTCTGAAGGTTTGTGTACATAAGATTTGAATATCTAATTGGAGAATTCACCACACCAGAGAAATCTAGGATCGTATACTCCAAAAAATTTCAACAACTTCAAAAGGGCAACTGCACGAAAAATACTATCCATAAATATTTTAATTATGCAGGAAAGACAACCACTTCTTACCCAACCATTCGAACGGATACTCTTCGTTGATTTGTTTATTTTCAACAGTTTCTTTGGATGTAGGGGCCTCACCAAGGATTGCCTCTTGAAATATTGGTGCTTCCTCTTGCTTTGACTGATCCGACACAATTCTCCTCCATGATTGTTGAGGACGAACTAAACCCTCCTTTACACGAAGAGAAGGATTACCTTCCTGTGGCTTACTTCTAATTGCACCAATTCTTTTACAATAAGCTTTAGATTTCCAACATTCTATAACATAATGATTCTTTCCTCCACAAAAAGAACAAAAAATTACATTTTTCATGCTATTAAAATTGTCATCATACCTTGGATGTTTTTTGACTGAACTATTGCTTGGTGATTCGCTTACTCTTTCTAAATCATTGTTTGCAATCCTTTTCCTTTTACCTTCTCGGATTTGAAACCATTTTGGTTTCAACTCTGGATGCAAATCCCAACAATGGTCTGCAGCAGGACTTCGCTTATGACAATACGAATAGTTTTCCCAATAGCTTTCACTGGATGTTGTCTCCTGATATCCCAATCCTTGGTATCGGGGACGTTCTTCAACCATAATTAGTTGAACAATACCTTGGCCATTAGTGCCAAGACCTCCTCCATTGTTTTCCATCTTTGTCAAGAGTTCCATACCAATCTCTCGAGTATGCTCTTCAAAAGATATTAAACAAGCATTAGTAGGTAATGAAACCTAATGAGCATTATTTACCTTATCTTTTAACCAAGGAACAAATCTGCTCAGATAATCTTATTTCATGCTTGAGGTATCATCCTTTTGTTTGATTGAAGATGTTGAAGATGAAACATCCATATGATCTTTCGCACGAGGACAAAAAGTGCAAATGTTGTCATCTTTTGTTGTAGAAAAACTTCTTGGATTGTCGACTTGTTGATACTTGGCTAACAACTCCTCCTTAATTTGCATGTCACGCTGCATCTCTTTGAGCTGTTCTTGAAGTTTGTTTCTTGTCTACCAAAGCTTCCAATTGTCTTCGCAACTCAACACTTCATTTTCCTTCATTATACAATTCTCTTACCTTTTTCTCCATGGATAAGAATCTTTCACGAAAATTTGCCTCTACAAAAATTTGCAAATACCAAAATAGAAGGATAATTGTTTTGTGGACTTACCATATTAGATCTACAATCGAGATGATAAATGCCCACACAAAAGCAATAATAAATCTGAAACCAGATCAGAATTGCTCTAATACCAAACTTTATCCGAAAAATGGGTAAAGTCATTTTTCTTCCATTAACGAATACTTAATCAAATTCCTCAATTCCTCATTATTCATAAAGAAATTGGCACAATAATCAACTTTGATTTTTTAACAAATTGGAGATTAACAAAACAAGCACATGAAAAAGATATGCAAACCAGAATTGTTAACGGAGTTCACTAGACCTCCTGGATACATCTCCAGACTCATTGAAACTTTGAGTCACTTTATTATCTCATTCAAAGATATATGTCTTTCATAAGTGCAATTGCATGATCTTCACTTCAAGTGGCTCATTCCCATCTTGGGATGCCTTTCCCTTCCTCACCAGGAAGAACTAAGGCTCTCACATGAACTGAACTACTTTTCCATCTTGGGATGAAATTTCTCATGCAAAGCTTCCTGGAAAGCTTTTCTCCAAAGACTTGTTTTCATTCTCCAAATGAGGGGTCTTTATAGTTTTTCCATGGATGATTACTCATCACACATGTTAAGGAGAATATCTCTCCCATGATTCCCTAAATTGGGATCTAGAGACACCTTAAGGGATAAGTGGAGAAATGGTCTCATCTTTCTCCATTAAGATCTCAACACTCCCTTAGAACTAGGAAATCAATTAGTGAGGTGTATTCTCACACCTATTTAATTTTTCTTTATAAATTTAAAATAGAATTTGTATGAGCACTTTCATATATTGAATACTCCCCTTTTAGATAGTTTTTCATTGAACTTTCAATTTTAATGTGTAAAACACTTTGTTCAATGTCTTGTGAACTTTTGTTGGAAAATAGCCTCCTTTTTGTTTGTAATTTCAACCTGCAATTTCTTACACAAACGAAGTTCATTCGACCCCATTCAGATTGCACTAGGAAGGTCTCTAAAAGCTCTTTGTCGATTTAATACCTTTGGTGATAATGAAAACTTTCTGCATTGTTCGACTGTGGAGATCCTCCTGGATCACTAAGTCATAAGTTTCTTGCTAGGCACTAGGTTGTGGGCACTAACCTAGGGTTTATAGTGACAACCAACCATATTTGAACTCATGCCTCACCTAGGCACTATGCACTAGTTACCAATTTCCCTAGATCTTTGGTATAGTGAAAAACATGTCATCGATACCTCACCTCCATTACATGGAATGCAGCACAATTAAGAGATTGTCTTCCTTCAGCTATAGATTTTCACTTTGTTTGGATATTTGTGCATGTTGAAGTGGTTTACTTTTTGTGGAAGAAACATTATGAAGCCTTATTTTATATAAAATATAGTCTTCATAAAGTTTCTTGTGGTTTAACAACATACTAAAATGTGCAATCGTATCCTTGCAGATAAGAATACAAGTGCAGAGTATAAAATGCAAATCGAAAACATTTACAGCTGCGGTTGAGTTTTGAGGTGGGGTGCCTAACAACATGAATAGGGAGCCACTTGAACCTTCGTGTTAAGCTAGCACAATCACATTGAGGAGACATCAAAGCATGCTACATGGCCGATTATCAAGTCCGTAAGAGCCAAGAGCACTAAACAAGTTCAAGGTAGGCAAGAGCACGTAGATCGCTACCACCCCCAAGGGCCCAATGACAAATTCTGGATTTTGGCACTGCCCATTTTTTGGTCTCTAAAGCACCCCTCACTCCCCCACCCTTCCCCCCTGAGCCAACAAATGAAGGCTTGATGCAGCATATCACTAATGTTGATCCTCTCATCGCTTGTTGAGGTCCAACCCCAAATGAACATGACAAAACTATGTTAGTTGCTAGCTTATATATCTACTGAATCTGAACGAGCAGCATGCACTTTGTTTGAAGTTTTCTTTTGGACTGTTCGTTCCTTTCCTTACTGGAGGTTCCATGCACAGCCTGACATTATATTCTATAAATCATTGTCAAAAGAAGCTGAAATGCCAAATGGATATTATTTTTTAGCAGATAATCCAGTCCAAAATTCTACCTTATTATAATTATTTCCCATTGGTTATCTTCCAGAAAAACACCAAGATGTCCAAATACATTGCTCCCCACATTGTCACATTAGAACAAAAATAGTCAAAGGAAATCCTGGTTATAAATATGAAAAAGAGAAGAAAAACTTCCAAAACTACATCTTAGGCCAACCTTAGATGAAATTTTGGATGTTCAGCTTCTCTTTTTCTTTTTTATAACCAGGGATTTTCTTGGACTAATTTTGGTACCTTATTGGTCCTGACTATGGACAGCAAATTGCCTGTCGGAAAATTGACACTTCTGTTTAGATAACCAAGATCTAAATAGATCTATACCTTTAACTTGTGAAATTCTGAAAGTAGATAAGACTTTCCATGGATATTCAAATGAGATTATTATTGCTACCTAAATTAATTGGATGGAACAGTGTATATTGTGTAATAAATACTGAAATTATTAATAAGAACAAGAATTGTACTTCAATATAACTATTGTATAAAGTTTGTAATTGAATTTGTGCTTGCCATACTTATCAGCAACAAACCATGTCCACTACTGCTCAACCCAAGAACAAACTCTGGCTGCTATCATACAAGCAGAGAAGCAACTTTGATACCCTGCTCCCTTTTTTCAAAACATAACTGGCACATCTTAAGTCGATAGAAACTAAAACTTTGCGCAGTTTAATGACCAGCCAGTTTGACTTTGTCGCAGAAAAGATAAAGAAATAATTTAAAGGACGCATGTTGATATCATAAGAATTGTGACACGTTGTTGCCTCAAAGAATGTCTCAAGATTTAGAAAGAAAAAAAAACTTGCAAGGATTTCTCGCCTAAATCCCTGCTTATGGCATTAATGGCTTTGAAAATAAATAAACAGCTCAATAATTCACAAAATAACTCGGGAACAGAGAATTTTTTAAATTCATTTATATATTACATTACAGGTTTCTGCAAGTAGTCTGCATGTGCAATTGGACTAAACACAAAATGTCTTTACATTAGTGTTTCCTGCTTTTACTAGTACCTGCAAAAAGAAAGAAAAAATTACTATGAATTATAGTCCCAATGTGCTACTAGCATGCTTCTATAAGAACCAAATAAATACATAAGCTTTCAGGTACTTGCCAAAAATACTTGATGTTAAAGCGAATTGAAATGGCAAAGAACCCTTTGTTCTCTGTGGTACAATTAAGTCGGTGCTTTTCAACTTTCCATTGCTAGTCTCCCCTTTGCTGATATGGCTACTCTTATGAGCCTTATGATCATGATAAACTAAAGGAGGTGCTAGCCTCAAATTAGGCAGCAGGCCTACTTCAAGTGACTTTTCGCCTTTCTGAAGACTACTCAACAATTCGAACTGCAAAGTCAAATAAACCAAGTAAGGAACTCTGTTGAGAGTTGGAAGAAAAAGACACATGCTATATAAAAAACGTTGCTCGTTTTCATATTATATAAGATTGCATTGTTTCATTGGACTCTCATAGTTAGATTGTGAAAGAACAAACTACAACAAAAACTTCTGTGGATCTATACATATGCTAGAATTCAGATACTCTATATGGTAACCAAAATAGATCTACCCGCGATTGTTGATGAAGCCCATATGGCCTTTCAGTCATCGCATTTTCATTTGTAGATTTGGCACTGAGAGCTTGAATTTGCTTAGTGTTGCTAGGCACCTTCGCATTCTTATCCTTAACTGCAGTCATTTTATTTCTTGCTGAAGACCTCTTCTTTGGTATGCAAATTGGACATCCTGCACTAGAATCTTTTGAAGTTGTTTTTGGATCCTGAGTTTCACACTGAAAATGGGTTGCATGACCACAATGAAAAATGCAGATGCTCGAGCCAAAAGACTCTTTATCCAGTGCACGACCACATTTGCAGCAGTATGAACTCGCTGGTGCATATGCATGTGATGCACCCTTTTTGAGCATGCTTATATTGTAATAAGTATCATCCTCTATCAGGTTTCTTGCAGTATCCTGAAAAATGAAAAGCAAGAACCAGGCAAACACGAGATCACAAATTAAATTTCTTCCCACTCACAATTCATAAATCCTATAATAGCATATACATACCAAGTTATCAATATTCATATATGTACGACTCTTCCCAAAAGAAAATTTTTGCACATGCTAATTCTGGAACTACTAAGAAATTAATGTGTTGAACAATCATATTATCTGTGTGTTTCAGAGCTTTTGTAAATAAAACCCTTTACCGTGATTAATATTCATCAGTTTTTATTAAATGCAAGTGTTAAGTATGCACCACAAATCAGTGAACCGCACACTAATACATCTAGCAAACTATTCACATTGTTGTAAATATTTCTATTACTTTTCTGATTTGACTTCCTGACTATCTTCATTAAGGAGGTATGAAAGCCTTGAACAAGGACAAGGAGGTATCCAATGGAAACAAGAAGACTTTCGAGTGTTACTCTTCCTGCAATGTTTTTCACACCTGGAGAGGGCTATGGACTCCTTATTGACTGCGAAGCTTAAAACTTGGCTGTTTTTCGTAGATCCTTTTAAGTTTTTATTTAAGTTTTCAGAATTTATACTTATGCTGTGTCACGTCCAATTTTCAGTCTTTTATCATACATGTCACAAGTCTGATAAATTCACTAAATTGAGTGTGGCGTAACTCGGACTCAGCAAAAATTGGAAAATTCAGCACAAGATTGCCAAGCAATAAAAAAATGTGTGAAAATCTGTCACAAAAATCTGTTCTTTAAGTGATTTCTGCTACAGCTAACAAGTTTTGCAAAAAATCTACTCCGGATTTCTCCAAATTTCTAGGGCTGATGACTTGTTTCCAACAGAACTCACTGATAGATCGGCGATTTCTGCAACACTAGTGATTTCTGATTTGATTTTGAGAAGCTTGACATTCTAGAGAAACTCGTCACTGCAAACACAATAGTTCTTTCTAAACTCTGATTTGCAGTAACTCCATTTCCGACTGTTTTGTGAAGTGCCATGTGTGCCCATCTAGTATCAACTTAGCTTCAGGTCCTTTATGTCATTTGCCCAAACAGAGTAAAATATACCAAGAGATTCACAACAGTTTGCCTTTTATTACAGTATTAATAAAAAATAAGGACAAGTAAAAACTCTCATTGGTTCAACCCACCCACTGGTTTGGACAATACAATAAATTATCAAAAGGAAAAAAATGATCTACACAAGATTGTGTACATTGAAGAAAAGATGTTAGTTGAATACCAGAATTGTTCGCTCGTAACCATAGGTTCCTAGCATTCCTAGAATGGTCGCCTTGAAGTCCCCAAATTCTTGACTTCCATTATCAGATAAGAGCTTGCCCATGATCAATGGAAGAGGTACATAACCTACCATACCTTCAATAACTTCACCTATGAAATGCGCAAATACCTTTCGCAAAAGGTATGTGGCGTCGCCAAACTCTAAGACTTTCCATCTGAGAGAGAAATTCACACTCTGTCCCATTTGAGATTTACTACAATGTCCATTTTTGTCTCTTAAAGACTTCTCATAGTTGTACAATTTCCGTGAAGGCTCACTAAACCTGCACTCAAGTTACCTAGCCATCAGGAAACAATGCGACAAAAAGATGAAGTATCAAAGAACCCAAACAAAAAGGCACAGTTGAATACAAGCATATTTAACCCTCTTGTTGGGATAAACCATAAGATATTTGAATATTATAGATTTTTAGTACAATAAGCAGAGAAGTCAATCAGATGGAAGACAAAAATAGATGTAGAAAGATTACATATTTGTATATAAAAGTACAAGAAAAATGAAGCATGGACATAGAAATTTTAAGCATGCTCTCCAGAAAAAGACTATCTAGTCCATTAACTCACGTATCAAGGAGAGAAAACCAGAGGGTCTCGGACTCTTGAGGATCTAGCCTCAATGTATTGCGTTGGCAGAGACCAACGGCAGCACGCAGAATTGCTTGCACAACCTCAACCTGCATGGATAACAATCTGTTAATAATAAATAGTTAGATGTACATGAACTTGGGATTTAATATGCGTGAGACAATCCGAGTTGAAGTACTATCATATGCCAGTTTTCAATTATCTAGTTGATTGGTTTTGGGTATCAAAAATGTGTATATAGAGTTCGTGTATTTCTTGTGATCAAACTTCCTTTTTTACTATAATGGGTCACTAATATTCCAAGGCATCAAATAGTATCCATACCTCTGGCATCATCAAAACCACATTAAGCTGCTTCTCCTCAGAAGAAATACTGGATGGAGACTTCACAAATGCATTTGCTACTGCACTGTCCATTTCCTGTATTCTCACATCGACATCAGCTATTGTGAGTGACAAAGCACTTCCAACATCACCAACACGTTCCAATAAGAATGCAGCTGCATCCGTAACTCCATATTCCTGGCATAATCTCAAACAGTGCTCCAGCCTGTAATTCTCAAAACTCTCTAGGAACTTCAAAACTGATTTCGGCTCAAACTGGCACAACAGCTGTAGGAAACAAGCAGAAGAATCTTATATATATAATATATAGATATAGATATGTTTCTCAAATAAAGCACCTATAAAACCATTAAAACAACCAACCATGTAATGAACAAAAGTTATCATATTAATATAACAGCATCTGGGTTTTATATCACATGTGAAAAGCAAACTCCCATCCTTTACAGAGCCTTTTGTGTTGAGAGCCCAGTGGATTGAAAGAGTGGTAGAAAATGCCTGCTTAGCATATACATGCATACCTGCATAATTTTCAGAAATGCTGATCCCCTTGCACAAAACACATGAAATCCACTATGCAAGAGTTTGTAAATGACCTTAAACAATGCAAGTAATTTTTTTTAATATACAGCTGATTTTTATGAATTGGTCCCTGAAAGCAAGTTGCAAGGTTCAGATTTTAATACAAGTATGTTCAGATTCAATAGAGAGGATATTAGTAAAGGGCTCCTTGAAATTGCAACATGGCTTACCATTGGCTACAGTAACATGAATATTGTGAGTTCATGGTTCTAGATAAAGTATGGTCTTGGGGATGCTCTTACCCCACATACGTCAACAACACTTTGTGGGGCACGTTCTCTTGATTATTTAATTTGGAAGGGGAAGCAAATCTCCCTTGTTTCAATCTCTTTTGTGATCATGCTGTTCCCTTGCATGACACCCTATGTTTTGTAAAGGGGAGGTGTTGTCACTGATTGATGAATGCAACAACAGAGACAAAGTGCACATAATCACAATGCACCTATGAAGTAACATCAGCACACCACCACTCATTTTTTTATAACACGAGTACCTTTAAATGGGCCTAAGAATAAATAAATCACTATCAAAGAAACCAGTCAACCTGACCCTATGCGCTCTAGCCTCTAGAGTCTAACCTAATGATCAGTCACCAGGTCATATATTATACATATCACAAGGGGTAATGACAACATATTATATAAATGATTAATAAGGTGCCCATTAACCACTCCAACACACCATTAATAATCACTTCGTTGACCATATCTCTCAAGTGCTGATTTGAATCTCTCAAACTTATTCTTCCCCATTTGCTTGATAAGGATGTTTGTTGTATGCTCCTGTGGGACAAAACATCTGCTCGACCTCTTTCTCCATCACCCACTCTCTGATGCCAAATGTAAGTAATGATTGACAAATGCAACAAATATAAAATGCACACAATTGCAATGCAGCCATGAAGTAACATCTACACAACACTAATCAAAATTTCAATACACAAATGCCTTTAAATAGGCATAAGATTACATCAAAGCACTATCAGGAAACCATGGTCGGCCCAACTCCAAGGGCTCTAAACTAATAATCCGGTCATACACATATCATGAGGGTAATCATCAAATATTACATAGACAACTAATTAGGTAGCCATTAACTATTCCAATAGTTTTGGTGTCCTGTGCTTCTGCGATTCTCCTGAAATTCTGTTTTCTCAAGGGGATATTTTGCAGCATCCCTTTTAGTATTCGTTGCCTGTATTTATACGACTCTCCTGAAATTTTGTTCTCTCAAGGGTATATATTGCAGCATCCCTTTTAGGATTCGTTACCTGTGTTTTTATGACTCTTCAATCTGTTCACTCAAAGGGATATATTGCAGTATGGCTTTTAGAATCTTTGGTTTTGGTTAAGGGACTTTGTGTTTACCAACTTTACCCATTGCTCTATGTCATGTGGTGATGACCCCTCTGCTGCCTGCTCTTCTTTGTAACATACTCTAAACCCTAATACTTGATAATAATAGAAATTATAAGAGATATTTCAAAGGAAAAAACTTATTGACTAATGTTTGCTGCTACAAAGCAAATTTTACACAATTGCATTGGTGTGGCTAAAGTATATGATCTGCCTCTCATGAGGCAATTATATTCCTAGTCCTCTTCTTGGTATGTCTTAATTCTCATTTTCCTTTGACAAAGTTCTTACATAAAAATAATAGAAATCTACAAAGATATTGACCTTGGAAGGAGTCAGAGACTGACTGAGTCCATGGTTGTTGGTTTTGTACTGAAGAGAGGTTTTGTTGAACCCACAACATGCCCATAAGCACATATGACCCAAACCGAGGTTTTGTTGAACCAACAACATGCCCATAAGCACATATGACCCAAACCCTGCCCCCAGCCAACCTTTTTAGAAGCTCAGTCCCGGTTCTGGTTGTCTATAGTCTTCTTTCTATGTGTAAGAATATAGCCTTAGCCTTGATTTAGCTTGACTGCGTTGTTATACTTCACCATCTGTATCATTCCTTGCAGACTCAATGATCTCTTCAATTATGTTTATTCAACCTATGCAAGTGTTCCTACAAATCCTTCACTAAGTTTGATGATGACAATATTTTACTCGCCTTGTACAAAGTGTCTTTGATGATTCCCTTCCCAACGATTGTTCTTTTAATAGGTTTAGCTTATTGTTAACAAGATCGTCACTAAGGATTCAGGACTGAATGCCTAAGTATCAACGAATTCAAACCAGAAAGAGATGAAGGTACTTGTAATCAAGTTCACAACAACACCAAAGACGCAATAATTTGAACTTTAAAGTGTAAAGGTCCAAAATTGCTCCCACTTAAATCTAGGGTCTCAATTTCAAATTGGGATTATATTATCTGTTAACAAGTGTGAGCAATGGTTTGCAGCCATGAGTTAAAGGCTTTGACCCAACTGCTTTATTCACTACGAGAGTGTTAACAAGCAAATTAACACCCTTAGTCATGTGACAGAAGAAGCATACTTTTACTATGTGCCCGCAACATGAAGACAGAACACAAGTACATTCAGAGACAAATCCTCTCTGATCTAATCACTTCTTCCATAAATGGGAGGATTGGGTGAAGAAAGTAAGAACCTAAGGAAACCAAGTTCAGTCATCGAACCGCTCATTAAAGGTCCAAACTTAAGCTACACCAATCAAATAGTGAAGAGAAATGCATTAAGGTGCATTAATTGTGCTTAAAGTATGTTAAGTTGTGCAAAAAACCCTAAAAACTATGGAAAGTGGGTTTTTGAGTGAAAATAATCTATAAAATAAGGAAAATGAGCAATCCCACATTGAAAAAAAAAGCTTGAAGGCCCATTTCCCAATGCTATATAAGAAAGGTATTTGGGGCATGGTAGAGAGGACAAAGGAAGAGCAAAGGCATGCTGGAGAGATTCTAAAGGAGGAGGAAAAGCTCAATTTCTTCAAAAGCAAAGGTGGAGAAAGGAAAGCTCATGGAAATGGAGGAGGGATGCACACCAAGATCCATGGTAATTATGTATCTTCTTCATTGTTTTAATATGAATTGATTCAAGTTTCTACCATTTAAGAGTTTGAATTTTGCTTATCATGTATGATTTTAATTCTCAAATGGCTTTAGATCTTAATGAATTTAGGCCTGATCTTTACTTTAAATTGATATCTCCTTTACATACTTGCAAGTACCAAAACTTCCAAGCAAATTAAAGAATTGTTCAAAACAAACACTTTAAGGACCTTTAAAACTTTGAGATCACATGCACATGCTGATTGGAAACATTAAACCAAAACATCAACCATACACATTTGAAAGCACCATTCCCACATATTTGCATTTGAAGAACAAACTTTGAACATCACATGTTGAGATAATTTCAGAGTAATTTCTTTCCAAAAACATAAATAAACTTTAATTAGCTACATTTTGTTTTGGAGTTAGAATATTTTCATAATTTTCATGCACAATTAGAAAGAGTTGCATCTTTAGAGTTCAATTTTCTTGAGATATATTGTGTATGAGCCACCGTATCCTCTTCACGCACCTTATGGCGATCTTGTGAATGAAAAAGTGGATCTCACTTGTAATAGTTTAGGAGTTGATTTTTTCAAGCATCTCATATCGACCCACCATATCCTCTTCACTCGCACCTTATGGCGATCTTGCGAATGAGAAAGTGGATCTCACGTGTAACAGAGTAGATTTAATTTTTTGCATACAGTTTTTCGAGCCACCGTATCCTCTTCACTTGGGCCTTCGTGCGATCTTGTGAATGAGAAAGTGGATCTCAAGTGTAACAGTTTAGAATTTAATTCATAAGCTTTCCAAAGGGCTCTGAGTATCCTCTTCACTTGGGCCTTCGTGCAATCTTGTGAATGAAAAACAGATACCCCTCGTGTAATAGAATTAGATTCATCTTCACTTGAGATATTTGTTTGGTTTACATTGATCTTTGAAATCAATTATTATCCATATTTCAGAAGAAGAAAAAAAAATTGTGCATGAAAATACAAAATCAACCAAACCATTTTGCATGATTGAAAGACATACATGAACCTCTAATCTTTCATTAGTTTAAAACATTCATCGAATTGAAAGGTAGTATAGTGAGCATATTGCATTGTGTGGTTCATATTTTTCAAGTCAAAACACCACCAGTTTCACTTCCACTCCTTAAACTAAGCAAACTACCATTAAAAATTGGCGCTTAATCTAAAATTGACAAACTTTTGATTTTCATATCACCAACAAGTTTAGATTAGTGCCCTGGATTAGGGTTGGAGAGTTAACACTCTTGGGATGCAAAACTTTTGAAACTAGCATTGATTACTGAGAGTAAATCCATTAGTACCAAAAAACGCTTGTCGAGAAAGCGCTTCTAAAACATGCGTTAAGCACGAGGTCAATCTGGATAAGTAAGGGTTGTTCCCCCTTCTTGCTTATTTAGTAGGACATGAGCTCATCAGGGGATTCTATGTTCAGTGACAAGTCATCAGGGTGACATCACTGTTTCTAGAGTACCTGGTTATGAGAGTTGTCCTCGACTTACAACTGTTCCGCCCGACCATCGATTGTGAAGTGGTAACTTTAGTGGTTATTCCTAGGATATCACATAGGCTATTGTGAGTGGGGGACACTTGCAATACCTGAGACAAACTTTGGAACTTTTACTCCTTGGCAGGGTGATTGGTCAGGAACCAACACTTGCACCCCCGGCGATTAAAGTTTATTGTAATTATTTCTCATACCTTCCCTGCTAGCAATTGTCTGAGGGCTAGCATCCCTCAATAGCTACTAGTTTCAGAAGGCCCTCTAATCCAGCTTTTCACTGAACTTCAGTTCTTTGGAAATGTAGTTTGCTTGCTTGGATCTATAGGACTTTTTACTGTGTGGACACTTTTTCTTTTTGTTGAGTCTAGACTGCCTTAGGATTGTTTGATTAAGAATATCATTTTAAACACATCCTTTTATCAACTTCTTAGAAGTGGCTACTCTCCCGATCCACCAATCACGGTGGCAGCGAGGTGATTCACCAGAAATTGAAGGCCCTACTACATTGCAGAGACAGATACAAAAACCACATCCTAATGACTTGGAAACGGAACTGATTTTAAATACAATTAATGTTACTCGAGAAGAACAACATCAAACAAACCCTGAACATTCGTTATCACATCACGAACTGAATACAGACATAGTTGATGATCTTACTCTAGTTGAAATTGAAACATCACACAAATGCTCATGTAATTCCTCCTTTGATGAGTCTTTCAAAACCAGTTATACTTACTATCCGTGAGTCACTAGGGGATATCAAACCTCTTTTTGAAAGTTTGAATGACATGCAAAATTCAACAAGTGACCCTATGGCTTCATCAGGAGCACAAGGGACTGCATCGTCGCAACATCAAACAGTTGTTGGAGGTAGCAATACTTCCAATTTGGCCTCTACATCAATCCCAACAGTTAGTATACCTATTAGTAGCACAAGTTCAACCAGCACTTCAGTGCTAGTTGGTACAGTTTCGGGTTACAATCCCGAAAGTACATCCACTTCGTCTGCAAGAATCCCTACTGAAGGGTGTGCCTTACCAAACATTGGTTTTCCATATGGTTCGGCTAATCAAGGTCAACACACACAAGGAGTAAACCAGAATCCTCTTGGTATACCTAACACTTGTCCAAATTCTATTTATGGGGGCAACCCTTCACCATGGAATGGTAATATTCCTGGCGGAAGCAATGAACCATGGAACATTTATGCCAATTGGGCTTATGCTCCTCAGATTAATGGAAATTCCCCAGGGGGTTATCCTCCGACTTATCCTAGCACAATACCTAGGGGCAATCCACCTATCAACCCCATCCCACAATGGAGTGGGCAGGTTCCAAGAAGTAACCAATCTTCTTGGGCACCACCTTCGCAAGGAGGAAATCAACCTTGGAACGCTTATCTAAGCCAAGGAAACAATCAATGGTTTGATCAAATTATGGAAAGTAACCAATCTTTTTTGGGCCTAAAGCCCCAAAAGGGGCAATCCAACCATTAACCCCACTCCGCAATGGAGTGGTCAGGTTCTAGGAAGTAACCAATCTTTTTGGAACCAACCTGCAAGACCTGCGTTTGATCTAGCTAGGCTGCCACATGGACCTCATGCCAATGGTATGATGGATTCCCTTAACCAACTTGAGCAGATTACCCAACATTTGGGGCAAGTTTCTATTCGGAATTCGCAGCCCACAGCTGGCCAGGCAATGCAGGAACCTACTAATCCTTCCAACAATTCTAACATCCTCATAGTCTCATCTATAGACCTGAGAGGAAAGAAGAAGAAGTATAAGGGTAAGCAAAGTGCTAATCCTTCGCAAAATTCTAAAATCCTTATAGTCGAGTCCAAAGACCTTAGGGACAATAAGAAGAAATACAAGAGTAAGCAAAATGCTAACTCTAGGAAAAGAGATACACCAACTATGCTTCAATGCGGTGGGCAACAACAAACCACTATTTTGACACCGGTACCCCCACCAGGGTGAAACCACCCAACCCCCCCGCCAGGGGGCAATGATCCTAATGCCAATGTCTTCATGTGTGATCATGAGATGAACATTCAAACAAGACTTGATTCTTATGATGTCTCTCCTAGTACATCGGACCAATCGGAATCACAGCCAAGTGGTTATCTCTACATTGAGAAACTAGCCATAGACTTAGTACCATACCCCCCCAAAGGTGTTCTACGTAGAACAATGCATAATCTTAACACGCGAGCTACTCAGAACAGTAATGTTCTTGAGGACCTAGCTCAAGTACCATGTGCCATGTCGGCCTTGGAGGTATTGCAATGTCGTTCTGTGCAAAGAAACGAACTATTGTCTACAATTGGCGTTGTTGATCCATCCGATGAGACTTTGTCCACATCAGACAGACCATTCAATATGTAGGATCCTTTCCGAAGTTGCTTTTCAGATTGAAGTAACGACTCATGGTAAGAACATTTGTCTAACCATAGTGGATGAAGGGACCTCAGGTTGTGTAATGTCATTTAAATGTTGGCAAGCATTTGGATCACCCCTATCTGTTCTAGAAGTTTCATACCAAGCTACTCAAATAGCTTCGACAGATTTGGATCAAAATCTTTCCTTGATCGAAGAATATGATCTGGCTACTTGGCCCATTTGGGCCGTGAGATCTCCCAGCTCACATGACTTCTTGGATTACATTTTATCATCAAATGAAGATATCCCTGAAGTTGTAAACATTTGGTTGCACCCACCTAAGGACATATTTCTGGGACCACTGGGAGCATAATTGGATTAAATCTACCCAAGTATAGGAGCATGATTTGCATGTTCCTCGATCTGATCTGGTATATTTGGAAGCTTGCATATAGGTTTAGGCCATCCCTTTGCGAAGATGCATTTGAACCTTTTGCAACCCAAACTTGCCATAGGGTCGAACCTGTTGGAAATTGGTGGGTCATCCCTTCATATCTGTATTTTCCAGCATTCCGACAGAAGAGCCTACCGAACATGGGAGACCCTAGTCAGCACCCCATTGCCATTTTGGTGCCCATGCTAAATTATTCTCATAGGCCTGGAAGCCCTATTAGTCCCATCATGACTTGGAGTTTGAGACCACATATTTCTCTTTCATACATTTCTGACCATATTGCACTGGACTATTTGGTTTTGGCATGGTTTCCCATGAAAGGAAGAATGAAGCTAGGTCTGCAATTTGAATTTTCACTAGGGGCTTCAATGCTTCATTTTATTTTCTTTCTTTCCTTTTTGCTCCAAGATGGAATTGTAATTTAAGTTTGTGTTTGGTTGCTCTAAAAGGGCTTTCAACAACTTGTTGGAGAGTGCACCATGTTAGAGAGGCGTTGAGCCCAAGGAGTATCATACATGGAAGGCATTTCAAATTGGGTATTGGACAAACCCTATGATACATGTACATCCTTGTATTGCAGAGTGCTCCATGTGGGGTTGCCTTGTTGGTTAATTGTATGGACTTATGTCCTTGTTTTATGTTGGCCTCCCTCACCTACTTTATCTATAAACGGAGGAGAGAGCTCTTGTATTCATTATATCATTGTACTATGTTTTGGCACTTGTCTTAGAGACGTCTTGTAGGGAATCCCTAGGAGACTCATGAGGAATCGCTAGGAGAGACTCAAATTGTCTACCTAAGTATTCCAAGCGATTATTTTGGAATGAAAAAAATCGTACATATAGATATGTGGGCAAATATTAAATAAGAAGCATACAGTTTACTACTACAACTTGTAAATTTTGGCAAATATTATTATAAAAAAATGTATTTGATCT
This sequence comes from Larix kaempferi, assembly GCA_027924585.1. Lineage (NCBI taxonomy): Eukaryota > Viridiplantae > Streptophyta > Pinopsida > Pinales > Pinaceae > Larix > Larix kaempferi. The sequence continues at coordinate 413,812 of BSBM01001474.1, read as the reverse complement.
AAATATATGCACTAAAAATGACGAATTAGCGAATTTATTTTTTGAAAAAAAATGCCAAAAATAACCAATTGGCAAAATTTCGCCCCTGAAAAATACCGTGGGAGAGAGTGATATCTTGTAGGGAGCAAGATGCTAGGGTTCATGAAGAAACCCTAGGACCATGGAGTTAAGGTTCATTAGGAAACCCTAGACAAAGACGAGAGGAGAAAGAGATATCTTGGATGTTCATGTAGAAATTTTCTCTTGTATGAGCTACGGTTTTCTCTTGTGATGCTAGGGTTTGTGTAATATCCCTCTGTGGAAAATTATCCCATTTTGGCCAATTTTCGAACCTTGGACTAGTGAAACCCAAATTGCTTTTGTATTCTATATGGAGGGGCTTGAGAGGTCTTAAGACATCCTAATGCAGCTCTAAGACACTTCGACATTCATTAGAAACATTCAAGGTTTGCAATTCTCAAGGAGAAAGGAAGGGGAAAAATACTAGGTGAATTCGAAGGTTGAAAACCCTACTAGTCTAGTAACGTTTTGGCTTCCCAAACACTATATGGCCTTCCCTATTTTCTGAACTGAGACTTGGCTTTGATAGAGGACCTCAAGGGAAATGTAATGTCCCCATTCAAATAAGTGCATAGTAAGACAATCCCATCAATCCTACTAGTTTCCTAGGTTGGATGGGCACATGTGGGATGGTAATAAGGAAGCTAATAAATGATATTTAGACATTAGAAGGATTCAAGCATTTAATAAATATGATGAATAAATAAATTCAAGAGAAATTCTAGGTGGCAAGTGGTTTTGGAGAGATATGGAGGTGGTGGGACCCACACTAGCTTGATTTTTCAATGACACATGGCAGCTCTCTCTTACCAATTCGAATTCATGGGAAGGTGAACACTCTTGGGTGAGTTGGTAAGTCATAACACATGGCATTGAGCATCTTAGGTCGAAATGGGATGGAATAGTAACCTCCATGGGAGAGGAAGAGTCAAATTGGAGACTAGTGGACACTTGGGCTAGATTCCCTAGTTTTATGACAACAATAATGAAGCATCTATGACATTTATGACAAAATTCAGACCTGACTTCTTACACCTGACCATTATGACATGTCAGCCCCAAAAATAGGCTCGAGGAAGGCACTCATGGAGTTGGAGGAATCCAAAGAGACTCAAATTCGAATTTGGGAGAAGATGGAAGGTTGGAACTAGGAGACAAGTGGCAAATGAGGAATATTTTCTAAATGGAAAATTATTGAATCTATTGAGAGGATTTCGACCCCTTGAAGGCTAATGTTGGTTATAAAATGTAGAAATCAAGTATGAGAATGGCTTTTGATGATTTGAGAAAAATTGCATTTGTGAAGAGAGAACTAGTGGATGACTAGTTTCTTGCCTTAGCCAATTTCGAGGGTGAAAGATTCCCATCCAAGTTGGTGTTGGGAGAGGCCACTCAGGTCTTTCATGGTGCTTTAATGGAGTTTTATTTGCAGGTAGCAGCTACAGGAAGTTTCATGGTTTGGTTTAGTGCAGCACTTTCTCTCCACCATTTCCAATTTTGAAGGCATATTCATGCTCCTTGAGGGAGGGCGTTTTTGGTGAGCACTTGTGCTTCTTGAGAAGCTTCTCATTACATATTTCTGATTGTAATAGCTTCATATCCTCTGTTATTAATATTTAGAAAGTTTCAGGTCCGAATACCCACTGGTTGTATGCAAAACTATTGATTAATGAGCAAACAATGTCCATTTCCCCAATGCATTGATGTATGACACTATAATGTTGATTATTTCGAATGGATGGATGATTCTCTGATATATTTGTGATCAATATACTGCCATGGATGTCTCCTACAAGTTTCATGTACTGTACTTGAGCATTTGAAGCATTTTTACTCAGTTTAGTTGTATTGGGAGGTGAAATAGTGCCATTTCCCCAAGGGTCGAATTGGGGGTTTTTGCTATTGAATGTGAGAGAGTTAGAACAGTAGTAAAAATCAATCAATGGTGCATATGAGACCTTAATCACATACTTAACACATTATATACCTCTGTTCATAAATTCGTGGGAGTTTGGAGGCATTGGGAAGGCCATTTTCAGTGTTACCCGGGGGGGATTTGATGCACAAATTACTAGTCAAAATTACCTATATTGATCAGAATACAAATCAAGTTTGCAGAAGTATTTGGAGGGCCATAAAACATCCCTGAACCTAATATTCAAGTCTAAATACCATTCATACACTCCTACAGAAGATTTGGGAGCATTTGGGTTGATTTGGAGGTCAAAACAGTTAAACTAGTCAAAGGTCGAAATTGGGGAAAAAGTGGAAAAATTGGCATTTTAATAAATTTTTGAAAAAGGGTCATTACAGGAAACCAAAATGCAGCATTAACTTAGGTTTTAGGGTCTGCTATAACTCCCATAAACCAGCAGGTTGTGAGACATAGAAATCGTGAGAAAATGGTTAACAATGGACATAATATTTGTTGCATAATCTTTAAGCAAAACTCAAAGGGTTTGCACATAACATTTAGGTCATCAATAGTACTTTATATGCAGCTTGAAACATAAGCAAAAACTCAAAAAAAAAGTCTGGTGTCAAACAGATACAAATTCACTCCGAAAACACCATGTGAAAATAGGAAGGAAACTAGCTCGAATCTTGAGTTTGCTTGGAAATATTACATGAAAGGTATGATATTTCGAGCTTTGGCTCCCATATGCAGTTCATTACAATGATATAAATCAAAAAACATAACCATAGAATCAAAATATCATTCTCCACAAACTTTAAGCAACTATGAGCGCACCATCACACTTGAACATGGGCATTGAGAGAGTATTGAGAGAGAGATAGTTGAGAAAGAAGGTAGAAGATGAACTCGAACTAAATGGGGACTTGAACCTGCATCAAAACATCTCCATTAAGCTCTTTTGAGAGGTCTGAATGGCCTCTCCTCCAACCAACTTGGACAGGGATCTTTCACCTTCGAAATTGGTTCTAAGGCAGGGAGGATGAACATCCTTGCAAGGACAAGCTAAGCTCTCCAAGAGTGCAAATCAAAAATGATCCAAAAGCTACTCTCCTTTATCATCCTCCTCTTTTATTAACCTCATGTGGATTCATGAGGTCGAATTCCCTCCAAGAGACTTCACTCAACTCGAATTAGTGATAGATTTTCTCATGAGACACTTGTCCACTTCTTCCTTGCATTCCTCTTTCCCCCAATTCGAATTGGGAATCTTGGCTAACCATAACTCCCTCTATGCGCCCTCTTGGTGGCTATTTTTAGCCCTGATATGTCAGATGTGTCATAGGTCTACAATCAAGTCTGAATTTGTCATATTTGTCATAGATTCCTTCATCATTGTTGTCATAGGTGCCTAGAATCTAGCTACAAGTGTCCCAATGCCTCTTCCTCTTCCTTGGGTGTTACTCTTCCACTCCAATTCAACCTTCCTAGATTCTTGACATGAATATTGCCTGTTCATCTCCCCCAAGTATGTTACCCTCCACCTTGGACTCGAATTGGTGAGAGAATGATGCCAAGTGTAGTGGGGAATCTTGCCACATGTGGGCCCCACACCCTCTTATGTGCCCTCATGACCAAAGGCCACCTTATTTTTCTTTTATTATTATTTATTTGACCCAATTAATGTGAATTTGTAAGTCTAAGGTCATTTTGGGTCTTGTAGCTCCCTTATTCCAAACTTTGATGCTTCCACCCCCAACCTAGGGAACTAGTAAGTTAGTGGAATTTTTCCTCCATGATAGTTTATTTGGATGGGAACATTACAAACTTTGGATTGGGAATTTCCTCTTCATGTGACCCACCTTGTCCATTTGGCTCTAATTTTACATTATTACTAACTTGGACGAACATCATGCTTGGCAATTGTTTTATCATTAGCACCAATTTGACAAACTATCATGAACATGGCCAAGTGTCTTAGGCCATTGTGATCCAATGCAGAATTTGGGGACATGACAGTTTGTTCTATGCATGTAAACCCTAGATAAGCTAAGATAATTTTATTGATGTCTAACAAAAGACCACAAAAGTAGGTCAATGGGACTGTGTAGTACCGAGGAATAATACAAAGTGGGAGCATAAAAGTAGCTCCTATAAAAAGATAAAAAGCAAAACTCAAACAAACCGTAGCTCTATAAGAGAAGAGTCAGTCTCGGAGAAATATACAAGGAGATATATGAAGAGAGTTGGTCCAAAGGAGGAGAGTGGATCCAACAGTTGTGATCTAAAAATGGTGATAGTGAAACTATCATGGGGCAATAGAAGCACTAGAAGCCCTGGAACTGGAAGCATTGGAAGTATCTCTCCTACCATCTGAGGCCGACATGATGTTGAATACGATGATGGTTACAATGGCTCTTGTTGTAGCACTCAGGTTTCTACCTTAGTAGAAGACATGTAGAGTGGAGTTGACGCCTTGCTCGACTTTGGAGCCTTGTTCTTGTGGGATGTGAGGCTAGGGAAAGATCATGGAGAGACTAGCCAGATGAATCTGAGCTTTGTGTGATGACTTGCTTGGAAGAAGACTCGATATTGTAACTTTGATGTTCTATATAAGTCTCGATGTTTGTGTTGATGCCAGAGTTGAAGACCTAAGGTTTGGGGTCTCGAACCCTAAATGAACATGCAATTTTCGATACTACTGTTATAGTTGACTTGCCATATACTTATGTGATGCAACATGGATAGGGTTTGTAAACCCTAAGGAAGACAACAATGCTAGTGTGGAGAGCTTGTGTAATACAAGCTTAGTGTATGTGCTGAGAAGGACTTTTCGGTGTCGATGCTAGCATGTTGAGGATCTTTGGAGTGACCAGCTTTGGTTGGAAGTGATTCCTAGCTAGGAGGACTCAATGCCTAGGGTTCTCTTGGTTTCCCTAGATAGGGATTGGAGAGTTTGATATTGTACAAGTTGCGAGTATGTACATGTACTTCATCTCTTATGTATAAATGAAGTGTTTCTACAGCCAAAGTATTGTGTACTTGCAAATTTGATATTTGTCTTGTGTTGTCTTCTTGATTGGGTAATTTCCAGCACTTCTTGTTCATGCTTACTTGAAATATCATAGAGCTGAAATTGTTAAGTGATTTAACATAGATCTTGAAGATAAGGAGGAGAGATTTATTGTTGCAAAGTCTGTTAAAATTAAGGTATTTCAGATCTTTTATATGCATGGGAAAGTGTGCCCTAAGGGTTGTAACTTGTTACAATTAAAGTACATTTGTTTGGTACCTTTTCACTTGAGTTGTCTAGCAATTTGAATTGAATTAAAGAGAAGTATTTCTTGCTGTTCATTGCTCTAACTATATATTTCAGATTAGATCCAGGAAACCTCTAATCAGAGGTGAAATTTGAAATTTGCACTAATTGCCTTACATTAGAAATTTCTACACCCAACTTCTTGCCGCTATGTACAAGTGCCACGGATCAGCACGCAAACTTAAATGACACCATCTTGCACAACTCTAGCCAAAGTCCTCATACTTGCTAGACTACTGTCATTGATAGTGCATTGTTGTTCTTCAAATGCTACTTTATTTTAAAAATCTGTGATAGAAGAAATAAAAGAAGATTTTCTTCAGACCAGTAACAAAGAAAACTTCATTCAACTCAAGACCATCACCTGATGACATCTGGAAAGAAATGGAACCCAATCTTTTAACAAACTAAGTAGCATCATCACCCAACTCCACACTCATTCCTCTCTCTTTCTGATGAAGCTTGCTAAAGATTTTATTGTCACAAGTAACATGTCTTGATGCCTCACTGTCCACATACCATCCAACACTTGACACAATGTTGGAAGATAAACAACAGACCATGGAAAAGGCAATCTCAAGATGGGATGCTATCTCAACCACTCCTGCTACAATACATGCACTCCCTGTTGATTTTTTATTGTACCTTGGAGGTGTTCCCCTAGTGATTTTGTGCCTAAGTCACTAAAGGGGGGAAAGTGACATGACCCTTAGCATTAATTTCATGAGATGTGGAATTAATTTCACGAGATGTGGAATTAATTTCACTTTAGACTTATAAATATAAAGTGACTTTTTGAAGTATTTAATGAGAGCTGAGTGAAATTAAATATATTTATGGAGAGAAAAGTGAATTTATCTCATCCATTGATTTTCCATCACAAAATTCAATGCGGGCCCTTGGATCTTGTGACCATTCAGCTACATTGAGAAAACAAAAAGGCTGAGGCAAAGAAGAGGCACATTCATTCATCCATGAGAAAGTGGAGAGGTCAACTTCTTGAGAAGAGAAGGACGCAGGACGGCAGGAGAGAGAGAGAGAGAGAGAGAGAGAGAGAGATTGACAGGCACGAATCCCAAGACATTCAAACAGCAGTTTAAAGGCATGAAAATCGAGAAGCAGCATTCAGTTCAAGGGATCAGGCTGCATGTATTTACAGGCAGTGGCGCTATTTTTGACGACCTGATTCTGAGCATTTAATTCAGTCCGTACAGCAGCATTCTGTACAGAGAGATTCTGTAGCAGACTGGGCATGAATTTCGAGGCATGGAGGGCAAGAAATTCGAGGCAGTTCATTATTGTGATAGCAGGCACAGAAAATGAGAAATATAGAGAACATACAGCAGGCACAATTTTCGAGGAGGTGACTACTTTTCAGGCAGTCCGTACTGTACTTTTCAGAACGTATTTCGAGGAGGTTATGCACAGAAAACAATGCAGTCAAGGCACTGTTTTCATGGCTGATAATTGGTCTTCTGGTTGAGATAAGTTGTGCTTGTATTTCTGATTATACTACTGTACATTTGAAGAAGAAATAAAAATAACTGTCTCACGGGTTTTCCCCATTGGGGTTTTTCCTGGGGCAGTTACCAAAAATTCTCAATCTCAAATTTTATGTATGTGCATTTTTCTGCTCATAAGTATTGGTAATTTTCTCTAGTGTTTCAAGCACATAATCGTTTATGAATAACAATTTCATTTGCAGCAGTGCTATGTTGAATGGGGTTGGACATTAAACTATGATGTTCTGAGAAAAACTTGAAACCAGGTTGGGAAGCGAAACTTTTACACTCCCTGCAACCTGTTTCTATTGCTTGGCCTTCCCCTTTCTTCTTCTCCAGACATTTAAAACATTTCACATTACTCAAATCTTTCTTACCTTAGCTCGATTCTTCCTTCTTACCCTTCTTGTGTCCTTTCCTATTTCCCTTCCTCATCCTCCCAATACGAACTAGGTCTACCGTCTTCTACATCTCTTTGCTTCGTTAAACAAGATTCCAACCTTATCTCTTCTCGCACCGTCATCCCAAAGATTATCAAAGGTAGGAAAATTCTTAGGAGCACAAACACATTAGACAAATGGTTTCAAAGATGAAGCAAACCCACTCAAGCAAATGGGAACCAACTTTGCATCCTCCACTTGTGTCCCTATGGCAGCCAACTAATCCTTCAACATTGTGATCCTGTCCAGATAGCTAACCACTCTGTTTGAATCATCCATGTGGATGGATAAAAGCTTGTTCCTCAAGAGCATCTTCTTAGAGACACTCACACTCTAGTATAATGAAACCAAAACACTATACATCTCCTTGTCAGTATTCTTCTTTGCAATGTGGGTGATTAAATGATCCCTCACTAAATCAAAAACGATTCTCATTGTCTTTCCCTCCTCCTTATGCTTGGCAAACAATTTCAGATCGAGAGATGCAGTGATTTAATTCTCAACACGCTCCCAAAGCTCAACATCTTCCAATAGCATTTGCAACCTGCACATTCAATGTGTAAAATTGGAAGCATCTTCTAACCTATCACACTCTCTAAAGATTGAGAGTAATCATCCCTACAACTCTAGAGCAACCTCAAAGAAAAATCAAAAACAAATCAAGTAGATTACTCTTCTAGGGTCCAAGTACTTCTTCCCAAGCACACCAGGGTTTCACAACCAACAACCTATAATATGCCAAGCACTGAACAACTAAAATACCAAATTCCCTCTTCACCAAGAGAATAATCTCAGTCAAATCAGCTTTTTGATACCTTGTGGTAATTTCAAGAATCGTTTCTTGATGCAAATTCAAAATTTTCACCTCAAATTTTGTTAGATTTTAAGATAGCAGTATAATTAAACTTTATTTGCAGCGGAAACAAATAAGGATCACTGAAAGAATAACCTTGCACAGAAACACATAGACACAAAGATTTATATTGGGAAACCCTTCAAGGGAAGAAAACCCAACAACCTTTTCTTATTCAGAGATATCGGTTCAAGATACAATATATATCCAGATACAAGAGTAATCGCATAGACAAACTCTAGGGAAAACCCTAGAGACAAAGAAACATCTCTCTAAAGATAGCGAAACCCCAAGAATTGCCTTCTTCTCCTTGCTTCGTCCTTCTTCCTCTCTTGCACACTTGTGGAGTAGACTTGAGTGAATTTGTTGGATAAAATCAGAGCGAGGCATCCTGTATTTATTCTATCTTGAGGCTGACCTTTTCACTTTAGATGGGGCTGACTTGTCTTCTCTTAATTGGGCCAGGCACATTAGCATAATAAATATTATTTTATTGTTTCTTCTTTAGGCCAACTTGAGGAGGAGACCTCCCGAAGCTACAAACATCAACACTCCCTCTTAGCTAGGGAGGTATCATCATGTTGAAACACAACTGGATCATCTAAGCATCACGGTTGTCTTGATCTTCTGACACAACTCAGTTCATCGAGAAGTGTCACCAACTCAACTCAGTCCATCGAGTAGTGCCACCGACTCAACTCAATCCATCGAGGAGTCAATAGCTCAACCCAATCCATCGGGGAGTCAACATGTAACAACTCAACTCGGTACATAGAGGAGTCTACATGTAACAACTCAACTCGGTCCATCGAGGAGTCAACAACGCAACCCAGTCCATCGAGGAGTCAACATGCAACGGCATGTAACAACTCAACTCAGTCCATCAAGGAGTCAACAACTCAACCCAGTCCATCGAGGAGTCAACAACTCAACCCAGTCCATCGAGGAGTCAACATGCAACATGTAACAACTCAACTCAGTCCATCAAGGAGTCAACAACTCAACCCAATCCATCGAGGAGTCGACATGCAACAGCATGTAACAACTCAACTCAATCCATCGAGGAGTCAACAACTCAACCCAATCCATCAGGGTGTCAACAATGTGACGACTCAACTCAGTACATCAAGGAGTCAAATTAGCTTAACTCAGTCCATCGAGGAGCGTTATACCACATGGTAACTCAACTCAACGAGGAGTGCAACCATGCATCTCATGGTAACTCAACTCAGCGAGGAGTGTGCCCATGCATCTCATGGTAACTCAACTTAGTGAGGAGTGCACCCATGCATAACATATCAGTCCATCGATATGTCCACAATAGAGATCTCTCCATCACATGGAGAGTTCCACCATTCTCAGTATAGGGAGAATATATCACTGATGCTGCAAACTTCTTCTCAAGGAGGGAGACATTCTCCACCACTCCAAGCCTATCTTGGAAGTACACAAACTTCACCTTGGGAATAGGTTGCGTGAGAATGTCGACAATCTGATCATATGTAGGAATATACAGGAGCTAAACTGCTCTCCTCTGCACCATAGCATACCACTGCAAGTTGCACTACTAGACATTTTTGCCCATCCATCACTGAGTTTATTGAAATGAGCCTCTTGCTCTATCTATGTCACTGGAGATCAATCCAGAATACCTTTGAAATTGTGCTACAGACTCCCTCTGCAACTCTGCATCATACTCTCCCACTGGAGTTGCTCACTGGCTATTCCATCAGCCTATATGAGGTGTCATCCTAGATGCCAATCTGAACTACATCTTGAACATTGACTCTGCGCAGTAATGCAAATATCTGGTCTGTTGTTATCCAGATACATCAATGACTCGGTCAACTGTCTATTCATGGTAGGATCTACCAACTCTGACTCGAAAGCTGAGTCATTCAACTTCTTTGGATTCGTCACCGTAGGTGTAGCCATGGACTTATAGTCCATCATCCCAAATCTCCTCAGAATATCAATAGTTTACTTCCCTTGACTCAAGAAGATCTCATCATGTCTTTGCCACACCTCTATTCCCAAGTAATAATGTATCAACTCAAGGACCTTCATCTTGAACTCAAAGGTTAACTCCCTCAAGCTTCTCATCAAGCTTGGTATTGCTTGTCATTTTGCTATAATGAGAACCTCAAATGGAAGTACGAATAGATTTGAGACTTACCAAAAAATTTGCCCTTCTGAGATCTGCTCCTCCCTGACCTAGGGTTTGTCAAAGAAACCCTAATTTTTCAACTTCGGGATTTTGAAAAACTAATTGGATGAGCAAATTCGCCTCCTCAAGGTGAGTTGAGAAAAGTACTCCTTTCCCAAAATCAGTGAGCAGATGATCCAAAAACTTGATGCCCTAGTTCTCCCGAGCTGTAGTGGTGGACCCAAAAATGAAAATGCTTGGAATGAAATTCCGCTTCGACAGAAAAATGCGCCCTAGGGAGGCGAGGTAGTCCACCCTCTTTTTCGACAAAAATGTGGAGGTAGCTCCCGGAATAAGAAACCCTGGCTCCTGCAGTTACTAGGGCTGCAAAATGTAATCTTTCAGGCCAGCTCTGATACCATGTTAGTTTTTACTTGAACAGCATATAGCATATAGATAATCAATTACTGAAAGATAAACAAGCACAGCATAAACACAATGAACACAGATTCTCTCGGGGAAACCACAAAGGGAGAAAACCCCGGCAAAGCTTTCCTCAATATCGAAATCACAAAGTACAAAAGTTTCCCAAGACAAAACAGCTACTCCTCCACTTGTGCGCACCTCTCTCTCTTCACTAATGCAAACTTGCTTGAGTGAATGAGTGAATACAAATGAGAGAAAGCACTTCTATTTATATTCTTCCGTTGGGGTGACAATTTCCCCAACAGGGCCGACTTCTCTACTTGACTGGTCAATTACATAATATAATAATCTTTTAGGGGCTTTTCTAGGCCGACACATGTCCTAGGGTTTACATTGATTTTTCAATGACCTTTACATTATTAATTACATGACCATCATCTCCCGGAGGAGGAATACAATAATATAAATAGAATATCTTCTGCAGTTACATTATTTTAACAGTATATTCGGTAGGCCTTCGAAGTTTCACTGTATCCTACGAATATACCCTTCTTTCCTGAAGGATCTAGCTTCATCCTCTTCTCCTTTGGAATGTGTATGTACACTGGGAAGCCAAATATCCTGAGATGGCTGACTTCTATTTTCTCACCGGTGAACATTTCTTCTGGAGTCTTGTTGTCTAATACTCGCTGAGAAGTACGGATCTGTACATACACCGTTGTCCTTGCAGCTTCTGCCCATAGGTGCATTGGAAGATCCTGGTCATGAAGCATTGTTTTTGCTACTTCCATTATCGTTCTATTCTTTCTTTCTGCAATGCCATTCTGTTGTGGATTGTAGGGAGTGGTCAACTCCCTCTTAATCCCAGATTCTCTACATAGGTTCTTGAAATCTTTCGAGGTGAATTTTCCACCATTATCTGAACAAAGGGTCTTGATCTTCTTCTCAATGTGATTCTCAATCAAGGATTTGAAGTCCTTGAACTTGTTGAATACTTCATCTTTATTTTTCAAGAAGTATATACAAGTCAGACAGGAAAAGTCATCAATGAATGAAACATAATATACATACCCACTTAATGAACTGGATGACATAGGACGCATACATCAGAGTGGATGATCTCTAATATTCCTTTCGCTTTGCTTTCACTGCTTGGAAATGTCTTCTTCACGTTCTTTCCCTTCGCACATCCTTTACAATTGTCTTCATGCTTTGACTGGATTTCTAGAAGTCCTTCAACTGCTTTGCTTGCAATGGGTAGTGCTCTATAGTGCACATGTGCAAGCCTTCTATGCCATAATTCACTTGGCTCCATGGAGTCATGGACCAAGGCTTGTTCAGGTTGGCCCTTCAATTTGTATAAAGCTCCCTCTTGCTCTCCAATCACAATTGCGTCATCTATAGTCTTTCCCTTTGGCCACATTAGGACTTTGCCATCGATAAATGCAACCCTCATACCTTTTGCATCTAGCGCTATATGGAGAGAAGGTTCTTCTTTAGTCCTGAAACATATAGGACATCCTTCATCTTCAGAGATTTTCCAGAGTCTAGCTTGCAAGAAGCTTCTCCACTTCCTTTTATGGGGTATTGGTAATCATCCCCAATCATGTTGAACAGGTTTATGAAGGATTCTTTATATCCTGTCGTATGTTTGGAAGCTCCACTATCTACAAGCCAACCATTACTTCCATGTGTGACAGTGCCTGTGAGTGCTGATATCAGGGCATACTCTTCGTCACTTGAAGATTCATCACTTTTTTCTTTGGCTCTCTTCCTTGGAGGTTCATCATCTTCTGCGGTGTGGGCACGATGCCTCTTCTTGTTGTTCCTCTTGTTGTGGGAGCCACTTTTATTTCTGGGATAATTCCTGGAGTAGTGTCCCTTCTCATCACAAGTAAAGCATCTAATATTAGATAGATCTCTCCTGGATCTTCTAAAGTTATCCCTCTAACTTTGGTGGTGGTGTTTCTCCCTCTTACTGTGATGGTGCTCCCTCTTGTTGTTATTCCTTCTGGAGTGTGTTGTGAGAGCTTGATCATCATTTGCTCCCATCTTTTCTTCTCGAGCCACAAGTCGAGCTTCTTCTTGTGAGCATTCTTCCCACAGCCTACTGAATGTGATTAACTTCTTTCTAGCACAAATCCCTTGAATGAATGAGTCCCATGATATTGGGGGACCATTCAAGGTGATCATCACAATTTCTCCTTCTACCTTTTCTCCCACAACTTCAAGTTGTTCCTTGATCTAAGAGACCCTTGTAAAGTAAGACTGCATGGTCTCTGCATTTTGTATCTTCACATTCTTCAACTGGTTCCTCAAGGTCATCTTCCGATTTATATTCTTCCCTTCAAACAGTTTTGTCAAAGCATCAAACATCTCTTTAGGTGTCTTCAAAGATGACACATGTGGGATGAGATGATCCTTAATGGAATCTGCAATGATCATCTTGGCCTTAACCAAGTCCTTCTTGTGTAAGGCTTTAGCCTCATCTCCCTCTAGTGCAGACTCAGCGACTCTGGAAGAGGAATGCAATACCCATAAAAGAGGAACAGTTGTGTCCCATAAATAGTGCAGACTCAAAATAACTGATGGGAGCCTACAGTTATTTTGAGACACAACACAATACAAATTACATGGAAGAGGAACAGTTGTGTCCCATAAATAGGGCAGAGGAATGCAATACCCAGCTTATACCCGACCATTATGAATCATCACACACAACATAAAAACCAAATCCTAATAAGATGAAGCTCATATATCAAAGTATATTTGTTTATTATGGATGATCTGATGCTAAACACAAGGAAAATACAGAATTCGACACTGAACAGTACTATTAAGCTTAAATTCATGCAAGAGAAAATTCCTACCAATGACCTGGGTCAACAATTATCTAGACTAATGAGACAAGATAAGAAAAGAGGGATATTGTGCATCATGATAAAAATTACAATTTGTGCAAGAAATCAATAAGTTGAACTACTTAAATGGACAGTATGAAATTGGGAGTCTGATACAACATAGCAAGGCTGAAGCGAATAATAGAAGGCTGTTATGAATTTCTCCAGGGAACACCTAATTATATGTTAAACAAAAATAACTAATAGCAGGCTTCAAAACAGAGACAAGGTGAAATATGCAGTAAGTTGATTGAATTCCTCTCTATTTCTGTGTTCAAGCAAAACATCAAAAATGTGTGATTGCACTCACCTCAAGATATAGCTCTGCCATCTCGTCTGTTACTTCAATGCCATCACGTCGGATCAGTTCAGGTAAAGTGGAGATTCTGTCCAAATAATCTTGAAGTTCACTGGACTGATCCAATCCTCTCATCCCAAAAAGAGATATTTCTGAATTGCCCTCTAGTGGTGCCGTTGGATATTCAAGGATACCATTTGAATGAACACCAATTATGGTCTTCAAATAGAGGAAAAGAGACTTTGGATGAGATCTGAGTCCAGACATTATCTGTTCATTTTCTATTTTAAAATGTTCTAATACCAAGAGAAATGTTGCTTCTCTGCAAAAATAAAAGAATCCAAAGGTCATGATCCAAACATTTTAGAAAGCAAGTAATCTTTAATGTGCAATTAACAATGTTTAATCCAAATTCATTATAATATTACAGATTTTATGACAAAAATCCAATGCAAAAGATGCAATTTCATAAACATTTTCAGTTGCCTATAAATTTAATCCTCAGTTTATCTATAAGAGATGTAAAACTGAAGGGCAAAAACTGCTGCAGTACTTCACAGTACCTGCTTAGTTGAATAAGATCTGGGATACGAGTAAGGACTGCAGATCGAAAATCTGCAAAGGTTGAAGCATTAACATCCGCCAATTGCTTTAACATGTTGCTGATAAAAGCAAAGGCATATATGGGTTCACCCACATCTTTAATATAACTGTCCAATGCAGCAATATACTGTCCCTTTAGCATATATATAAGGCTAGATGCCTGCAGACGTATTTATCACTCAGTATACATTTTAAAATAAAATCTTTATATAAGTTTATTGAAAATACTAGAAACAAGCATAGCTTTTTACAATATAGGATGTATATATAGCAGTGGCCCTTCACATGATGTCTACTATAACATACCTGATAGAATTGAGCCTGCTGAGCAAGTTCCAAAGCATAGGCAGAGTCCCACTCTGACTCTGGGACTGCTTTCAAAACTGCAAACATTAATTTTTCTCTTCTTCTTAAGATTTCTCTGCTGTATCCATCTAAACCATCTCCTATTACAAGGTCAGCTTTGGGAGCCAAGTATTCCATGATGCGAGTCAGCATAGCCCTTGAAACTGAGGCATGTCTAGTTGCAACAAAGCATGCAATGAACTCGAGCAAATTACCAATCTCTTTCCTGGAGGGCCAAATCTTCTCGTAACCTTTGTCATTAAGCCTATCTGCATTACCCAATCGTACAGTTCCAGAAAAACTCATTTCAAGTATTTCTGTTAATGCATTAATCAAAGCTTGAGACAAAGATAATCCATTATCAGATGTCTTCCTTTCATTAGTCTCCATTAATGCAGATTTCAACCTCCCCTTCTCTGAATTACTTCCATATGGACAAAGAGAAGAAAGATCTGTCCCTTTTACACTGAAAGGTCCATCTTCTAGAAAAGCACATTTCAACACTTCAAGAGTAGCTTCAGTATCCAACCACAAGAGATAACAAAGGTTTGGGTATGCTTGACTTGAAACATCAGAACTTATCCTATACTGTGAACATTCAGCACTCATTCTTCCCAACAGAAACTGCAATAACTCTGTTCTTAAAGATGGCAAGCGATCAGAAGGAAGGTAACCATGCCCTGCACAACACATTAATGCCCTAAATTAACATGAATTCCATCAATGGTTATGTAGCACTTTGAAACTTCCTTGCCCCAAAAATACAGTAACAGAAATAACATTGTTCAAAGCACACTGCCCGTCTTGGAAAAAATAGATTCCACTGGAGTTAGATTAGCATATCCATACATCACACATATAACATCACCATTCTCTGCCTAAAGTCTACTAATATGTCTAAATAGGTACAAGTTGAACAAAACGAGAAAAAGATAGGATAATCTATAAACGTCCAATAAGTTCCTACACACAAATTTCTGTAGCAAGCAGCATAGAAAAGATCTACGGTTGTCCAATGTAGATAGGACAGAAGGAATACAATAAAGACAGTATTAAATAGATTGGAGTGCACCTTTTTGGTAACAGGATCTAAGGCATTAAGTCTTAAGATTCCCTTGTGGCCATACATTTGAAGGGGTGATAATGACCATATCACAGTGACCATTGGAGGAGGGCCTTCACTGAGTGGTTTGGCCTGTCTATGTCTTACTTTGGTACCATGGTGAGACTTTGCTAGGAGATACAACTTTATATTACATCGCACAAAACATTGATTGGGCGTACCCCTTCATTAGCACATATGTTGAAGCTGATGATAATATTTTATTATATTTTGCTTGGATGGACGGTCATCGCCTTAGACTTGGAATTCATTGGACTTCTTGTTGACTTGGGTGAGTGGATAGGGTTGTTGACTCAGAAACAGGATTCGTTCAAAAATAGGCAAGTGTCGTGTCCCTATCGAATCGGACACGATTCGACCTGAGGTCGTGTCCGATTCGATTTTTCAACGAATCCTTTTTTCGGACACGAAATTTCGACGAGTCGGACACGAATTCGTAACGTGTCCCGACTGTCGGACACGCGTCCCTCAAACAGGACACGTTAAGTGCGCGAAAAAACAGGAAAGTGCGGCCGGGTAAGTTATAAAATCAAATTTTGAGTTTCTTTTTATCATTTGCAAGGAAAGGAGTTGGCTAAGAGTGATTGTATGTGCAGGTGAAGGCGATTTGAAGGCGATTTGAAGGCTATCCAAGCAATTCCAAGTGCATTCCGGTGGATTTGTGGAGAGGATTGCAAGCTCAACCATCACAAAAGAAAAGGAATGTCTCAATCAGCTAGGGCAGGAGGTAGGGGGCAAAGGAGAGGGAGAAATGCACCATCTAGGGCCTCCCCTCCTATTCCACCAAGCACAAGCGATTCTCCTCCTCCGTCAAGTGCTCCATCGGCTGCTAGTGGAGCTCATTCTATGGCTCCACTTAACCCTGTTTTAGCAAGACAACAAGCCCAAGAAAAAAAATACCCTTTGTGGAAGTATGTGACAAGGAAAGATGGACCCGGGGCAAAGCTTGGTGGGGGAGGCAATGTGTCTTGGAGATGCAATTTTTGCAAGCATGAGTTCATGAGCACATATTTCCGGGTTAAGGGCCATTTGTTGGCCCTTCCTTCTTGTGGAATTTCTTCATGCAAAGCGGTGACTGTTCACCAAAGGAGGGATATGGAAAGAGAGGATCATGTTGGCTTAGGGAAGGTGGCAGCAGCAAGCAAGAAAAAAGAGGATGATCCTCTTCCATTCTTGAGGAAGTCCTCTAGCACCAAGCCTCCATTTCCACCTAGCATGCATGGGCGTGGGCGTGGGGATACTTATCAAACAAGAAAGAGGCAATCTACAGGTGGTCCAATGGATAGGATTTTCCAAAAAGAGGCGCGAGAAGAGGTAGACCTTACTATTGCATTTTTCTTCTACCTCAACTTCATTTCATTCAATGTTGCACGGTCACCATTGTACTTTGAGACGGTTAAAACTATCTTGGAACGTGCTCCAAATGGTTATGTGCCTCCTAGTTCAGAGAAGCTTAGAACCACATTGTTGGTTAAAGCAAAGAAGGAGGTAGATAAAATTCTTGAGCCAATTAGATCAACATGGCCCTCATCCGGTGTGAGTATTGTTTCTGATGGATGGACGGATCCCGCACGCCATCCACTCATCAATTTCATGGTATCTTCCCAAAATGGACCGGTGTTCTTGAAAGCGGTTGATGCTCTTGGCGAATACAAGGATGCACAATTTATGGGTGATTTATTCATCAAAACCATTGAAGAAGTGGGTGTTGAGTCGTGTGTACAAATCATCACGGACAATGCACCTGTTTGCAAGGATGCTGGCATGATTGTGGAAGCTAAATATCCACAGGTATGTTCATTTTGGACACCTTTCATTTCTAATTTGCTCATTGTTTGAATTTGGTCATTGCAATGTTAGTGTTGTAGAGTCATTGATACATGCTTTTATTGCTCTTACAGGTTTTTTGGACACCTTGCATTGTCCATTCCTTGAATTTAGCACTGAAAGCCATTGCTTCGGATGTGGCATGGATTGACAACCTTATTGAGGATGCACGCCATATCCGTAACTTTGTACAAAACCACACAAATGCCCTCACCATCTACAAACAGTACACACAGCTTTCATTGCTGAAGGTTGCAGATACTCGGTTTGCTTCCTCATTCATCATGCTCAAGAGGTTGAGGGAGGTCAAAACCGCTCTTGGGTCCATGGTGATTTCAGAGTTTTGGGCTTTTTGGAGAAAGACGGATCACGTTGCTTCACAAAAGGTGAAGGACTTGGTGTTAAATGATGGTTGGTGGGACACGGTGGATCTTACTATTAAGATCATGGAGCCAATCATTTCTTTGTTGCGGTATGCAGACACGGACCAGCCCATCCTAGCAGAGGTTTATGAGGGGTGGGATTCCATGATTGAGTCCATGAGGTCCATTGTCATGGAGAATGAGTGTCCCGAGTATGGGACATCGGCAGAGAATTTATGGACCATTATTCGGGATATTCTTATCTCCAGGTGGGATAAGAATTGCACACCTTTGCATTGCTTGGCCCACTCCTTGAACCCCAAGTTCTACACTCAGGAGTGGCTCACTGGTGGATCGGGGGCCTCACACAGAGTCCCTCCTCACATGGATGCAGAGATTGCAAATGGGAGGAAGATAGCACTTAGACAGCTATTTCAGGATAGAGACATGCTTGAGGAGGTGGAGGATGGCTTTGTAGATTTTTCCACTGGCACTGGGAGATTTGGAGGCTATGATGTGCTTAGAGATAGGAAGGGTAAGACACCCTATCGTTGGTGGGCAACTCATGGGGCAACATCCCCTATTCTACAGAAGTTAGCCTTCAGGGTCATCTCTCAAGTTACATCATCCTCTTGTTGTGAGAGGAATTGGAGCACATATGGGAACTTGTACAGTGTGAAGAAGAGCAGGCTTGAGCAATCCAGGGCAGAGTCCATGGTGTATGTGCACTCCAACCTTCGTCTTATTTACAGGAAGAGGGAGGAGTGGGTGAAGGGAAAGACAAAGATGTGGGATGTCTTTCCTAATGATATGGGTTTGGACAGCAGTACTGAGTTGGCATTAGCCAACATGGATCTTAATGATCCAGTGCTAGAGCCGGTCACTTTTGATGATAGTGATCGTACAGAGGGGTCATCCTCCACAGCAGCAGATGCAAATCGTCAGATGGGCAGAGAGGAGGAGGAGGGGGAGGAGGATGAGGATCAGGGCAATGGCAGTGGCAGTGATGAGTATGTTGATTCAGGCATGGAGGAGGACTACTGACATATGGGATTCTCCCATCTTGATCCACCCCTTTTTGTATTTACTATTAGTATTAGTCTATTTGGCATTTGCCAGTGGCCCAATGCCCAGTGGCATTCCGACATATATGTATACATTTTGATTTTGATGACTTAATGAGAAATATGGTTCCGACATGCATCTATGTCTCGACTCTCATTGTGATTTGTGAATGACAAATGTGTTGTGAATCGTGATTTGTGAATGACAAATGTGTAATCATTAATGTGTTTTTATTCTAATTTCTATTGAATATTTGTAAATGTTCTAGTTTCTAAATATTTTTGGATCTATATGTCTATATTTTTAAATTTTAATATATTTTTAAAAATATATATATATGTATATAAAACGTATCCTACGTGTCCTGATTTCGGGGGTCACCGTGTCCGTGTCGGACTCTCGTATTTTCGTGTCCTACGTGTCCCGTGTCCCCGTGTCAGGTGACTTAGGTTGTTGACTACTTATCTTCATTGGATCTATTCACTTGCACATGATTTGAGCAATTGTAACCACCTTGGATCATATTTTATTATTGATTAGGGATCTATCCACTTGCAAAGGTTTCAAGGAATTGTAACCACCTTGGAGCATTTTTATTATTGATTGGAGAGTTGACATGGTCAACTTTGAAAAGGTTGAGGTGGTTGCAAATTGGAGAATGCACCCATGAGGAATCTTTCTATTTTAGGAGGTTGTTAAAGGGCACAAGACCTTTGACCAACCTTGCATGTGGAGCATTCCACCTATTTTGGCACCCTTGCACACTTTTTTATGGACTTGGTGGTGGAGCGAACTACCTTGGAGTTCACACATGGGAAGGAGTTCCTTTTTGACACGGTCTTTGCGCACCTTTCCACACCTTTCACATGTGATGGGATGTACCACTCATAGAGATCCACACATGCTTCGTGTAGGATTTTTATTAAACACATGTTCATGCACCTTGTGGACCACACTTGTTATTTTGAGGTGGTTGAGAAGCAATCTCCTAAGGGGAATATTATATTGTTTTCTTCATCCATGCATGTTAGAGGGTGCATTTGGTGGCTTCTTCTAAACCATGGATCACATTCTTCTATATCATGGAGTATTTTAATGTATTTTTGATCATGCATCTTGAAAGGCGCACCTCATGTAAACCTCTTATCCTCTTGATATAGTCCAAACTCCAAAGCCTATCTTTAGAGTATGCAGTCTCTCTCCCTTGAGGGTATCTTGCATATTACTTCATATTTTTAGATGGAGTGAGTTCTCTTGAGGGTAGAGACCACATGATCATAGTTGACAAGTCAACTTTGATTGGAGTGAAGCAACTTACTCCATTATTTTATATTTCTTTGACTTGTCATAGAGTTAGTTGTAGAAAAATTGTATTTTATTGTGAGAGATAGGGCTACCTCTATATAAAGAGGATACTCTCCATTCATTTGCGATGTGGATAGTGTTAGAGAGTGAGAAGTGATGGAATGAGAGGAGTTAGCGAGTAGGATATTGGAAATGATGATGGATTGAGCTTCCTTGTATTATCAAACCCTTGAAGACTTAATGAAGAAGTGAGCTACTGCTCTATTTTGTTGTATTGGTATGTCTATGCTATTGAATTTCTTGTTAAATATGATGTAAAGAAATAGCTTTCTATCACACTTATATGAAAGCCTAGTAATGAAAACACCATTCATCTAGGAGTAAAGCAATGTGAGGACCCTAACCCTCTTGTTTTTCTTCTTGTTATAATTCTGCATCATTTCCTTTCATTTGTTAAATTAGTGGTTGAATTGGAATCATAATTCAACCAAGTATAACAGCACTTATATATTTGTTTGATGAGTGGCAACTCCAGCTCTTTCTTACTCCCCATTTTGTATGGGTGTCCACTTGTGATTTTAAATACAACCTTCAATGGGGGTATCATTTTGATGCCTTGATTGTGTTACATCCCAGATTGTCCGTAGCAAGCTTGCCAAGATATACCAAAGTAAGGGGGCCTTTTTTCCATTGTAAAAGGCCATGTCTAGGTTTGTTTATGTAAAAGTGGTGGTCTAGCGAGGGTCAAGACCCATGGTCTGGTCATGGCAAGTCCTCTTGGTTTTCATTCTAAGGAGTATTGGCTTAGTGGCATTGTTGACTGCCCCTTGATGGGTGGAAGGATCCCATCTTGTTGGGCCTTTTTGTGCCCTGGGTTGGTGCCCAATGCTTCTTGGGATGGGCCCATTAGGACACATGGCCTAGCGGCTCCTAGCCACACTTATGTTTTGCTATGTATGAGGTGATTGCGCATGTAAGGGTTGTCATACCACTTTTAGAACACCTCCTTTATGCCCACTTGGACCTTCTTCTCCATTGTATGACCCCTCCTCTTGGTACATATGTGCTCACATCACCATGACATCATCCTCATCCAAAGAGCTTTACCTTGCTAAAGGGGAGGACATTGAGGGATCTTCTACATTGTTGGTGTTAGTTGGTGCATGACGTCGTCCCCCAGCTCATCACTTCATTTGGATGAAGTCAATTGCATCATTTTATCAGTATTTTTAGTCTTTTGTGGTTTAGTCCCCGATTGTGGGTGAAAAACCCTAAAATTAAATTATTTTACCTTTTAGTAAGGTAGGCTCTAAAGTTAGATAAGTGTATAAGACCTCATATAAATAAGGGTTCTAACTTTCATTTGTAAACAAAACCAAGGTTCTAATATGTACGTATTTCTTTTTCTCTTGGTATATTGGAGCATTTGAGCTAGGCACACCTCTCTTTTTGGCATGTTTCTCTTGTGATGAATGGTGAAATGGTGATATTCTAGGGTTTTGCTATCTTTCAAGGTTGATTCAAAGAATGGTCATTATAACTCATGGCTAAGGACCTAAGAACCATTTCTATTTCTCTTTCCCTAGTTGATGTTGGTAAGATCTCTCCATTTTCTTGTTTATCTTTGCTTTTGTATCTTAAGCAAGCCAAATTAAAATTAGGGTTTTATTGGCATCTTGTTAGTCTTGTTAGAGGAGACCTTCCTCTTGAAGGAGCTCTCCACGGTGGGCCTTGGGATTCATTGTTTGCCCTAACTAGGGTTTGGCTAGTTCGATCTAGTATCAGATTACTAGCCTTTGCCCTAGTTGGTAAATTTTGAATAGCCAAATTGAGTAGGGACATTGACCTCGATCTTTTATTGCCCTAGGGTTGAAGACTAAGGTCATAACCCCTTCTCTTTGCATTTTTATCAAAATTCTCTTGTATATTTATTGCAAAAATACCAAAAAAAATAAAAGGAAAAACCCTAAAAATTATAAAATTTCATATCTCAAAAAGTATTTGCAATTTGGAATTTCTGTCCAAACAGAAAAATGCACCCTAGTTGAATTGATGGTGGATCCTCGAGGGCATTTAGTTCCTGTTGTGGAATTGTGAAATTCTCAGTGACCTGTGCTTGCTAGGGTTTTGTTTTGCAGATCTTTATTGCAGGTACAGCGGGTATATCAAGCATTTTTGCCAAGTTTGAAGGCCTGAAAAGTCGGTTTCTAAGCCTATATTGACCCTAGGGGGTTGGAAGTTCATTGGAGAACGTGTAAAGTAGGACCACACTCTATTTGGGGATTGTTATAAAGCCTATATCAGATCTGATATCCTATTTTGAGAACTATTTTGATGTGTCTTCTTCACCCTATTGCTCACCCCCCTTACCCTACTTCACATAGTAAGTTTGGTATTGTCTTGATTAATTTTTATCAAGTTTTCTAAAGTGAAATCACCTATGTAGCACGGGAACCGCTCCCGGCTTTTAGGAAAGTCGTTCCCGAAGTTTTGACGTTCCAAGGAACTTGGGAATTAGCAGGGAACTTTCCAAATTCAATGGGAACCGTTCTAGATGGTTGGGAACTTACTGGGAACTTTTACCCTCTAAAATTGGGAACTTGAGGACTTTTTCTTGCGCGTTTCCTTCACCAGGAGCTTCCATGCATTCATGATCACCACCAATCAAAACTGAAATCTCCAGTGAAAAGAAGAAGGAGATGCGAGGATGCAACTGAGGCATTCTGCAGCCCGGGACTGAATGTATGGAACACTAAAGACAAAACAAATCAAAGCTACAATGTCATAACTTTTTTATGAGTAGTTCTTGAATTAAATATATACCTGACCCACCCATCACCATTTATGAGATCATTTCATCTTTATTGCTTTCTGGTTTATGTGTGCACATCTTTGAAAATGTGGGATCCTTTCCTTAGAGGGTTGTTAACGACATTCCTATTTCCTCACGACCATACATAGACATGGTTGACTCAGAATTTCTTCTCTAGAAAACTAAGTTGTGGTAAAAATCTATTTCATGCTACCTGTCGAGTTGGTGCACTAATCTCTATCTACCACTTGTGCTAGAGTATTCACTTGTCCCTACTACCGCTAATCAATAAAAATGCAATTCTATTTTGACTTTTTATATATTAAATAAAAGAAAGAAAATATCATATTTAAAACTAAATTCATATATTACATTTAAATAAAAATTATCTTGATTTTTATTTTATAATAGTTTAATTTTGATTATTTATACACCTTTGCAAATACCCTAACATATAATGTCTTGTAAACATAAAATCTTCTAATCAATTTTATGACAAAACTGAAAACTTACTCTATACTTATAGCCACAAATATAGGGACTAGAACTTCTAGAATTCCCCACTTTAGAAAGAGTCTACCATATATATATAATCAATGACAAGATGATAATCCTAATTTTATTGCCATTTCCATCTGCTAAGAGGTTCTAGTTACAACCGTAATACAAGGGTTAAGTTAAGTCATTTGGTTTGTGTTAATATTTCTTTTCTTCTCTATGTTTCTTCTCTTTTCATGTTTTTTTAATTATTTTATTTTGTATATTTTTTTAATATATATTATTGCCATTCCCAACTTGTCATTTCCTGCAAATTTGGGGGAAACTTCTAGACGTATTCGATACTCGTATGCATGTTCCCAACATTCCTACGTTTAGGAAACTTGTGCAACATAGGAAATCACTGCTGCAATCCTATAGCAGCATTAGCAAGTTGATGTTATATTTCTTGGGATTTGCGAAAAAATTCTATAACTCCTACCGCTCTCCCAGTGTTGTTTATGCTTCAGTGTTTTGACTCCAGACAGCACTGACCTTTGCTGAGAGGTCTCTTGGGAAAGGTGTTTGTGTGTTGTTCAAATAACTGCAGATATCATTCATCGACATCAGGGACTCCCCTTGATCTTAGGAGTTGACCTAAAGTGTTGAGAAGCTAGGTTGTGGTGACACTGGGCACTAGCCCCTCCTGTGCTTACCACTCATTGCACCGTGATTTGTGACCATGGTAGTGGATGCTATTTTGAGCAGTAACAGATTGAATGTGATGTTTTTGCTTGGGTGACTTGCTTCATCATGGATGGATAGGTGACCTATTTGGATGTTGACGATGATGCCCTAGGGGATCCGGGATTTTGGGTGCTATTGAAGGTTTAGAACAGATGGAGCAGATCTGAGCAGGTTATGGTGCAAATGTTGCATCCTGTAGCATCTATTCAGCCCTGTTTTGACATCCTAACAGCAGTGAACATCTTCCTACTCAGATCTGGACACATCTGGGCAAGATTTCACCTCGTAAAAGTGATAAAAAAAACACAAACTCCAATTCTGGGCAGTTTTTGAGGTCATAATAGAGTAAAACTTGTTCACTCTGAAGTCTGGGCATCAAGACAGCATTAGACAGCACCACCTTCAAATTTCTGGGCACTCCTAGCAGCAGTAAACAACCTGATTATTAAATCTGTGCAGTTCTGCATGCAATTCTGAGTAATTCAGTGGACAAAGGCAGAAATAAAAACCCTTAGATCATTCTGGGCGTAATTAGGGACTGTCCTTATCTTCAAAGTTCAGACAGCATAATCAGAAAACCTGTGTCTGTTTTATCCTCTTAACAGCATAATTCTTCAATCTGGGCTAAAGCGGAGCAAATCTGGGTACATGTCTGGGTAACCTGTGCATGATTTTAGCCTTCAAGTACCAGCAAAAGAGCATCATCTCGAAATCTGGGCCTGTTATAAGCATTTACTATGGCAGCAAACCTAAAATCAAGTTTTCAGTGTACTAAATAGCATTAAATAGTAGAGTGATCAGCCCTAGGGAGCATTCATAACCAGTTGAAGAAGCCACTCCACTGTTGGGAGTCGGGACAAAATTTCACTGTTTCAGACCCTACTTGGATGCAGCATTCATCTTTTGGGAGTTGCCACGATCAGTTTGGAGGACTTATACATGTTTTCTTGTATTTGTTTGGAGTAATCCATCATTAAAGGAGTGTTTACATCAACTTGTTGTGGACATTTTGGGTTAAACACCCTTCATTTCTCCACTCGTTGTGATTGGTTGAGCAGCATTCCATGCTTTTTGGAGTTTTACATGGGTCTATGCTTAACTTTAAGGGGCCGTTTCACCTTTGGGGCTAAACCCTAGGAAGTAGGCTTTCCACTGTAGAGCTGCTTTTGCAAGCCTTTGGAGGGACGTCTACTCTTGGAGCTTACCTTTGTAGAGGCAGTTTATCTATCGGTAAGTGGACACCAATTGGATGGTAGGTTGTCATGTGGACCATTTTTGGTGGAACAGCAACCTGTTTGGAGGACGTTTTGCCTTGTGAACCATCCTCTATTGAGTCGACCTCTCTTGAAGGCCAAGTCTTGTTGCCATGTGGACATTCCTTGGAGAAGCCTTTGGAGGCTGGGACAGTGATTACTACTTGATTCCTCATTTGATGGAGGCACCCCCACTCTATTTGGGGCTTCTTTGTATCTTAGCTTTGTACATGTGACTTTTGACCATTATTTCTTGTATTTGTTAGGAGTTGGTGAGATTTAAGTGAGTTTTTGTCATTGTTTACTCCACCGAGTCCACCCTAGGCTAGATCTAGGAAATAATGAATATTTTATTGTAAAGGAAGTGAGCTACTCTCCTATATAAAGCGAGCCCCTTCCTCATTTGAACTCATGGTTGAATTTTGAGAGCTCTCTCTTTTTGGAGCCTAATCGACATATCTTTATGAAGCATTTTAAGCGTAAAGGGTCTTCTTCCCCATTTTAAGTGTGGTTTCTGGTTCTCATATTTAACGTTGCAAATGATTGATGGAATAACTAGACTTGCTAATTAGGGCCATAGAAGGGCAAGTTTGTGAGAACTTGTGATCCTTCATTAGTATAAAGCACACCTTAATTAGCATTGTTTGAGATGGCACCGCAAGGGAGCTCCTAGTGATTCACCGAGCACACATTTATGTTGTAATATGTTCGAGTTTATTAGTTGACACGGTAAGGGATCTAATCCACCCTAACTATTCATGAACTTGCCCCCCTTCATTAGTTTTGTTCCCTTTGACTCCATTTTGCCCTGGGGATTGGCACTAGTTATCACGATCCTCCCACAACCCCTTTTATATACTACAAAAAGACCAAAAAACTGTTTTGCTAAGGCTAACTCTTCAAATCACCTTGTGCCCTTATTGCCATAGCCTAGTAATCCTAAACATAGGGAAGCACCCACTGAGTTGGAGAAGAGCCAACCTAAAGAGAAGGGAGGTGGTTATCAAGGTGACAATGGATAACACCTCTAGGTTATAGTTGGGATGGCCTTGTTCCTTTGGGCTTTAATCACACATGCTAGTTCAAGTTGTAACACTCCTCCAAGACTAGTTTCCACATCTATTTTCAGCAAACACTTCAGGCCAATTTGTATCAAACCTAGTTCCTTTTACCTTGAGTACATAATTAAATGATAAATGTATCAACACTAGTCCTTTCATTTAAATAGGTTGAATGTGGCAAATTAGCCATTTCTACCATATAGCCTACCCCAAAATAATTGATTGCAGCAAATTAGCTCTTTCATGCAATATTTCATGACCCCATTGGCCCAATAGATTGACAGGCACTGGTTTCTTCCCATCTCACTTCATTTCCTATTTTCTTCCCTCCATTTCCTATCTTGTCCATATTCCTTTCTCATTTCCATTTCCTTCCATATACTACAACCCTTCTTTTGTCAAAACTTACTCTTCAAAAATCACCTTTAGCCTCCACTCCACAGCCTTAACAATCCTACCTTAGGGAAGGCCCCCTTGTGTTGGAGAAGAGCCAACCTAAAGAATGGGGAAAAACTGCTATGGTGACACTGGGCAGCCTTCCTGAGTTACACAAAGCTATCACCTTGATGCTTGGGACTTTACACTTTTGTGGGCGCTAGATTTTGTTGTAACACTCCCTACTATAACAATAGATAATGCATGCAGAAACAAACTCCGAAATAGAAAAGCGAACTTAACTGCTAAATCTGAACAACAGTTTAATTCTAGAAATATTCTGAGCTTAGTGCATGCCTCCAGCATGTATGCACACTCTCCATCTCTCCTACATAACTGTTGTGCAACTCCTTTATTCTACCAGTGCTGCACAGTCACACTGTCCCCTCTCTGCTGCTGTGCACAGGAGCTTCATAACTACTTGATAAAACTGACATAGCAACAAAGATAAAATCGCATACCATGTACCCTTCATGGAAGGCATACTTCACAGGGTTTTGATGCTCAGCAAGCACTTTTCTTTTGTACTAAAGTTTTTTTTTCTGCTCTTTAATTTGAGATTCTAGATCCTAGATCTTATAGATTAGATCTATTTTATCTTGCTTTTATGGGAGCAGCCTTTGCACTCCCATTTTGTATTGAAACGGAACTACTTAGCAGTCTCAGTGACCTATGGGCTATAGGCTATTTGTGATCATTTGATGGACAATAATAAAATGATCTATCTTAACATCTAGCATGAAGCAACAAACTAAGGGCCAATCTCTCAATTAACAACAGAACAGACAAATAACATGTCAGAATATATTCGAAAAGTCATCCTAAATGTAAAAATATTAAATAATAAATATAAACACTAACCTGATAATTAAATTGGATAATTAGACACAACAGTGGATAACACCATACGCTTAACTTACCAGGAGGAAACGCCAAGCCCAAGAAGCAATACTTCAGATAAACAAGCATTTTGTACCTGTATGGTCAAGAACATGATAAGTAAACATGCAACTATAACCCATTCAGACTGTAAAGCAATTCAGCAAAAAGGCACAAATTAGAAATATACTCAGGGACCAATTCGTTTTAAGCAAACATATGGCACCAAATGACGGGGCTGACCTGCAGGATATACTTTTGAATGTTCTCCCTTAGGCTACACTATTGCAGTACAAGATGATAATATGGGTTCTAAGGACAGTTACCACAGGTTTTCTTTAAAGTAGGAACGAACTAAAGTAATTGCATCGAAACACACCTTTTGAAAAGTATACATTGATAATGAAAAATGTGGACATAATAAACAACAAACATTATTCCTAAAAGCAATATGCTTACACCAAAGTAATTTCATAAGAGAGGAGAAAATCCATCAACCGAGTACTTAAAAACATCTTTCGTACCTAGAACATTGATTAAATTATTAATGTTATTTATCTGGAGAAGCACTAGACAAAATAGTAAAATACAGAATGTTCATGCATACAACAAAGAATTGCAAATAAGAGATACTCCATCATTGTAAGTACCATATGCACTGGGCAAGAAATTTGCTGCACCTATCAAGAAAAAGATCATCCAAGATTCAATCCAGTTTTACTCCAAACTGAGCGTAAAACAATTTCAGTCAATTGAACATAAACTATTTGTAACTTAACCAGCATAGATCCATCTTAAACCCGGATCTATCAAGCAGCAAGAGGGATCCAATTTCTTGATGTGTTAATTTTTTTATCTTAAATTTTTACACATCCAAAAAAATTACACTTCATGAATTTTGATCCCTCTCAGTGGTTAATAGATCCGGGTTTAAGATGAATCTATGATGATTTTAATTTATTTGATTTATTCTATGAGCGGACATGGATTTTTTTAATTACTTTTCGTTTGGTTTTATTTATTTTTTTATGAGCCGACATGAATTTTTTTTAATTACATTTTATTTTTGGTAAAATCATGTTACATTATGGTACGTGACAACATCTCCCCCATAATGGGCTGTAGAGCACCTCGCTACTCTCGGTGCAATCAATGTTTATGTCCAGGAAACTGTGAGTAAAGCAACACGGCTTATTTGATGCAACAACCAACTAATGGCAAGGATTACCCAAACATTGCACTGGCAACCATCCACCCAATGAACATGCACAGGAATTATCATGATAAGAAGACTGATTAAATTAGGATATTAATCGATAACTGTAATTTTAAAGCAGCATAGCCGTAATAATTCTTTTCACAATATAGATGCTAGTTTATAACCAAGATTAAAACAGAGGCTATAAAACAAATATAATTTTGCAAATATCCACACTTTTTCCCTTTTCAGTCATCACCGAAGACAGACCAGGTGTTAACAATCCCTTCTGCAAGTGAACTATTCTCATTTAATTACAATTTACGACAAGAAACACAATATAATCCATACCCAGAAAACTTGAAGCATAGTTGTAAAGATTAACACAAGAATCTCAGTCGCCTAATCAAAAACAACATAAGACAATGAAAAAACATGAATTTATCCACGATAACCTTCCGTCGGCCACTATAGAATTTACTTTTATTTAAAAATGACCATTGTAAATGTATTTAGTGCTTCATCTAGCAAAATACAGATTGATATAATCATATATGCAGAGTTACAGATCACCAGTGTTTGTGTAAACGATCAAACACAATAAAGAGCCAAGAACTGAACATGCTTAAGGCTCACACCAAAGCACTGAAATACATATGCTATGACCTCCAAGCAGCAAGCAAGTTGACTTAGCTTGGTGAAAAAAAGGAGCCTATGCTCGGTCAAATTTATCAAATTTGCAGTACTCAATCAGTTTTACCAGTAATCAATGAGTCTTGGAAGACTCACCAAGTACCCTCTGAGCCTGACTCTCATACTCAACCAAAGACAAATGAAAAGGAAAAGTGAAGGAAAAAAACACATTCTTCATTAATTTAAGAATTTTGTTTCCATACACAAAGCATCCCATATGCAAAAGCCAGCCAAATGCAAACTATTTTGTGCATTTTCTAATTATGTGATGGGTAAAATCGCTAGGCCACAAAATTTTGGGAATTTGAAATCAATTCAGTGGCAAATTTCTTTAAAATTGCAGAAAGGAATGGCCAAACTTGTGATTGAAATCCAGCTACCTTCTCCATACAATATTTTCCCCACGATTAGAGGTAGTTCTGAATTTTTGGGATTTTAGGAGGCAATTTTATCCACTCTTTTCTAGTCATAAAACCTTCAGGAATAGGACCCAAAAATTGTGAAAAAGCTAAGAGAGAGGGACTTTGTTTAGGTTTATTGCATGGAACTGGGGGGAAGGGTCAAATTACAATGCAATAGATTACAGCCTCAAAATGCATGTCTTATTTTGCATTTTCATGGGATTTCTTCTCCCACCAAGCACAGGAGAAGATCCCTGGAGTTCAGTGGCAGTCATAGGTTGCGGGGAGAGACTTGGACATCCTGGGCGTTGTTCTATCTTGCCCGAGCACCTTTTCCAGAGTTGTTCCCCGAGTCCTATTTTTGGAGCCCAACCAAGTTAGTCCCGAGTCTGAGTTTTGTAACATTGCTGTTAAGTTACAAGTCTTTAATAAAGTAAGTGACTTAAGTCGTCGATTAAGTCACATGTCATATTGATAAATAAGGTTAATTAGCATTAAAATTATGCCTTGGGGCATTGATGTGGTGAAATGGGCATTTATCTCTCTCACAAGACATCATTGTTTTCTGCATTACATTATTAAATTGAATAATAACAAGAAAACTCTTATCTCTCTCTCCATTGAGAGGATTTGTCTATTGTGCCATTGATGGGAGGCTGAGTCAGAGCAGAACTTTGTATTTAGGTGTTTCGTCTAGTAAGAGATACAAGGGCATCTTCATTGCTTATATTTGGAATCTCAGGGGTCCATCACTTCTTTCTTCTGACATCCAAATCAGAGATAACTACCTCTCTTTATACAAGATGTGGCCCTCCAAGGCCTAATCCTACTGGGTAGATGGCCCAATTCTTTCTTCTTGTCAGAACTACTGCTCGCAACAAGAGCCACATCAAAGCCCTAGACAAACTGGGCAAGACCATGAGACCTCTGAAAAGTACACCCTCTCATCAATCTTAGGACAAGATAAAATGGTAAATTTTCAAAGAACTATTAATAATTACAAATCCATGTCTCGAGATGAAATTTGAAGACATAAGATGATATGTTCACCAGTGCAATTCTACTCTCTGTTGGACCTTGAAAAAGTGTTGTCACTCTAGAGCAAAATCACGCCCAACATTCGACATCACTTTTACTGTCAGACTTTGCCCATAGGACTAGCACCAGTCTTTTGTCACACTAGAGTTTGCTCGCACTACTGGCATTGGTCTTTTGTCACACTAGAATTTGCTTGCATAACCAACGCTAGTATTTTGTCAAATAGATAAGATAAGATAAGATAATTTTATTAATGTCCAACGAATGACCACAAAAGTAGGTCAGTGGGACTGCACAATACAAATGATGTCATTACAAAGCAGGAGTACTAAAAGTCTCCCATAAAAAAGTGAGATACCTAAAGTAAATCATATCATAAGATCTATGCTATAGTAGGAAAAACCCTTTACCCCGAGTACTGGAGGTTGCATGAGGAGGGGGATGTACAAGAGGAATGGATATAGGAGCGAGAGAGTACAAAAGGAATAAGGTAGGTATGTCATGGACTAGACCCATCTCTCCTAACATCCGAGGCCGAATGAAAGAAACTCAATATAAAATGGTGACCAGAGGAGGGTCAAGTGGAAGATCGGGATCGCCAACTCTATTGTTGTCCGATGGAGGTACTCCGTTGTTGAGGCCTGTAGGATCTTGTCTGGCTACTAATAGTTGATCTAGTGTGGTTGTGCCGCTAGGAACTCTGGGGCTAGGGGACGCTCCCACGGGTACACACTGATCAAGAGTCGGATGCCATGCTCATATCAGTATGTCTCTTGGTTCCCCTAACTGAAGGAAGTGATCCGTTGGATGGAATCTGGTTCGGTATGAGGCTGGAGAGAGTGGGCTCGGAGCCTATGGACCCATCCTGTAAGTGAAGGGTTAAGCATCTCTGATTAGGGTACCTAAAGAAACTGGTGAGGGTCCGGGTACCTCTATATAAAAAATGGAACCGTCCACGGATCTCATAGTATGTGGGTCAAAGGAAGATGAAGTGATCCTCTGACTCAACATCGTGAAGATGACACATGGCAGATCCTATCGACCCATAGAGTCTGGTGATCCGTCTCAACTTGAAGTCTATGTGAGCCAACCCATAATTGGCCAAAGAGGAGGAGAAAGTGTGCTCAATGACAAATTACTATTGAAAAATGTAGCTCAAGCAAGAGCTTCTTGCATGGGTTAGGTGTGAACATGTGAGAAGAAGTTCAAGACAACTTCTTAGTGACCACTTAATATAAATGGGAAAACATACCATCTTGTAATTTCACTTAATAAATAAACGTGAAAGTCTAAATTCCTTTGATCTCTTAGTCTTGAAAGTCTAAAAGAAATATTCTAGAGATTCTAGAATATTGGTGAGTTATATTTGATATAATCTTAGCCATACACCTCATTGTTGAGATAAGGTGGTTCTTAGGATTAAGTAGATTAGTTGAGATTGGTTGCTAGAATCAAGAAAATTGGTTGTTAGAATCAAGGAGTCGATTGCTAGAATCAGGGAAGCTGGTTGCTAGAATCAAAGAAGTTGGTTATCTCTCTCAAAACATAAATAGGGCAAGCTGGGAGGAGAAGTTGTGTAAGAAACACACCAAGGAAGTTGTGTAAGGCACGCACCAAGGAAGTTGTGTGCACAAACAAGTGAAGCCAAGGAGAAGAGAACACAGATAGCAGGTAGAGGATCAACCATCAAGGTGGTAAACTACAAGGATAATACTATATAATATCATACAGGGTACAACAGTTCCTCATCTTTCTGTGTAGGTGTATTGTTTCTTTTCAGCAGGTTGTAAACCTCAAGTTGAGGTGTCCTTGTAAGTTTTTGAAGGAATAAAAGTTGATTTGAAGGACAAAATTCTTCTGTATCATGTTTATGCTTCTGTTGTTCATTTTCAACTATATGTGTGAATGTTGCATATTCAGAAATATTTATCTGTTGTTAAATATTTTATTAAAGAAAAGGATAGGACAGCAATCACCTAGGGCCTAAAAAATTACATGGTATCAGAGTTTGGTTCTCTTATTGAAATTCTCAACGATTTACAGTAGTAAATCAACTGTCAAAAAGGAGGACCAACAGTTAGAGAGTTTCATTATTTCTTTTAAGGACTAATTTTCAGATCTAGGAGTTTGTGGATTAGATCCGAGATGGCATCAACTAGCCTCAGATTTGAGGACAGATTGGATGGTGCCTCGAATTTCCTATCATGGAAAGTCAGGGTAACTCTTCCATTAGAAGAGAATGACCTATAGGATCGTCAAGGATGTGGTAATCTCACCCACAAATCCGCAACTTTTGGCATCCCACAAGAAGGAAGAAGCAAGAGTCAAGTGGATGATCATGGATGTCATAAAGGATCATCTGACTCCTCACATATACGAGAAGATGACGATGAATGACATGTTCAATGCCCTAGTTAGTCTTTACCAAAGCAAGAACATTAACAAGAAGGTGATGTTGCACAACAAACTCAGAGCTATTGAGATGACCAGATAAAACATCTTCACCAATTCCTAACAAAGGTCACACAGATCCATGACCAGCTTGTAGTAGAGAAGGTTGAAGAGAAGGAGCTAGTAAACAAAGCACTGAATGGGTTCCCATCTCAATGGGAAACATTTGCCTAGGGTGTTTGTGCTTGAGAAAACATTCCCTCATGGAAAAGACTATGGGATGACCATATCCAAGATGAAACTCGGATGGAGTCCAAGGCCAACAGACAAGGAGGTGTCAATGACCATGCCCTAATTGCTCAAAAAAAGAAGGGCAAAGTAAAGGACCCAACAAGCGTAAGATGAAGAGTGAGGAATCAACCTCGCAGCCAGGGAAGGACTTGAGTAAAATCAAGTGCTTCATATGTCAGAAGAATGGCCCTTATGCATCATAGTGTCCAGAGAAGAAGAAGAGTAAGGGGAAGCAGTAGCAGCATCAGGTAGCAGCCTTAGCTAAAACGCAAATGAATGAGTTTGCCTCTAAATGCGAGGAGTTCTCAACGATATGTTACCTCTTCCAGCACAATTTCAAAGAACACATAGTATGTGGACAGTGTAGCATCAAACCATATGACATCAAACCGAGAATTATTTTCAAGTCTAAAAGAGCACGTCTCTAGAGTTCATCTTGAGCTTGGTGATGATGCCAAGTATCCAATGGCGGGAGTTGGTACCATTCCTTTCCAACTCCATTCAGGTGACTCCTTAGACTTTGATGTGTTATTTGTTCCAGGTCTCAAGAAGAATTTGCTTTTAGTTTCAGTCATGAAAGATAAGGGCTATGCAATAGAGTTCAAGAACCAGCAAGTCCATATAAGACCGAAAGAGTCTAACCCAGGATTAGCTCAAGTGATTGAGGTTAGAGAAGGTAACTTATACAAGTTACAAGGTGTACCCTTTCGAGCCCTCCAACATAACACAGACAACTTGTGCGAGTTGTGGCACAAAAGGATAGGGCACCTGCATCACTGATCACTACCTATGCCGAGGAAAATAGCCACAAGCCTTCTAGAATTCAGCATTGACAAACAAGGTGTATCTAAAGGGTGTGCACTTGGCAAGCATGCCAAGGCTGGTTTCCCAACTAGTGAGCACAGATCCAAGGGGATCCTAGATCAAGTTCATTCGAATGTATGTGGACTGATGTCAATAGAATCAATCACAAGAAGCATGTACTATATTTTCTTCATTGATGACTTCTCTCGCAAAACATGGATCTACTTCCTAAAGACCAAGGATGAATTCTTTAGCAGGTTTCAAGAGTTTAAATCTGTTGTGAAGAACTAGACAGAGAAGAAGATCAAGGTTTTGAGGTTAGACAATGGGGGTGAGTATATTTCCTATAATTTCGACGATTTTTACAAGGATGCGAGAATCAAAAGGGAGTTCACTATTTTGTACAACCTATAGCAGAATAGGGTTGCAAAACAGAAGAACTAATCCATCATAGGGGCTGCTAAGACCATGATACATGACCAGGATTTGATGATGTTTCTATGAGTAGAAGCATGCAACACTGCAGTCTACATTTAGAACAGGTCTCCTCACAAGATTTTGGGGGACAAGACACCAAAGAAGGCATTCAATGGTGTGAAAATGGAGGCGAATCATTTCTGCATGTTCGGTTGTCTAGTTTACAACCATGTACCAATCGAGAAGAGGACCAAGTTGGAGCCCTCCAGCAAAAAGGGTTTGTTCATTGGCTACAATGAGACTTCAAAGGCTTATAAGGTCGATGTTCCAAAGTTGAGAAAGACAATTGTAAGCAAAAATCTAATGTTTGAGGAAGACTTTGCATCCTGGAAGTCTCATGAGCCAATACCAGTGACAGAGGATGAGGCGCAGGAAGCTTCGAAGGCTAAGCCAAGGTCACCAGCAACTTCTAATCCATGGCAGTAGCCTTTAGATGCAAAGGACCCGTCATCTCCTACTAGTTATGTCAAGAGAACTCGATGGTTCACTCAAACATTAAGGGATGATCAAAAGTATGTTGAGGCTCTTAAGAGCACATTTAAGGAGAGAAGGCCTCCAAAGAAGTTTCCTTACTACTTAGAATGAATGAGCAACATCATAGATTTAGAGCCTTCCAACTTTCAAGAGGCACGAGACCAACAGGTATGTTAGGATGCCATGGTGGAGTACATCTCCATCATGAAGAATGATGTTTGGGACATTCTGTCTAGACCGAAGGGGAAATCAATAGCAACTTCCAAATGGCTCTACAACATCAAGCATGCAGTAGATGACAACATAGAGATGTACGAATCAAGATTTGTAGCGAGGTTTGTGGCGAGAGGATTCTCCCAGAGAGAAGCAATGGATTACGGGGAGACTTTTGCACCAGTTGCCAAGTACACTTCAATTAGAATAGTGATGCCTTTAGTCTCCAGTATGGGATGGATCATACATCCGATTATTGTGAAGACAACCCTCCTCAATGGGATAATTGAGAAAGAAGAGTACATAAAGCAGCCTCAGATCTTTGAGGTAAATGGGAAGGTCCCATGTTTGTACGTTTAAGAAAGCCTTGTATGGACTCAAGCAGGCACCGAGAGCATGGTATTCCAAGATCAATGGATATTTGTTGAGTATGAGCTTCACCAAATGTGAAGTAGATCTTAAGTTATATTTCATACTTGTTGGGACTGATCTACTTATTTTGGTGTTGTATGTAGATGACCTATTTCTTATAGGTGGAGAGAAGCTTATTTCAAGGTGCAAAGCATACATGGCAGTTAAGGTAGAGACGAAGGACATTTGAGTTCGAGACAAAGTGTAATGTCCTCTTCTGCTTGAGCATTGAGGACCATCCCGCTAACCTATTTAATTCCCATAGGTTCGAGCAGGCACTGACAGTCAGGGAATCAGCTAAGGATTGATGCCATATAAGAAGATCCAGGGCATCGATATTATATCATCATTAGATAGACAGGGGCCACCTAAGCCAAAGGCCAGCTGCATGCATGACATCTAAGCATTATTTCACGATGCATGCACTTGATTGAGTCTGCAAGGAGCAGAACTTTTGCATGTTGCTCCCATCCTTCTCAGAGTGGCCATTTTACCCTTCCCCTCGAAGAAGGGCTTCTCTATTGGACTCTTGAGAGAATTATCAGCAGTTATATCTATTGGAGAACGTTTACATGCCTGAGGGCGAATTACGTTGGAGAGACATTCACGTTTTGGGCTATTGAGCCATCACATCTTCTGCATGCAGCTTCTATCATCATCAGAGGGGCACTATAACCCTATTGCACCTTGTCTGGGTCTTCATCAGTCAAGTATCATTTATTACGGAGCAGTTATAGCTTGGAGGAGGGCGCACTTATCTCTAGGAGGACAACTTGGCTTATCTCCTTATTCATTCAGCATAATATCTGCATGCGGAGATCATTCTCATCGACATTAGCAAATCTATACACTGGTATGTACATGCATTAATTCCTCCTACTTTCTAGCATTTCAGTATTTCCTAGGGTACAGATCTACATGCAACTGCATGCATGCAGAGATCAGGGTTTACTTTCATATTTTGTTGAGACATAAGCCTACTAGCCATCTATAGTACACAAAAAAAATAAAAATATCAGTTTGGGATATTACAATGGTATTAGAGCATGTTCCTTGCCAGTTGTGGGCATTTAAAATTGTAAATGAATTCAGAAGATCCATACAACATTACTTTCCGGAGACAGAGGTTTAGAAACAGTGATAGAGGAGAAGAAGAGTTAGAGGACATAGAGTTGGGGTATAGAGAGTATAAGTTTGGAAAAGGCAAAGAAACAATGGCCGATGATGATAAAACAGCTTTCAATAGTCTCATCTCAACTATAAAAGAACTCACTACTGGACAAAAAGAAATGATGAGTACCTAAGGGCAAATGACAGAGAAAAATGGGCCCACCCCACACAGTCCCTTGTTTCCCAATAGTGATTGGGTATCCACCAGTAGTAGTGGGGAGCACTTACATACCAACATGCAGAGCAATCCCCATATATACAACAAGCCATCCCGACCTACCATGCCTCAATTCTTAGATAGTCCAACTGCAGTGCCTCTAGCACAAGTAGAACCAGAAGAATCCATGAGTGCCTATCTGAGAGAGTATAGAGCTTTAGGAGATGACTTCCATTCAGCCATAACCTTCACTGACTTCTGCCACTTTAAAAGTAAGAACAAACCCAGAGCTTACAATAGGCCATTCACCCAGAACTATGAGTTACAGCGCACCGTAGGGAAACTGACTATCCCTACCTTTGAGGGTACCCAGGGTGGCCCAGCCTGGAATTGGGTGCAGAAGTTGGATACATACTTCCAGCTCAACCCCATGATTGAGACAGATGCCATTAAATTGGCTACTTTGCATTTGGATGGAGAGGCCCATGAGTGGTGGTACCACGGGTTGGTGATGTTGGGTCACAACACCATCACTTCATATTTTGACTTTACACAGAGGCTCATTGAGCAATTTGACAGGAAGGACCTGGAGGTGCATTTCAGAGAGCTAGCACAGCTCAAGCAAACAGGTAGTGCAGATGCATTCATTTCAGAGTTTCAGAGGGTGGCAGTCATGGTGACAAATATTTCAGAGAGCAGATTGATCATGCTATTTACAGAGGCTCTCACTGAGCCCTTACGTGGATAGGTCAAGTCTTATAAACCCACCACCCTAGCCGATGCCATCAGTCAAACTAGAGATTTGCAGGATGCAGTACCCAAGAATAGATTTCCTCCCAGAACTAATTTCCCTATTAAAGAAAAAGAGAAGAAACCCTTCCAGAAAGAGTGGCCCAAGAAAGAATGGATGGATAAAGATATTCGCGAGGACTTTAGAAGAAAAAAGTTATGTTTCACTTGTCATGACCCATGGGAGCCAAGTCACGAATGTTCAAGGAAGGGAAAGGCCTACGACATAGAGGCCTATTCAGACAGTGGGGAGGATGAGGATTATCAGGATCAGGAGCAAGGAGGGACACCAGAGACATTTGATGAGAGACAGCCCTCAGGAGGTACTATTGCTACCATGACAAGGGTCCCTAGATTCCACACTCTCCGGATCAGGGGTACCGTACAAGGCCACAGAGTGGGAGTGCTGATAGATGGTGGGGCATCCCACAATTTTATTAATGCAGCATGGGTTAAAAGGAAAGGCATCCAGACCGAGAGTTTTGATGGATTTTCAATAGCTGCAGCAAGGCACACCATGGAGTGTAGTCAGAGGATTCCTAAATTAAAAGTAACACTGGGGAATTATACTGTGATAGAGACATTCTATGTGGTAGATGTACTTGACATGAATGTGGTATTAAGAGTTCAGTGGTTGTATTCCATAGGGAAGTATTCCACGAACTACCAGACCATGGAGATGGAGTTCACAAGGGCAGAGGGACAGAAGGTAGTATTGAGAGGGATGAATACCTACCCTCCCACAGCAGTGACATCACACAGGATGGAGGCAGTACTCCGACAGTGAGATATTGAGTGGGCAGCAAAGTGCTTGGTTACCTTCAGGAAACCACCAGATAGGGCCACACAACATCCAGTAGATATAGAGGCACCTTACTACAGAAGCACAAAGCAGTATTCGAAGACCTTCCAGCAGGTCGACCTCCAAATAGGGGATTTGAATATATTATTGAGTTAGAGGAGGGGACTCAAGCAGTTATCACCACTCCTTATAGACATCCCAAGAGGTACAAAGATGAGATAGAGAATACAATCAAAGAACTGCTCAAGCTAGGGTACATCAAACCTAGATCCAGTCCATTTGCATCTTCAATAGTGCTAGTGAAGAAAAAAGATGGGACCTTACACATGTGCATCGACTACAGGGCACTCAACAAGAAGACCATAAAAAACAGGTATCCCATCCCCAGGATTGATGAGTTGATGGATGAACTACAGGGGGCAAAGTACTTCTCCAAGATTGACCTCCGCTCAGGTTACCATCAGATTCGGGTTAGGGAACAGGATGTTCCAAAGACCGCTTTTTGTTGCCACTACGGACATTATGAGTTTCTAGTGATGCCATTTGGGCTCACTAATGCACCAGCTACTTTCCAGTCATGCATGAACAACATCTTCAAGAATCAGTTACGTAAGTATCTTCTGGTATTCTTCGACGACATATTGATATACAATAGAAATTGGGAAGAACATTTGAGACATATGGACGAGGTACTTGGCATCTTACAAGAGCAGTCACTATATGCCAAGATGTCCAAAGGTGAGTTCGGCATGCAGGAGAGTTATATTTAGGGCATGTGATAGGGGCCAACGAGATCCAAGTGCACTTAGAGAAGATTCGGGCCATATTGGATTGGCGTACACCCAAAAATGTGGCAGAACTGAAGGGCTTTTTGGGCCTTTGCACCTACTACAGGAGGTATGTCAGTGGATTCTCACAGATGACAACACCCCTCACAGATCTTACCAAGAAGGGGGCATTCAGTTGGTCGGAGACCGCACGGCAAACATTCGAGAAAATGAAAAAGGTAATGAGTTCATGCCCAGTATTAGCTCTACCAGACTTTTCTCAACCCTTTGTGTTAGAATGTGATGCTTCCAGAGAGGGAATCAGGGCAGTATTGATGCAGAACAACCACCCCATTGCATTTGAGAGCAGGAAGCTCAAAGACTATGAGCGCCACTATTCGATATATGATAAAGAGATGTTAGCCATTCTCCATGCGCTAACCAAGTTCAGGCAGTACTTAGGGGGTGGCAGATCCAAAGTTAAGACAGATCATAACAGCTTGAAATACTTCCTAGAGCAGAAAGAGTTAAACGAGAGGCAACAGAAATGGGTGAGCAAAATTCAGGCCTATGACTTCGAGATTGAGTATGTTAAGGGAAAGAACAATGCAGTGGCCGATGCACTTTCTAGACAACCAGCTACTTTATCCCTCATGAGCATCTCATCAGATTGGAGATCTCATCTCTTGGTTGAGTACTCCAAGGATAAATTTGCTTGTGAGCTATTGGATGGACAGATTCAGGATGACAGGTACAGAGTAATTGATGACATTATATACTACAAGAACGGAATCTTCTTAGTTCCAGAGTCTTCCCTCAAGAAGAAGATTTTGCAGGCATCACATGACTCACCTTTAGCAGGGCATCAGGGGTTTCTCAAGACCTACAGTTAGATTAGAGAGAGGTTCTCATGGAAGGGCCTCAAGAATGATGTGATACAACATGTGAGAGAGTGCAGCTTGTGCCAACAGAATAAAATAAAGCACACTCACCCGGTTGGTTTATTACAACCCTTGCCCATACCCGAGCAGAAATGGGAGAGCATCTCCATGGACTTCATTACAGGGCTGCCAAAGGTTCAAGGTAGAGACTGCTTGTACGTAGTGGTGGACAGGTTGACCAAGTTCGCTCACTTCTTTGCCATTCCTTCAGATTATTCAACAGCACAGGTGGCAGAGCTATTCTTCAGAGAGGTATTTAGACTCCACGGGCTACCCAAGACCATTGTCAGTGATAGAGATAGCAAATTCACTTGAGCCTTTTGGCAAGAGCTCTTCAAATTGGTGGGAACCGAGTTAGCTATGAGCACGAGTTATCATCCACAGAGCGATGGACAGATTGAGATAGTTAACCAGTGGATTGAGGGGTATTTGAGGAATTACGTAGCAGGCCAGCAGAGGACATGGATCAGGTGGCTACACTTAGGTGAGCATTGCTACAATACACCCACCATATGACCATTGGGTTGACTCCTTTCCGAGCTCTATACGGATACGACGCCCTAACTTTTGCAGATTTGGTATTTGGTGATAGCAAGGCCCCCAAGGCCAAAGAGTGGATTCAAGAGAGTCAAGACATCATTAGCATACTCAGGAAGAACATACAATCTGCTCAAAATCAGCAGAAGATATATGCGGACAGGCACAGGATTGAGCACAGTTGAGGTAGGAAACCTCGTTTCTTTACGCCTCCAACCTTACCGACAGTCATCTCTAAAAAAGAAAGGAGCGGAAAAACTCAAACCTCGCTTCTATGGTCCATACAAGATAATTCAGAAGGTCGAAGAGGTAGCATATGAGCTAGAACTACCCCCAGAGAGCAAGATTCACAACGTATTTCATGTCTCCAACCTCAAGAAGGCAGTCGGTCAGCAGATTGTTACATCTTCAGATTTCCCCCCCCCCCTTGATGATGAGTGGCAATTGATTCTGATTCCCGAGTGCATTCTAGAGGTGCGAGAGCAGAAACAAAGGAACAGGATCATCAGATACTACTTGGTTCAGTGGAGAGATCTGCCTATAGAGGAGGCCACATCGGAGGGAGAACATGTATTATAGCACCCAGCTTTACAGTTGCTTGAGGACAAGCAAATTCGAGCGGGGAGGACTGTAATGTCCTCTTCTACTTGAGCATTGAGGACCATCCCACTAACCTATTTGATTCCCATAGGTTCGAGCGGGCACTGACAGTCAGGGAATCAGCTGAGGATTGATGCCATATAAGAAGATCCAGGGCATTGATATTATATCATCATTAGATAGACAGGGGCCACCTGAGCCAAAGGCCACCTGCATGCATGACATCTGAGCATTATTTCATGATGCATGCACCTAATTGAGTCTCCAGGCACCTGCATGCAAGTCAACTGCGAATTAGAAGGTAAAGTGACCTAATTAGGTCTAGAGTTAGGTTATTTGCAGTTGAGTGTTATAAAAGAGAGGTAAAGTGAATAGAGAAAGACACTTATATGATTATTGAATTGAGAATTCGAATTGGGGAGCTCAGGGAGCTAAATTGGGGTTGAGTGCATGCTCAGCTAACTGGTGTATTTCGGCAACGAAATCTATCTGCCCTAGTTCAACATCAGGTTGGATCATCTAAGTTCAACAGTGCGTCATCATCAGGATCTATTCATCAGTTGCTTCAGGAGATTGAGTTATTCTCTGGATTGGGGGATTCGCTCTCCTTGCTTGGGCGCATTGCTCAATTAGTCACTCGTTCGTTTTACAATCTGCAGGGAGCAGAACTTCTACATGCTGCTCCCATCCTTCTCAGAGTGGCCATATTACCCTTCCCCTGGAAGAAGGGCTTCTCTATTGGACTCTTGAGAGAATTATCAGCATTTATATCTATTGGAGGACGTTTGCATGCCTGAGGGCGAATTACTTTGGAGAGACATTCACGTTTTGGGCTATTGAGCCATCACATCTTCTGCATGCAGCTTCTATCATCATCAGAGGGGCACTATAACCCTATTGCACCTTGTCTGGGTCTTCATCAGTCAAGTATCATTTATTACGGAGCAATTATAGCTTGGAGGAGGGCGCACTTATCTCTAGGAAGACGACTTGGCTTATCTCCTTATTCATTCAACATAATATCTGCATGCAGGGATCATTCTCATCGACATTAGCAGATCTATATACCGGTATGTACATGCATTAATTCCTCCTACTTTCTAGCATTTCAGTATTTCCTAGGGTACAGATCTGCATGCATGTAGAGATCAGGGTTTACTTTCATATTCTGTTGAGACATAAGCCTACTAGCCATCTACAGTACACAAAAAATATATATATATATATCAGTTTGGGATATTACACAAAGGACATTGGCATGATGCATTACTTCTTGGGTTTGGAGGTTTGGCAGAAACCAAGGGAGATATTCTGTGGGCAAGTTAAGTATGTAGTCGGAATCTTGAAGAGATTTTGAATGGAGGATTACAAAGATATGGTCATGTTATCACATATATAGTAGCCGGGCTACCATACATTATTTTTCTGATTCCAGTACACTTTTCAGCCAGTTCCCTTACATTGAGATGCTGAGATGAGCGTCTATTATGGATCATTATCAGATTTGGACTACAGTTTTATTCCCCATTGCCATGACTGAGTCTCAGAACACTCAGAGAGATGACCGATGTAGCCATTATACCATTTGTACAGAGCAGTCAGTAGTGCCTAGAGTTACAGTAGCAGTTTCAGAGAACAGATGATGGTTCAGAGGATGAGCATTCAGGTATATGACTCGGCAGGTATATCATAGTGTTGTGGTTATATTGCTTTTATATTTATTCTTATAGCATGTCTTAGCACTTAGTGTCATGATCTGGCGATCATATACATATGTGGACCTGGTTGATCATATTATATATATTCTATTGTCCCTACTTAGACTTAGAAGTTCACTAAGCATACTCATTGGTTTTACCCTCCTTAGGGAGA
The DNA here is from genome assembly GCA_027924585.1 of Larix kaempferi. Lineage (NCBI taxonomy): Eukaryota > Viridiplantae > Streptophyta > Pinopsida > Pinales > Pinaceae > Larix > Larix kaempferi. Next base: position 369,633 of record BSBM01001474.1, on the reverse strand, counting down.
ATAGAGGTGATCATTCCACCATACCTTGGCTTGCTAGTGTTGGCTCCATTATTCATTGTCTTCATCCATCCATTACCTACCTTTTAGTCTATCACCCTGACTTACTACTTGACTAGTGGCATGGAGGACTTTTCCCCACTGTAGCCTCTGTATTGAATGAGCTTCCCTGTTTATTGTGTCTCAAACTCTGAGTTGGTGACAAAACTTACCTATGGTGAGTTGGATTTCCTTGTGAATTCCCCCTAGTCACTAAAGTTGTGTTGGCTAAACCTGAAACTTTTAGTGCTGCCATGAATACAAAATCTGAAAAATGAAATGTTATATCTTGTATGAAAAGCCCGTTCATGCAATGTGTAATGTGTTTCTAAACACACATGAATGAAAGGCAAGCCAAATGAAAATGGATATGAAATAAAATGTTATATCTTTTGTAAAATGTAAAATACCTAGGTAAACAAGCTATCTGTGACACACCTAGAAGTGCTCAGGTAAACAAGTGCCTTAAAAACACACCTGCAGCAAAAAGCCTAAAATAAATGAAAATCTATGCAATGTGTTTATCAACACACATAGATCAAAGGCTATGGAAACTTTAGGCCCAAAAAGCAATGGAACTTAAATGCTATATCAAAACAATTGTTGGCCTCATTTGTATTATGGATTGTGCGCATCTGTTAAAGGTGAATAAACCCTCTTTAAACAACTTATCCATTTGTGAGACACCGCCATTCCCTGTGTTGTTGCTCATTCAGTATATACTATGGTGTGTATTCCCTTTCCCATATCCAAAGTGTCACAATGTTAAGTCAGTCAAGTCATCCTATTAACCTAGCCAGTTTGTTTCAGCCTTCACCCTTCACTAGCAAATTGATCACAACTATGAAGTGAGTATGGTCCTGAAAGTCTAGTCTGAGTTATAATAATAATTAATGACATTATATATTTGGATTTAGATCGCCAGTAATGATTACTATTTGTTATAATTGCTATTTGAATGAGTTGTAAAGCATGCATTAACCTTTGACACTTTGCAGCAGCTTCTGATGATAGTCTGAGTTATATTTGGTCATGTTGACTTGGTCAAACCTAGTTTGACCAAGGTCAACCACAGGACATGAGATGGTTGGACCTTGTGATGATACAGATAGATGATATATGGTCTATGTACATGTACATGATGGTTCTATGCATCAGATACAGGTTTATGATGATGATTTATGGTTTTCAACATCATTTGACCATTTACAAATTATTATTATTTCACCTGTTCGGGTATATTGGATATATTATATGATCATGCAGAGATCCATATGATGTATGAGTACACATCTTGGATAGATTTGGACCTTCTGAGTCCAATGAGACAGTCTACTTTCAGTTCCGGGCAGTTACAGTGATGATTGAGCCTCAGTAGGCTATCCTAGTGCAGTTTTGGTCTGTCGGAGACCCTGTCAAAGCAGAGATGGATTTTATCTGGTTGACCTAGGGCGCTGTGCATGGAGGGGGTGGTCCAGCCACTTGTTTTTACCATATTACCCACCTCCCGGACACACTGGTGCCCTCACCTTGACAACGCAGGCACTCCAGGAGGCAGTTTGGGGCAGTTTCACGCTTCTCGAGGCAGTTCAGGATTGGTAGAAATGGCTACAAAGGAATTCGATTTGGGTTACTGAGGCAAAGTTTTGGCATGGGACAATCAGTGATGATGAGTGGGATGTCTTCCGCACCTTCTCCAGCAGTTTCAGCTTCATCGAGACCCACATCCATCACTTATGGCATTTTCTGATGATTTCTGAGGCCTCCTAAGGCCCACAATTTGTCCATAGAGGCACGATTTGGTACTTTGATGACTATTTTATTATTATTGTGCTATGGGGATTGATCAAGGGTGTCTAAAATTACCCCTTGGACCCACGATGAGCTAGTTGTTATATCTTGTCATTATGATTTGGTGGAATCCCCTCTTCTAGGGCGATTTTGTCCACTTATTGTTATATTTTATTAATGATCCATGTATTTTATTGTTGAGCTCATCTCAACCATTGATTAGATCTTTAGATCTTTTAATCTTAGCCACTCATTCAAAAAGTGGTTAGATTATGGACTCTCTCCCTCCTATTTAAAGGAGAGAGCCTCTCATTGTAAAGGGGTCTTTGGCTCTTGGAATCTTGATATAGAAAAATTCTCTTGTGGAAATTCTTGTGGTCTCCTTTGCATCTGGTGTTCTTAGATGGTGATTGGAAAATCTATTGCATCCTAGCATTTGGGTATTTATGGTAAGATCTATATATTTTTGGAAATCTTTGTCTTGTCTACAGGAGGGCGATTTTGCAAGGCTTCTTCAAATCGATCTACTTGGCATTCGCTTGTATTCAGGGGGTTATCATTAGTATCATTGTGATCTATGCTATCTTTCTGTTATTTCTCTTGTGGCATTAGTCTTATCTCTTGATTGCATCAAATCTGATATTGTTGACGTTTGTTGTGTAGGAGAGAGGGCGCATTGGCTTCCTTGGAGCAAATCGATTTCATAGATCTACTTCAAATTGCTTCAAATTGATCAGGTTTGCATAGATCATCATCATCAAGGCATCTACAAGGTTATCCAGGTAAGATCCACAGGTTTGTTTCTCTTATCTTGATTCCAATCCATTGGCACAAACACATAATTGATAAAACCCTCATTTTTACATTTTCTCAGATCTACTAAGATCTAGTGGCTCCTTGGGTAAGACATTTGAAACCCACCTCTATAGTATCCACGGCATCCCGGATCTATAGTTTGGTGAGGATTGGCCTCCATTTGACCCCCTTCCCAAGGCAACTTAGCCTCTCCAAGTGAGGTCTCACTTCTTGGTTTGGGTGAGTTAACCTACATCTAGTACATGGGTAGTTGAGATTCCTTTTGATGTGTAATCTACACATCCTATAACCTACCCCTAGACTATTACTTTGGTGATTTCTACCTTGTGGGCCCTATTCCACATTTTAAGGGATTAAAACCCCATTTTGGACCACTTGGTATCTTAAAACTCAGATCTAGTAAAATCTAACCCTTGGATTGCCTTGATTTTCTAGATCCACATTGTCACTTGCTTAAACCATTTGGATCTAAATTTTGGATGCCATTGGACTTGTCTTGATCCCATTTATCACACTTTTAACCCTTCTTGGGCAAGGTCGCACTTCTTGAAGGGATTGAGTTGGTCCACTTATAGGACATGGGTAGTTGAGATTTTGGTGGATTTGGAACAAGCATACCTTGAAACCTATGTTTAGTAGGTCATTCTGTGAAAACTTGCCTTGGGGATAGCATTCCCTGTTTTAAGGGATTATGGTCCACTTAGGTCACATCATGAGTTATTAGATCTAGATAGATACATTCACCAAACCTTTAGTAGCCCACTTGTCTTATGTTATTGGGGTCATGATCTACAAGTTAACCTCACTTTGACTCCATTTGCCCCATTTCCCAAGGCACTGATCATTCTCCAAGCTCATTCAACTTTCCTAGATTGTTGGGTTAACTTGTGGATTGATCCTTGTTTTGGTTGCTTGAATCCCTTAACATTGTCATATCTCATGATTAAGCTTATCTCTAGTGCTAGTTAGCCCCAATTTAACTATTAACTACCTTGCATTGGACACGGTTCCCAAGGCAGTGGATTTTCTCACAAATTGACTAGTACTTTAATCCTGGATCTCATTTTCAAATACTATAAGTCACTCTCACATTCACAATGAACCAAAGCTATACTCATTGAACCCCTTACTTATCTTGTGACTTCATCCTTAGGTCTAGGATACACCATACACCTTACAAAACTTCACTTATACTTAACCTTGATTTGGTGTTTTGGTTTGATCTCTCCTGTCGGGAGTAGATCTAGGTCTCCCCCTTTGTTGTCTGGGCTAGACATCATAAAGTGAAGGTTGCCTCGATTGGCGTGACAACCATATATTGGAAGTCGAGGTGATCGTGGTTGCACCTTTTTAGTTGCCCTTCCCTACTGCCATCCATTAATGGATACATCCATAGGCGTATAACTACAGTTTAGGTGATAACAGGTCACACACATGATCACTAATCTGAAGAGGGTGACAACTTCAAATTCAAAGTTAGTGCATCCCACATTGCACAGGAAACTAATAGGTTCCTTGATGTATTTGGTCAACACCAAACCAGATATATGTTTTGCAATGAACACCTTGAGATAGTTCATGGTGGAGTTGAGGCAAAAGCATTGGGTAGCAGCAAAACATGTGCATAGATACTTGAGGGGCACAGTGGAGTATGTTGAAATATTGTAACTTCGAAGAATATTCTATTGTATTTTATTATTATTTATTCGGAGATGTTTTATTCCTCTATCGAGATGTTATTATTGTATTTGGTCATCATAGATTCATGAGGTAAAACCTCCTTTGTAAGTCGGGTCGATAAAACCCTCCAGAAAGTAATATTATATTGTTTTGAGTCTTCCTAGGTAAGTCGGCCCAATTAAGTTTGTTGGGGCTGACCTAGTTAGTGAAAAAGTCAAGTGGAAGATAAAGTATAAATAGGAGTGATGTTCTCCTCATTTGGACACACACACTCACTTGTGTAATTCGCATAGGCGAGAGAGAGAGAGAGAGATCTAGAAGGAGAAGGAGCACTTGTTTGGGGTTTTGTCTTTGTACTTTTGATCATCTATATTGAGGAAGTTTTTGCTGGGTTTTCTTCCCTTAGAGGGTTTCCCAGGATAAATTTGTCTATCTTGTGATTGTGTTTCTTTCAGTGATCATGTATATGCTATTGTTGTGAAATTGAATTGAATACTGATGTTATCTATCTTAGCATATTGAATCTTAACATGGTATCAGAGCTAGCCTGAATAGGACAGCTTTCACAAGGTGAAACTCTCTCTCTTCTCCCTCCGGCAAGAAATTGGGGTTTCTGTCAAAGTTGGAATTTTGGAAATCTGATTGCATAGGGAAGTGCGCCTCTCCAAGAGCAAAATTTTGATACCAAGATCGAAATTTTTGAGTGGGTAAAACTCCCCTTAGTTTGACTTTGGACCAAAAAAACCAGAATACCAGAAAAAGCCAAAAACTACAGTTCTGAAATTCGCAAGTCAATTTTGAAGGGTAAAAATTTGGAATCTCCAGAAGCCAAGTGTACCAGTCAATTTGCCTCAGTCAAGCACATCTCTTGGTAAGGTCAGTTTTGCATTTTGAGAAATTCATTTTTTGGTGACCTCCTGGATAAGATGGCCCCAAGCACTAAGCTTGAGGATAAGTTAGAAGGCATAGAGAATTTCCGAGCATGGAAATATAGGATTGGCCTCATTCTTGAAGAGAATGATCTTGTCAAATACATCAAGGAAGAAGTTCCAGAACCTGAAGAGGATGAAGCTAAGGAGAAGCACAAGAAGGACCTAATTAGGGCAAAGAGGATCATTGTTGATTCTATCAAAGACCACTTGATTCCTCAAGTGTCATCCAAGAAGACCCCGAAGGAGATGTATGATGCCCTAGCCAAAATGTATGAAGGAAGGAACATCAATAGGAAGATGAATTTGAGAGCTCAATTAAAGAGTACCAAGATGTGCCAAGGAGAATCCATCCAAGACTACTTCACAAGGGTCTCCCAGTTCAAGGAGCAACTAGAAGCCATTGGAGACTCCCTTGATGAAGATGAGCTAGTTATGACTACTCTCAATGGTCTCACTAGACCTTGGGATTCATTCATCCAGACTATGTGTGCCAAAAAGGAAAGCATGAAATTTGACATTGTATGGGAAGATTGCATCCAAGAGGAGGCTAGAGTAGCCAATAGAGAAGCTCTACTTAAAGAAGATGATCAAGCCCAAGCCACCCATACCAAGAGAGGAAGAAGTCAATCTAACTTCAAGAAGGAAAGCCACAAGGAGTCTCAACCTCCCAAGAAGTTCCAAAGGACAAGAGGAAAACATCCAAGAAGAAACTACTCCAACTTTCAATGTTTCAATTGTGACAAGCTAGGACACATTGCCAAAAATTGTCCATTGAAGAAAGAAGAATACAAGAAGAGGAACAACAGCAAAAGACATCATGCACACCTAGATGAAGATGAAGATGAAGATAAAGAAGAAGAGGAAGAAGGACCTCGAAGAAAACAAGCAAAGAAGAAGATGCACAAGAGTATGTATTATTCTTTGCACTCTCTAGGTCTGTGACACCTGGAGAAGATACATGGCTTATTGATAGTGGTGCTTCAAAGCACATGACGGGACAAAAGAAAACTCTGTCAAAACTTGAAGAGAAAAACTCTCCTCGGAAGGTATCATTAGGAGATGATTATCAATATCCTATCAAAGGAATTGGTGAAGCAAGCTACAAGCTTGATTCTGGAATCCCCATGAAGATGAAGGAAGTCTTATATGTACCAGGTTTGAAGAAGAACCTACTTTATATCTCAGCATTAGATAAGAAAGGATATAGGGTTGCATTCATAGATGGACAAGTACTTATGTGGCCCAAAGGAAAATCAATTGAAGGTGCAGTTGTCATTGGTGAAGAAGAAGGAGGCTTATATAAACTCAAGGGACATTCAGAAACAGCCCTTGTTCATGAGACCACTAGCCCAAGTGAATTATGGCATAGGAGGCTTGCTCACATCAACTACAAAGCACTACCCCATGTGAGCAAAGTAGTGACGAGATTACCAGATTTGAAGATCGATCATGAAGGCATTTGCAAAGGATGTGCAAAAGGAAAGAATATCAAGAATCCATTTCCGAAGAGTGAGACAAAGACTAAAGGTACGTTGGAATTAATCCATTCAGATGTATGTGGTCCAATGCCCTCCACATCTTTGAGTGGTTATGAATATTATGTTACATTTATTGATGACTATTCAAGAAAGACATGGATATATTTCTTGAAAGCAAAGGATGAAGTATTTGGAAAATTCAAGGAATTCAAAGCCTTGATAGAGAGTCATTCAGAAAGAAGAATCAAGACACTCAGAACAGACAATGGTGGAGAATATACTTCAAAATATTTTGAAGCCTTTTGTAAAGAAGCTGGAATCAAGACGGACTAACTACTCCCTACAATCCTCAACAGAATGGTGTTGCGGAAAGAAAGAATAGGACCATTATGGAAGCAATGAAGACAATGATACATGATCAAGATCTTCCAATGCATCTATGGCCTGAAGCAGCAAGGACGGCAGTTTATGTACAGAATAGATTATCCCATAGTGCCCTTGGATTCAAGACTCCAGAAGAAATGTTCACAGGAAAGAAGCCTGAAGTGAGCCACCTCAAGATATTTGATTGCCCAATATATGTTCACATACCAAAAGAAAAGGAACCAAGTTGGACCCTTCCGGAAAGAAGAGAATATTTGTTGGATACTGTGAAGTCTCCAAAGCCTTCAAAATACACATTCCAGGATTCCATCACATGGAGATTAGTAGAGATGTAACATTTGACGAAGAAGCAGCTCTCAAGAGATCCAGAAAGTGCCAGTATGAAGAAGTATATGAAGAAGATGTACCTCCCAAAAATGTAGAAGTTGCACCCTCCCCTGAAGATGAAACATCAGAAGACCATGATATGTTAGAACCTCAAGAACCTCCCACTATGAATGTCATGAAAGAGAAAGTCTGCTTGGGAAAGAGAAATTATACAAGAAGCAAAGAAGTATGGAGCTCCGGAAGGCTCCACAAGAGTAAGCAAGAAGCCAAAGCCATTTTCCAATTATGTGGCTTTGATGTGTGATCTTGTAGATCAAGAACCTACCAGTTATGAAAAAGCTATACAGAAGAAAGAATGGGTAGAAGCAATGACGAAAGAATACCAATCAATAATGAAGAATGATGTTTGGGATATAGTTCCCAAACCAGAAGACAAAAGTGTGGTATCTTCCAAGTGGATCTACAAGATAAAACATGCAGCTGATAGAAGTATTGAGAAATACAAGGCAAGGTTTGTGGCTACAGGATTCTCTCAGAAAGAGGGAATTGATTATGAAGAGACATTTGCGCCAGTAGCAAGGTACACTTCCATTAGAACCATCATGGCACTTACATCCATTCTGAAGTGGAGTTTACACCAGATGGATGTGAAGACAGCTTTCCTGAATGGTGTGATTGAGGAAGAAGTGTACATAGAATAGCCACAGGGATTTGAAGTTGAAGACAAACGTACTCACGTATGCAAGTTGAAGAAGGCTCTGTATGGATTGAAGCAAGCTCCTAGAGCTTGGTATGTTAGGATAGATAGCTTTTTGACGAGCTTGGGCTTTACCAAAAGTAAAGCTGACCCTAACCTTTAAGTATATGGATGATGAACCTATCAAATTATTGTTGTATGTGGATGATTTATTTCTGACAGGAAATGAGAAACAGTTTGTAGAGTGCAAGAAGAAGCTCGCTGAAGAATTTGGGATGAAAGACCTTGGATTGATGCACTATTTTCTAGGTCTAGAAGTATGGCAGAACCCAAATGGAATCTTTCTCAACCAGGGAAAGTATGTTGTGGAAATCCTAAAAAGATTTGAAATGTTGGAATGTAAAGCCATGGCCACACCCATGGATACCAACCTGAAGTTGTTAGTTGATGAATCGTCAGAGTTAGTGGATGTGACTGAGTACAGACAGATTATTGGGTCATTGATGTATCTGACGAATACCGGGCCAGATATATGCTTTGTTGTGAACACCTTGAGTCAGTATCTAGTTGAGCCTAGACGTGTTCACCTGGTAGCTGCAAAGCATGTGATGAGGTACCTGAAAGGTACGATAGACTTTGGTCTATACTATGTTGGAGATCATGACTACAGATTGTATGGTTATACAGATGCAGATTGGGCTGGAAGTGTCTCAAACAGGAAGGGCACCTCAAGTGGATGTTATTGCCTGGGATCCGCCATGATCTCATGGTTTAGCAGGAAGCAATCAAGTGTTGCTCTCAGCACAGCTGTAGCAGAGTATATAGCAACTTGTTCTGCTAGTTGCGAAGTCATATGGCTTCGAAAATTGATGTCAAGTCTATTTGACCTGGAGTTGGATACCACAGTGATTCTATGTGACAACCAGAGTTGTATAAAGATGACGGAGAACCCAGTGTTCCATGACAAATCAAAGCACATAGAAATCCGGTATTTTTACATACGGGATATGGTACAGGAGGGAGCTATAAAGCTCCACTATGTGAGCACTGATGAGCAAGTTGTTGATGTGTTGACTAAGCCTCTATCTCGAGTGAAGTTTGAGAACTTCCGTGACAAACTTGTTGTCGTTCGAAAGGACCTTCCTTGAAAGGGGGAGCAGTGATGATGATGTTGCAATGGGATTGTATCATCCCTGGACATTAGTCCTAAAGTGATCCGCAGACTTTTGTCTCCATGATGTGGTTGGGATTGTATCATCCCTGGACATTAGTCCTAAAGTGATCCAGGGACTTTTGTCTCCGTGATGTGGTTGGGATTGTATCATCCCCGAACATTAGTCCTAAAGTGATCCGCGGACTTTTGTCTCTGTGATGTGGTTGGGATTGTATCATCCTTGGACATTAGTCCTAAAGTGATCCGCAAACTTTTGTCTCTGTGATGTGGTTGGGATTGTATCATCCCTAGACATTAGTCCTAATGTGATCCGCAGACTTTTGTCTCCGTGATGTGGTTGGGATGTATCATCCCTGGACATTAGTCCTAAAGTGATCCTCAGACTTTTGTGTCAGTGACGTGGTTAGGATTGCATCATCCTTGGACTTATGTCCTAAAGTGAGAGGGATTGATCATCCCGTAATTGGATCATGTGTGTTGCAGGTTATGTTGCTGCAGATGATGTTGTTGCTGATCGAAAGATCAAGAGTTGTTGTTGATCGAAAGATCAAGAGTTGTTGTAGATAAACGAGAGATCAAGTGTTGTTGTAGACGATCGAGCGATCGAGTGTTGCAGAAGATGAAGATCAAAGATGAACACTCAGTGCTGTAGAAGATGATGCTCCAGTACTGAAGATGTTGAAGATTGTTCCAGTTGCTGATATTGTTGAAGAAAACTTCCAATGATTTATAGATGTATCACATTGATGTTGTTGATGATGCTCTCCCTCCTTGCTTCTACAGTTGATGTTGCTGTTGTCAATAGAATACCCTTCTCGTTAAGGGGGAGTGTTGAAATATTGTAACTTCGAAGAATATTCTATTGTATTTTATTATTATTTATTCGAAGATGTTTGAAGCACTCAGAGAAAAACTTGGATTGGTGCAGAATTCCTTCCTCACTAGGAGGGAGTGTTGAAAAATGTAGCTTGAACAAGAGCTTCTTGCACAAGTTAGGTGTGAATGTGCGAGAAAAAGTTCGAGACAACTTCTTAGTGACCACTTAATAAAAGTGGGAAATAATACCATCTTGTAATTTCACTTAATAAATAAAAGTGAAAATCTAAATTCCTTTGATCTCTTAGTCCTAGAAATCCAAATGAAATATTCCAAAGATTTTAGAATATTAGCGAGTTAGATTTGATATAATCTTCGCCATACACCTCATTGTTGAGATAAGTTGGTTCCTAGCATTAAGGAGATTCTTCATTTCTGACTGTTATTACTACATTTTGGCTATCTCAACTGTGACGTATAACCAGGTTTGCTCCTGTTTATTTCTGATTATAGTAATTATTTTCTACAGTGAGTTTGTGATTGCTGAGCTATATGGACATGCCTATCTTACCTGTGCTTTTGTGCTTCATTTAGCTGGATTCTGACAGCACATCCTTTAGAAGCCTAATACAGACTAACAAAATCTTTGAGATAGATTGAATTCTGCCAAAGTTCTATACAATGCAAAACAGATGCAAGAAAACGTTTTTTATCTTAATAAAAAGATTATGAAGTTCAGATGTTTGTATGCAAATGGCATTCATTTTAGAAAACATATAATACATCTGTTCATTTCAAAGAACATGGTGAAAACCCTATGCAAGTACCTCTGCAACCCCTGAGAAGACATCAATGCAGCTGGAGAAAAGGTAAAAGGCGAGGTCTTGATTTGTATTCCATATGGCATAAATACTGATTAAGACATTATAATTTGAAGCTATGTTGCAGGAAAATTAAGAGCTTTTCAAGGACAAAAATGAGAACTAACAAAGTAGGAATGCCATTCTAGCCCAACTTTTAAAATGCAATCCTTAGAAACAGAGGAATGCCAATATGAGGTAGATAGGCATCGTTTCCCCTCTAAAGCATTGAAACTAGAGATGTAGGTTATGGACTCATGGTGATAAAGTACTAGATGTGTATACGGTGGCATATACGAGTTACATCAGAATGGTGATTGAAGTGGGCACACATATCTAGTAGACTAACAAACAAAATGCACATCTCAGTTGTACTGAATTTTTGGTCTTCTGATAGAAACCATTAAGAATGTATTTATAGCTGGCACCCTACAATAGGTAGAGTTTTACATTTATTGTTGTTCTTATAGCTCTGGGTTTTCTTTTGTACTTTTGGGAGATGACATTTGCCCCTTATTGCCCCATTTTGGCAGCTTGTACTGTCCAGTCCCATTGACCTATTTAAGTCATCAGTGGACATAAATATACTCTCACTTCATTTCCAAAAAAAAGGGTTACCAGACTTGACATAGAGAAAGATTAGGAAAGGCTGAAGAGCAAGAGTTGAACCCAACTCGTGAAAAACTCACAAGTTGACTTGGGACATTATAATAATTTTTAATGTACTGAGTTTCAGGAAAAAATATATTTTTATTAACATGAAACTTTACAATTTTTTTTTAATGTGAATTTTCAATAACATCTTATTTCATAGTTTATAGATGATACTACATACAGCAAAATGCCATGGATTCTATAAAGGGGACAAATCTATTGGTTGTCAATTATGAAATTGAATCAGAAAACAAGCAAAATAAGCACTTCTTTATTTTTTCACTGTCTGTATTGGTTGTCTATTATGAAATTGAATCAGAAAACAAGCAAAATAAGCACTTCTTTATTTTTTCACTGTCTTTTACAGACAGTGAAACTTGTGAGACTTGTGAGTCAATATCACTCGCATTTCAAACTCCGTGTATCAATCTGGGCTGTCTTTGACATGCAAATGAAAATCACTAGTATAACTCAAGGCAGGATTAGGCTTGTGGGTGAATTGGCAAACGCCACACTCCAGTCGTTTGGGACTCTGGGTGTCACGGCCAGACTTCGCAAGCACTCTTGGCAAGCCAAAGACTGACGTGCGGCACTGCTAGGTGTTGCGTTAAGGGCTTGGCCAACTTAACCAACGAACCTACAGACTACGACTAACCAACCTGCGGAATTACTTATCGTTTAAAGCTTTCAACACTTAACTTCTGTTATGAATATTTTCTAACACTTGCCCTACTGGCACCACAGTAAAACAGTAAAGAACAACACACAACAGAGATAAGGTGGGTTGCCCAACTTGGCAGAGCCCTGTAAGCTTTTATAATATATAACAGAGATTACATAGAGGAGTTGCCCTAGGCAAAGCTCCAGAGTGCTGCCCAGCAGTCAGCCACTCTCAAAAAATTACAAGTGATAAAACCATTGACTGTAGCACGCCACCCTCAGCCAACGTTCTGTCCTCCTGCGCGAGAGCAGAGCACTTGTCGTTTTCCTTGTCTTCTCTTGCTTCCCCTTCCGAAATGAAATGAACCTTCGTTCCTTTATACCGTGCACCAGCCGCACTTTCTGGAACGCGCCCCTTGCTTCGCGCACACGCTAACCCCTTCCGCAGCTAGCGTGCGTCTCAGTCTTCGCGCGTCAACTGTTGGGTCCGCGTCGGGGTCGTTTGCCCACACCGCGAGTGGGTCAAACGCCCAACCTTCCGCACGTTCTTCAGTTTACTTGGGCATCGGCTTGCCTTTGTCCGCGTCCACTGATCTTGCCGCCCTTTGCCTTGCGCCCAGCCTGCGCTTCTTGCCCACGTCCGCGTTCACGTTGAAACGAGGGTCGTGACACCGGGAGGTCACAGGTTCAAGTGCAAGTGCTGGCAAATTGGCACAGATGTGCTAGCTGGGGTTTCATCAGTAAAATGGCCGGAGATTGAACCAGCAGGAGGACCCTGGATTCGCTGACACGGTACGGCCCCCCAAGTGGCAGCGGCAGGTAATTTATGACTGCCCAGGGGACCTAGAACAAAGCAATTGTGGAGGTGGAACCTCTGATTGGAAGAAAAAAAAAACCAAGGCCAAGCGAACCCGGATGAGCTGACTCGACTCTCTTTCCTCAAAGAGTAGAGTCAAACTTGAGTGTTAGGTCAGAATTTGCATATATATAAGATAAGATAATTGTATTAATGTCCATTGAATGACCACGAAGTAGGAAAATGGGACTACAAGATACATCCAGTAAGAGCACAATGTGGGAGTGTGAAAGTAGCTCCTGGAAAATGCTGAAAGAAAGATAAATAAACATACATGAAGTACCGCCTAGATAAGTATCTGACTAAACTAATCTTTAGGCCTAGACAACACCAAAAGAAAAAAGTATAACAATATCATGTGTAGTAGTACAAAGTGAGTGTCCCAAACTATATTAAACAACTCGATGCTGGACAATAAGGGGGGGGGGAGAGAGAGAGAGAGAGAGAGAGAGAGAGAGAGAGAATTTTGGAGATGGAGATGAGACCAGTGATGTCAAGGTTTCCTGGGTTTGATGATCGAGGGCATTCGGGGCGACCAAGGCACTAGCTCGCTATCGGAGTCCTCACGTACCATAGTTGGGATCCGTCTGTATAACCCTGGTGGGTGTAGAAGCGAGGAAGCATTCTCCTACCATCAGAGATCAAGGGGAAGAAGCTTCAAATAGATCTTTGGCTGCTCGGTTGGGGCTGGGAGGCAATCAGACAGGCAGGGACACCCTGTTCTGAATCTATCTGGAGCTAATCCCTCTACCACTATGAGGATGTGTGATTGGATGTATGGTCCAACATCTTCGAACCGATCTCAACGATGTCTGTCGATGTCCCACGGGGGTGGGAGGCTGAGGGGAGACCCAAGGTCTCGCCACTCTACTATCTGAAGTACTCTGAAACTCTATTTGACGCTTGTTCGGATCTGATGGATCAACATGAAAGTATGAGATGATACTTTTGGTTGTCCCAAGGTGGGGTGGAATGTATAAGAGCTGAGATCCATAACTGAATATCTCCCTGATGAAGAGCGCTAGGCATCTATGGTCCTGATACCAAAAGAAAGTAGAAAGGGGAGCTCCCCGAGTCTCTATATAGGCAATAGTAACATCCTCTAATCTCACAGTACAAGGGGCACCTAAAAATGAGGTGCATCTCTATCTCTGGCGCCTGTGTGTCGCACACTTGACCGATCTTATCAGATCAGGGTATATGGTGATTCATCTCTACCCAAAGTCGATGAGAGTCGACTCAAAGTTGTCCCAAAGGAATCCAAAGAAAATGCATCCAATGTCTGTATGTGTGTGGGGGGCGGACAATGATACCATCCTACAACTACAAAAAGTTCTCTAAGTAGAAAGAAATCTTCGGGCCCATGCTCGTTGAATGTGAGGTCCATGTGACCTGAATGTACAATATGTATATGTCCTCTCTTACGTCCTTATTTAGTATCTTCTTAGTCAGCATGAGATAGTGCGACAAATCTAAGGAGTACCTGAAGGGGGGAAGTTGCTTTGGGGAGATGGTCACTAACTGGAGAAGTCGAGACGCCTCTGTAAACCACAACCTCATGCACAGCCTATGGGGCTATCTAACGCTAGGGCTTCTGGGGAGCAAAGTGCAAGGTAAGGGTACTATTCTTTCTTGATGGCGGAGACTCTAAACGATCTGACTCTATGTAAGAAAGAGACCAAGCGAAAGATAGGCTTGAAGCGAAAAGGTTGGACACTGTACTCTACCTAAATAATGGATTGCAAAACAATACGCTTGCATCGGATGATGCGCATGAGAAGTAAGGTCTAAACTCTCACCATCTAAGGCCAATTTGTCTACAACAAGCTCGATCCCCAAATCTCAAAACATAGAGTATGAGGTAGAGTTTCGATGAGATGCCCTGAAACTGGCCTCGAAAGCACTATCTCTTGATGAGGGCTAGGGAACCATACCCTTTACTGATCTAAGGCTAGAGGGCCTACCTCATCCCTAAGCAAGGTCCCGTGAAACGAACCCCCAAGTAGGTGTAAGTTGTGGTGATCTCAATCTCTTCCCCCCTGGAAGTATAATTGTAAGTTCGCAAGGAAGCTCTTTGATGCACTAAAGATCATAAACTAGATTTTACCCAAGTTGATTGTCAATGGTCAAAGCTCACAAAAACTCGCTAGGGCATCAATCTATCTATGTAGGCCCTCAAGAGTAGAGGCCAACAAGATCACGTCATCAACAAAAAGAAGCAAGGAGGTCAACAGCTGATGGAGAAGGCAACCATCTCCCTCCTGGATGTGCTCATGGAGGAAAAACTCCATCTCATCAATATAGATCCCGATGAGGGTCGACAAGAGGGGGCACCTCTATTTTACCTCGATGGTACTCAAATGAAGTCAGAAAGGCCCCGTGTCAACTTGAGGTCCTCAAAACCAACTCGTACAATCCCATGATGGCCGCCAGGAGGGTCTCAAATATGCCAATGTTGAGAAGTCTTTGGAATAAGGCATCCCTCAATGATGTGTCGAATGCTTTCTGAAAGTATACAAAGCAATTGTAAACATTTGAAGAGCAATAGCAAGCCTCCTCAATGATGGCTCGGAGTGTGAAGATGTGATCAAATGTCTGGTACTCTGGTCGAAAGTCGGTCTGCCCTCTAGCCCCGAATTGTCGACTCTCCAACTCATTCGACATACACTAATGCAAGACTGTGGCATAAAGCTTGGAGAATGTATGTTCCACCATGATAGTCTGATAGTTGTTTGGATCTGAACTCTTCCCTGATTTGTGAATAAGGTGAATGATGTGTCTGGTCCAAGAGTGAGGGAAACCAAAACATACCACATGGATAAATAAATCAACAGTATGTGAGTTGAGAGATCGAATGCCATGCTTAAGGAATTCAGCTTGGAGGCCTTCCTCGTCTGCTACTCATAACGCTGGATGCTCTCCTAATGTCTCGCTCCGAGAAAAGGTGGCATGTGGGGGTAGGGGAGGGGGTGTGGGTGGGACGTTTTTCGGGAATGTCATAAAGGGAGGTTGTGTGGGAGAGCATGGCCTATGGGTCTAGGTCTGGTAGGATGGCACAGTGTCTAGGAAAAAGAGCATGCCACAAGGCTTTCGGAGAGTGGTGAAGGGCCATGCAAAGTTCATATCTCTTCCAAGAGAGGAACACTCGCTTTTTGTGATGAAGGAGTTTACATTAGGTTTTGCAGAGGTGAGGGGAGGAGGTGGGGTCGTGTGTGAGGGCGAAATGAAGAAAATTGTGGAGGGATTTGCATTCTTTGTCAAACCAACAATTCATGGGGTAGGATCCAGGAGTGGGCATGTAGGTGTGTTGAGGAGTGCGTAGTGGGTGTAGGAATCAAGGGCAGCCTCCTCAAGGACCGTGAAGAGCATCTCGTATTTGGTTGTGGGTGTGTCCATTGACTTGAAGTGGGAAATAGGGGGGAGCAACTCCTTAAGGCTGGTGATGTAGGAATTTGCATAATCTCTATCGAAAAGGAAGGTGGTGCGGGAGGATGGTGGGGGGAGGCTTGGGGGATGGGGGGAGGGAGGGGGGCGGATATAGAGAGGGAGAAGGTGAGGAGAGCGTGGTCTACCATAAGGAAGGGGGATACTAAGAGGAACTGGATGTGTGCGAGGAGATCCTGGTTGGCCAGGACATAATCAACCACACTAGCTCCCCCACTGTGGAGGAAGCAAGTGAAATCCCTTGACCCTGGAAAACAAGGAAGCCTATTCAGGATCAATAAATCATGAGATTCACCCTACTGTAAAAGATGTCGCCCATAACCCGTGATGAGCCTAGTTCCATCTTGCGAACTCCTGTGAAAGCCCACCGACTCTGGCTCTACCTCATGGAGGCAAAGAGCATCCTCGGCTCTATCATGAAGGGGTGCCTATATGTTTTGGGTGCAAGCATTGAAGTCACCCAGAAGAATGACCTCCCCAAGAGTGGAGTAGTCGAAGATATATGTATAAAGATCAAGGAAAGGGTCCCCCTTGAATTCCCTATGAAATGCAAAGTGTGATGTGGTTGGGAGGAAGTAGCAAACAACATTGTAACTATCCCAAAGCAAGGGTCTAGTTTGATGGATCCAGGCCCACAAAACCTAACATGCTTGTCTGATACCACCATAGTAACCCGACCTTGGAGAGAGTCCTGTATGAGACAAGCAACCCCCCAAAACCTCTAATGTTGTCAAACCATGTCTCTTATCTGTAAGACCATGCCTAGTGGTACCCATGGATATGCAGTGGTGTCTGCAAGGGGCTCTCATGTGTCTATGTGAGGAAAAGGAGGTCACGAGACCCGACCACATCATGAAGTGCGTCAGGTGAAGACCAAAGCGCACTGTTGGAATTCCAACAACCAACGAAGATGGTGGACAAGCACCCCCTAACCTATCCCCCATCTGGACGAAATCGTCATTTGGACCAGGAGCAGAAGTATCCCAAAGGGGTCGAGTCAAAATTACGGCTTTGAGATCATAGATAACTGCCCACTTCCCTTCTTTCCATGTTGTTGTGACTAGGTCCCTAGACTGCTCGAGTTCCACCTGTTGAGCTCTATTGAGGTCAACATCAAGGAAGATCATGTATCGAGGTAAGGTAAAATTAGTCGTTTTTTGGCATAGACAGCTCTGAATCAATCTTCTTGTGTCTGAAAACAGAGAGAGGGTGTAGAGTTGAGGCTCATCCGTGCACGCTCAATAGTGAGGTCCTTCAAATCCAAGGTGTCGTGGAAGAAGGAAGTGCTTAGCTATAGGGGAGATGGGGCCACTGGGGGGAGCCCACGTACTTTGAGGTTAAGTTCTCGAGTCTAGCAGAGGCATTCCTCATTCAATCTTGCTTGCATCACCCCCTCCAACTCAGTGAGTTGGGGAGGCAACTCCCTTTTCCAGACCACTTCAACCGAAGAATTAAGGGTTTGTTGCTGCATTTATGTCTCCTGTTTAAATAAGGCCTACTGTGATATCATCTCTTTTTGCAGATTTATGATATTTGAAATCTCGAATTGGAGTGGATCTATAATTAGGTTCTACAAGTGTATATTTTCTTGGTTTTTTATCTCAGAGACCAATTCTTTGAGATCTAATACATCTGAATGGAGCTGCTTCATTTTGTTTTTGAGAAATTCCTTTTGCATCAGGTTTTTAGCCTAGGACGTCCAGTATCAGAAATCTCGTTCCATAGCTATATCAGTGGGGCTATAGATATGTCCCTGAAAGTTGTTACAGTAATTGGGTCCTGTTTTGAAACCAGTTTACCTCTATTGCCTGTCTTGTTCTCAGGGATGAAGGTGGGATAACTAGGTCTTACATAGAAGCCCCAAAATCCAAAACCTACAAATTGTGCCTTGCAAAAGGCCGAATAAGTTTTCCTCTGTTCCAGACTGAGAGTGCAGAGAGGCAATTAACAAAGCACCTGTTCAAACGGCCAATGTCTGGAAGTCATAGGTTCAGGCCCAACAGAGGTTCGAGCCCAACAGGTCACAGGCTCAAGCCCTAGACCGCATCAACCCTTTGGTGGATGCTAGAATTTTTAGTTGAGTTGAGTCCTACGTGAAGATACCTTGGTTGCAAGTGTCTCGAACAAATTCGCTCGATCAAAACGGGGGAAATTCTCAAAATCCCCAACCCAAGTCTTAGACAACCCTGCTATTTTCTATCACTTCACCAAATTTCAACCTGCATCGAGACCAAGAAATGCTTGAATTCACCTGATCAAGAAGAATCCATCAAGAATGAAACCAGGTGATGCATTCAAGTCGTGGTACAAATGTGACCCTGGTCACGGTTGTGGATTCCCTGCATAGAGATCCTGGTTGCAAGAGAAACCTGTAAATTTTCCTTTAAAATCCAACTAGGGTAAAATGCATGTACAAATTAATTGCAACCAAATAACCACATGGATTTCTTCACTTCATAAACAATTGCAGCGGAATTAAAAACTCTGAGAGATATACCAATCAATCACACCAATAGAAATAACACAATATCTTTCAAGTATAAACCCCCGAAAAAACCCAAGACAGGAAAACCGATGCAGCAGTAGGAGAAGTATTTTATTCAGAAAATATGGAGCTCTTTTAAAAATCAGAAAATCAATTTCCAGCCTACAATGCGAAATTGAAACACACAGAAACGCTGAAAGAAACCTGACTGAGTGGCACGGATCCCAAGGCAGTTTGCTGCTGCAGTTGTACGGCCTGCTGTACGGACTGCCTGCTGGGTGGGTGCCTCTGCCCTGTCGCTGCTTCTCTCTCTTCCTTCCACGTTGCCCTTCTTTGCTTCGCTGCTCCTCCATTTTCTTCTCCAAAAACTTCTCTCTCACGAATCTACTCTCTCAATCTCTGTCGGAAGGATTGTGTGTCTTCTCAACCAATTGACCTTTCTTTTATAACTCAATGCTAAGCGAATAACCTAATCTCACTATGGATCAATGGATGAGATCCTCCGGTGAAATCAATGGCCAAGATTAGATCTTGCCATTCACTTTAATTTTTCGATCATACTTTATAAAAAGTAATTTCATTAAGTCAATAATTAATTAGATCACTTTAATTAATTTTCCAAAGTACACTTAGGAAAAATTAATTAAATACATTTTTATTGGTTTACTCAATTTTTGTCTTCTGCATGCAAAGACACATGCATGCAGGAAGACCTTCCTCAGTTGTCATAATCTAACACTCCCTCTCAACGAGGAAGGGATTCGGTAACAACCCCAACTTGTCTCTGAACTTTACAAACTTGAGTTTGCAAAGTGCCTTGGTGAATATGTCTGCCACCTGCTCATCTGTCTGAATGTACTCCAACTGAATGGTTCCTCTCTTAACACAATCTCTGAGGAAGTGATACTAGATGTCAATGTGCTTGCTCCTGTCATGGAACACTGGATTCTCAGAAAGGTTGATACCACTCTAATTATCACAGTGAACTATAGTAGTCTCTATCTCACTCTCGAACAATCCTGAGAGCAACTTCCTCAGCCACATCCCCTCACATGCAACCATGCTGGCTGCCATGTACTCAACCTCCGCTGAGCTCAATGCAACTGACTTCTGCTTCCTGCTGAACCAAGAGACAACTCCCGACCCAATGCAGAAGCAGCAACCTGAAGTACTCTTCCGATCCTCTACACATCCTGCCCAGTCAGCATCTGTAAACCCTGCCAACTGAATACTCCCACTGCGCTCATAAACCAGTCCATACTCCACTGTACCTCTGATGTAGCGAAGTATATGCTTCGCAGCTGTCCAATGTACTCTTCGAGGATTCACCATGAACTGACTCAAAGAGTTGACTGCAAAACTGATGTCTGGTCGAGTGTTGACCAGATACATAAGCAACCCGATAAGCTGCCTATACAGAGTAGGATCAAACTCCTTTGATCCTGATGCATCAATCTTACTCCAGTTGGAAACTAGAGGTATACCGATAGACTTGCAGTCCTCCATCCTGAATCTCTTCAAGATCTCCACTGCATACTTCCCCTGTCCAATGAAGAAGCACCCATCTCTCTGCCAAACCTCCAAACCCAAGAAGTAATGCATCAACCCAAGGTCTTTCATCTCAAACTCTACTGCAAGATTGGACTTGCAGTCCCTGATCAGCTCCTCATCTCCTATAAGAAAGAGATCATCCACATATAGGACCAGTAAGAGAGGTACCTCACCTGCCAAGAAGTACAGGTTATGGTCTGCCTCACTCCGTTGGAATCCCATCTCTCGTAGATAGCTGCCAATCCTCGAGTACCATCCTCGAGGTGCCTGCTTGAGCCCATAAAGAGCTCTGTGCAACCTACATACATGCGACTCTCTACTCTCTGTCTCAAACCCCTCTCGCTGCTCAATATAAACCTCTTCCTCAATCACTCCATTGAGGAAGGTTGTCTTCACGTCCATCTGATGAACGCGCCAACCCATCTCTGCTGCCAATGATAGGATAGTCCAAATAAAAGAATACCTAGCGACAGGGGCGAAGGTTTCCTCATAATCAATACCTTCTTTTTGTGAATACCCCTTCGCCACGAATTGTGCCTTGTACTTCTCCACACTTCCGTCCGCTGCATGCTTTACCTTGTAGATCCATCTAGAACCCACCACCTTCTTACTTTGTGGTCTCTGAACAACCTCCCATACCTGATTCTTCATGATTGAGTCATACTCCTCAACCATGGCCTCTTGCCACACATCATGTTGTGTAGCCTCCTCGAAACTAGAAGGTTCGAAGTCAATCAACTCTGTCATCAGTGCCATATAACTCAGTCTATCTGGTGGTACGCTCCGTCTGAAAGTTCTCTGTGGAAGACTCACCTGCCTGGAATCCTAAACATTGGCCCTATACCACTTAGGTCGTGGCCTAGTGTTTTCCTGCTGCGGCTGCTGGATATCCTCCTCCTGCTACTACTCATCCTCCCCATCCAAGATGGGAGGATCCTGTCCACCTGACTCCCTTTGACTGTCAGAGCCTGTGCTCTGTGTCTGTACCTATACCTGTGACTCCTCTAACTTTACTCCCTCTGAGTCATCAGTTGGTTGCTCCTGCGCTGGTAAGTCCATAGATCTTCTCAAGGCTTTGTCCTCGTCAAACTGGACATCCCTGCTCACAATGATCCTCTTGCGAGCTGGGATATATACTCTATAAGCCTTGGAAGTCTCACTATACCCAACTAGAAGCCCCTTCTCACCAGAAGGATCCAGCTTCTTCCTAGTGTCAGCATGAATGTGACAATAGCAGATACTCAAATATACGCAAATGACTCACGTCTGGCCCAGTACCTGTAAATACCTCCTCAGGTGTCTTCCTCCCCAATGCAGTGTGGGGACACCTGTTCTGGACATATACTGCAGTCCGAAATGCCTCGGCCCATAGGAATAGTGGTAATCCCTGATCAAATATCATGGCCTTGGCTGCACTCACCAATGTCCTGTTCTTCCTCTCCGCCACCCCATTCTACTGTGGGGTATGAGGAACATGTGTTCCTTCTTGATCCCCTCCGATGCACAGTACTCCATAAACTCTCTGTCGGTGTACTCACCACCATTGTCTGTCCTCAATATCCGGATCTTCTTCCCTGTTTGGTTCTCCACGAGAGTCTTGAACTCTCGGAACCGATCAAAGACCTCTGATTTGGCCTTCAGAAAATAGATCCGGGTTTTCCTGGAGTAGTCATCAATGAATGTGACGCAGTAACTGTAACCACTGGAAGAACTAACACTCATCGGTCCGAATACATCCGAATGCACCAAGTCTAAGACTCTCTCAGACTTGTGCTCACTATGTGGGAAAGGCTTCCTGATGTTCTTCCCCAACGCACAACCCTTGCAGTGGTTGTGCTTGTCCTCCTGAACTGAAGGAACTCCAATGACTGCCTGTCTCAGATGCCTCAGTGCACCATGGTGTAAGTGTGCCATCCTCCTATGCCACAACTCACAATCACTACTGCTGCTGCTGACCAGAGCCTTTGCAGGCTCAAACTGTAGTATGTAAACCTTCCCGCTCCGAACCCCAATCACTCTGTCCAATCTCTGATCTGACCCACTTGGTCTGATATATACTTTCCTATCAGGGAAAGTCACTAGAAAACCCTTGTCTTCTAGTGTGGATACTGATATAAGATTCTTGGTCATCCCTGGAACATATAACACATCGGCAAAGCTGATAGGCTTCCCAGACTCCCCCTGAAACGATACAGTGCCTACACCCTGCGCCTGATAGCGCGCATCATCTCCTAACTCAATATGGAGATTCACTCCACCCTCCTGCAAGCTCTTGAAGAACCCTCTGTGTCTTGTCATGTGACAAGATGCACCACTATCAACATACCAGATACTGCTGCTGACGGAACTTGCCATGCAAGCTACCAAACAATAGTCCTCCTCAAAACTAGTGCTGAAATCATCCGCCTATGCTGATCCTGTCATCTGTGTGTTGTTCTTCTTCTTCTTTTTCTCTGGGCCCTGGGAAGCAAAGTGTCCATGCTTGTGACAAATGAAGCACTTGATTTTTGCCATGTCCAAGTTCTTGTCACCTTTCTTCTTCTTTGCTTTCCCCTTACCTTTGCCTATTAGGGCTAGAGCCTCTTCATCCACGATCTGTACAGTACCGCTGGATGAAGCTGAACCTTGACCCATCCAGGTCTCTTCCTGTGCGAAGTCATCCCACAATCTCTGCCAGTCAGGGAGCTTCTCCCTAGCCACCACGCCTTTAACAAAGATGTCCCATGGCTTAGAGAAACCATTGAGAGCTATACGAACAAGCTCCTCATCCTCAGTCTTAGAGCCCACTGCTCCAAGCTCATCCCTAATCTATGTGAGCCTTGTCAGATAAGGCACCACTCCTTCACCCTTGGCCATCCTAGTACTCTGCAATCTCACCTGCAGCACCATCTTCCGGTTCTCGTTCTTGCTCTGGTAGAGACTCTCCAAAGCCTTCCACATCTCTAATGCGGACTTCTTCCCAAACAGGTGATGGACTATGTGGTCCTTCACCCCATCTAGAATGATCAACATTGCCCTGAAATCAATCTTCTTCCATTTGGCTACCTCATCCGGATCTGTGGGAGCAACCTTTTTATCATCAATGTGCTCTTCAGCATCACTGACATCAAGGATCCTGGTGATCCTCTCTTTCCAAGTAGAAAAGTTTTGTGCCCCCTGGAGTCTATCCTCAACTCTCAACTGTACGGCCATAGTGAAATAGTACCTGTAACTTCCTTGGATAGATATGTAGTGATCTATCCAAGTACCCTGCTGCTATCTCTCCATGTAAATTTTCCTTTAAAATCCAACTAGGGTAAAATGCATGCGCAAATTAATTGCAACCAAATAACCACATGGATTTCTTCACTTCATAAATAATTGCAGCAGAATTAAAAACTCTGAAAGATATACCAATCAATCACACCAATAGAAATAACACAATATCTTTCGGGTATAAACCCTCGGAAAAACCCCAAGATGGGAAAACCGATGCAGCAGTAGGAGAAGTATTTTATTCATAAAATATGGAGCTCTTTTACAAATCAGAAAATCAATTTCCAGCCAACAATGGCGAAACTGAAACACACAGAAATGCTGAAAAAAACCTAACTGAGTGGCACGGATCCCAAGGCAGTTTGTTGCTGCAGTTGTACGGCCTGTACGGATTGTTGTACAGACTGCCTGCTAGGTGGGTGCCTCTGCCCTGTCGCTGCTTTTCTCTCTTCCTTCCACGTTGCCCTTTTTGCTTCGCTGCTCCTCCGTTTTCTTCTGCAAAAACTTCTCTCTCACGTATCTGCTCTCTCAATCTCTGTCGGAATGAATGTGTGTCTTCTCAACCAATTGACCTTTCTTTTATAACTCAATGCTAAGCGAATAACCTAATCTCACTATGGATCAATGGATGAGATCCTCCGGTGAAATCAATGGCCAAGATTAGATCTTGCCATTCACTTTAATTTTTCGCTCATACTTTATAAAAAGTAATTTCATTAAGTCAATAATTAATTAGATCACTTTAATTAATTTTCCAAAGTACACTTAGGAAAAATTAATTAAATACATTTTTATTGGTTTACTCAATTTTCGTCTTCTGCATGCAAAGACACATGCATGCAGGAAGACCTTCCTCAGTTGTCATAATCTAACAAAACCCTGGTCACAGTCGTGGTCCAACCAGTGTGGAGAGACCCTAATTCTCAAATGGAGGAGATTCGCTCGATCACCTCGAATGGAGGATTCGCCCAAAATGGCACCAACAGAGGGATCCAGAACCTTTGCCCGCTCAGAAGAATCGTTGTTCAAAGGATGCTTGAATTTGCAATGAATTATTATATATATATATATTATATTGTAAAAAGTCTTATATGTTTATATAGTTAATATCCTGGCATATTTACATATATATAGAATTATTATATATATTATATTTTAAAGTCGTCTAGGTTTCTATGGTTAATATCCTGGCATATTTTTTCAATCTTGTTGATTTGATCGAATAAAAGAAAATCTTCGTCAAGGTTCAGAAAGTGCGAAACAGAAATCAGTAATGTCCATGACAATGAAAATTATCACATGGATTTACATGCTATGTCGATCTAACATAACAGCAGATATCCAATAAGTTACTGACAAGTAGTTGGTCGCAATATCGTGAACAGCTGGAAACACACCCAAAGGCTTGTGCATTAGGTCTTTGCTGGTCCTGAGCAACTGCCAATAATTCCTCCAAAGGCGCCTTAAAATCGTCCAAACCTCTGTTGAATAAGTATATCAATGCACTGTAAAGTCCATGTTCTCTGCATAGCCTCACTACCTGCAAAATACCATATTTATCAGTCTTTTCTCTGCCTCAATATACATAACTCCATCTAAATATAACATGATAAACGGCATTCCATTAATACAGACCTGATTGAAGTCAAGGGAACCAATGTCCATGTGGAGAACACATTGCTCAATCCGCTGCAACCAACCCTTTTTGCTATAGTGTTCCACAAGTGCTTGCATCACCTATGACATTCAAACATAGTATTCATAATATCAGTTACAATTACAATGAAGATACTAAAGGTATTGACTAATTCATAGCAATGCCTCCATACTACCTCAGGAGGTAGACAGCCAAGCATGTCCTTTAATATATATGGTTCCAGGAGTTCTAAAAACGTACCTGAAATAGCATGGCATATAAACATGAGAATGACAACATAACATGGTCCTGTATAGAAACAATACATGCCTCGTACCTATCTATATTTTTATATTCAGTATATGCATATATATAGGAATATACTTTTATATGCTTTTAAATATATAGTGAGAGAGAGAGAGAGAGACAAATGATGGAAAACATAAAGCTTGTACTGAAAGACTGACAACTAAGCATATGACTCAATGCAGCAAAAGATACAAGATCAAACATAAGATAGCCCAGGGACCAGAAAGCCAATGTTACCAGACTTGACTTGGAGAAAAAACTCAGCAAGCCAAAAGAGTCGAGAGTTTGACTCGGCCCAGGAAAACTAAGGAAAAACTTGACAAGTACAAAAATATAAGCAGGACAACAGTTTCTTGGCATTTACAGGTAGGATGGTTTGTGGCATTTATAATAGGCCAATTAGCAAGTCATACTCAGGTGGACCAAGTTTGAATCACAATTACTCGTGAGTTATCATGAGTCAAAGCTGTTTGACCTGAGTCAAACTCAGTCAACACAAAATGACTCGCACCAAGTCATTTTGACTTGTTCACTCTCAAGAACAGTCTCAGATACTCATGAGTTTCACTCGCAAGTTTGGTAACAGAGCAGAAAGACACTAATGTGAATAAACTTATAAAAGTTGAAACAAATTTATTATCAAATATGAATGTAGTAATTAATAATCAACAAATCATAGTTGTCAATTACATGACAATACACAAAGAACAGTAACTAGCAGTAAGGTATCCATGAATGATCATAAAGGCACCATAAAGGCCTGAGTAAGGTTTTTTATAGAAAACACACCCAAAGTTAAAATACAGAACCCTTGCGAGAAGGTTATTCTATTTATGTGCAAAATCATTTACTTCCAAGCTCTTGAGATTGGAACCATTAGAAATTGATGGGATTGCAAGGTTAGTGAAATGACCTTACATAACAAATGAGATGCTCACCTTGGATCCTGCTTGGATATAGTGGAAACTGAAATGCAGTTTATACCTCGTGTTACACTTCAAAGTAAGAGAGTAAAAATTTTTGGTGAGTGATACTCATTAAGAATACAAAATGTAGGTACTAAAACACAGCTACACAAAATGTTTGTCCATTATTAACACGAATATCTGAATCTTTTGTAAAGTTGAGATAAATATATGATTATCATACTATTATTGAAGACACTCCTTCCACTAAGCCATACACACAGCAGCAAACAAGCATGAAGAGCTACATTCAGCAGCAGGCAGGGAGAAGACATAATCTCCAGCATCTAATCAAGCAGACCATCCATGACATGATTAAGGGTATTTAGCCCCAAATCAACAGTCTACACTTCAACTTGGCCTTTACATCAAAAAAATTTAACCCCTTCCCCTGGGGAACCTGTAGGGAACGCTGCAGATAATCTAAGGCGTAACACCCCCAATTTCAGTGGAGCAACCAAGCCTCGATCAAGATTTTCTTTCCTTCGACATTGGACGGTACGAGAGCAAGGCTCTGTAAATCTTAGGCACCCTCAAAGATTGCTCAATCAAGTCCCCTTAGACCTAGTTACTACCCAAAAGATATCATCCAACCCTTTCACGGTGATTGACGACTCTGACAGTGAGCCCACTTCTTGATCCCCTCCGTCGCCTTTGGCCATCAAGCCCGTTAGGCTTCAACATCCTCTCTCTCGCTCTCTCTCTCTCTCTCAACACCAAGATCTCTAGTCTATAGCCCTCTTATTGTATCACTACATTTACACAATCTTATCCTTTTGCTAGACTACTAGTTTGTAGCTATTATTTAGGCACTTAGTTATGTTTCCTTCTTTTTGCTTCTTCCTTTCAGTGTTTCTCTATGCGTTTCTTTCACACTCCCGCCCTTGATCAAGGTCATTAGATCCCAATGCAACGAATGGTAAGCATGAGAGAAGCTAGCACCCAATTTCACCACAGCCTAGCTTCTTCACACTTTAGGTCAACTCCTAAGACCAAGGGAGGGTCCCTAAAGTTTGGTCAATGATATCTACAATTACTTAGACAGCACACAAACACCTTTCCCAAGAAACCTCTCAACCAAGATCGGTGCCTTATGAAGTCATAAAAGGAAGCAATAATAACACCAAGTGAGAGGAAGGTGTTATAACAATTTGTCACGGATTACAAGAAAAATAACTTCAACATGTTACTGTTGTTATGAAGTTGCAGCAGTCAAAACACTTCAGAAAATTTAGATACAAATCAACCCAAACAATGCAATGCCAACTTACCATATATAGTGTACCTTGTATAGTAAGGAAAGTAGCATGCTTCCAGAGGATGAAGGAAAGCCCTAAATCAGATCTGAAAGGGCATAACCAGATCTGGTTATGCCCTAATCAGCCCTCAAATAGATTGTGGACCCAATCAACTTGTTTTCCAACAAATGCCCAACAACCCAGGGGTCAACCTAGGCCTAAATCCTTGCTCTTTAGGCCCTCAAACTCAACTATATTGATTGATGTACAGATCTGTAAAAAAGAAACCCTAGAATACACAGATCGTGGTATATCTCACAAACTAACTACGAGAAAAGGGCACCCATGAAAATCCACCATAAAACCAACTAGGGCACACTTTTCTAGTTGAGCACAATTTTCAATTTCACGATATTTTTTGATATATGAATTTTCTAAACTTTTAGGGTTTTTCAATATTATACTTTTTGGTATTTTTACTATATATATACAATAGAATTTTGATAAAAAGAGAAGAGAAGGGGTTATGACCTTAGTCCTCAACCCTAGGGCAATAAGAGATCGAGGTCAACATCCCAATTCAATTTGGATCTTCAAGATTTACCAATTAAGGAAAAGGCTAGTAACCCTAGATAGGTCAAAGTAGTCAAACCCTAATTAGGGCAAACAATGAATACCAAGGCCCCACTATGGAGAGCTCCTTCAAGAGGAAAGTCTACTCAAACAAGATTGACAAAATGCCAATAAAACCCTAAGTTACCTTGCTTAAGGTGCAAAAGCAATGTCAAACAAGAAAATGGAAAGATCTTACCAACATCCACCAAGGAAAGAGCAAGAGAGAGAGTTCTTAGGTCCTCCTTAGTCACGAGTTATAAAAACCATTCATTGAATTAACCCTGTAAGATAGCAAAACCCTAAAATTTCATCATTCCACCATTCACCATAAGAGAAATATGCCAAAAAGAGAGGTGCACCTAGCTCAAATGCTACAGTATACCAAGAGAAAGAGAAATAAGTACATATTAGAACCCTTGTCTTGTTTACAAATGAGTGCTAGGAGTCTTTATTTATATGAGGTGTCCTAGTCTTTTATAACTTTAGAGCCTACATTACTAAAAAGTAAAATAACTTAAATTTAGGGTTTGTCACCCACAAGCCAGGGACTAAACCACAAAAGACTAAAAATAATGATCAAATGATGTAATTGGCTTCAACCTAGTGAAGTGGCGAGCCGAAGGAGAACGTCATGCCGCAACTAACACCAACGATGTAGAAGATCCCTCAACATCCTCCCCATTAGCAAGGTAAGGCTTTCTTGAAGAAGAAGACGTTGTCATGGATTTTGCACATGTAGACCAAGAGGAGGAGTAATACATCGAAGAGAAGGTCCAAGTGAGCATAAATGAGGTGTGCTAAGGCGGGTTTGACAACCCTTAAATGCACAATCACCTTCTACATAGCATAAACATGAGTGTGGCTAGAAGCCCCTGAGCCATGTGTCCTAATGGATCCATCCCGAGAAGGACCAGAGCACCAACCCAGGGCATAAATGCCCAACATGATGGGGAACTTTTACCCATCACGGGGTAGTCAGCAAAGCCACTAGGCTAATACTTCTTAGAATGAAAACCAAGAGGACATGCCATGACCAAACCAAAGGTCTTGAGCTATGTTGTTGGGAGCGTGGGGCGGGAGTGTGGAGCGGGAGCGGGAAGCAAGGAGCGAGAGCAAAGTGAAAAGCAAAATTTTCAAAAGCTCCCATTTTGGGAGCGTTTCGGGAGCGTTTTTTATATAGTATATGTTTTAATAAATTTTAATGGATTTATATTTAAAAAACATGTAGGATGCTCAATTAGTTATAGAAAACATCGATTAAACCATATAACATCAATCATCTAGTAGTTATAACTTATAACATTATGATCAAATGATCAACCATAACAACTTTTATAGGAGCTTGGCAAAGAAGGGAGGTACCATAACATTGTCATCAGATGATCAACCTAGTAAATGAGCTTTTAGTATAGGAGAGGTAGGGAGCGCCTCGGGGGCACCATGGGAGCGTGCTCCCAAAATTGGGAGCGTTTTGGGAGCGAGCTTCCGAAGGAAGCAAGCTTCGAGAGTGGGAGCGAGGGGGTAGGGGGCGCTCCCACGCAACATAGGTCTTGAGACCCGCTAGACCAACACTTCTACATAAACAAGCCCATACTTGGATTTTTACAATGGCAAAAGACCCCTTCACTTTGGTATATCCTAAAAGGCACATTGCAAACAAACTGGGGCATAATAGTAAGATGCAAAATTTCTAGGCATGCTAAGGGAAGAAGTCAGAATATTGCATTGTACACACCATTGCCAATACTAGAAATGCCATGGGAAGCTACCAACATAGAGTTCATGTTAGGATTGACAAGAATCCAACAAGGCAATGATTCTATTTTTGTGGTTGTTGATAGATTTTGGAGAAGAGCACATTTCATTTCATGTAAGAAAACCACTAATGCAACAACATGGCTGTTTTTGTTCTTTAGAGAAATTGTTAGTTTATGTGGTTGCCAATAAGCAAATATCAAACAATGATAGCAAGTTAATTGGTCATTTCTGGAGGACCTTGTGGAAGAAACTTGGCACAAAAGTGCAGTTCAATGTTACATATCAACCGCATATTGATGGGCAAATCAAGGTAGCTAATGAAAACCTTGGAAATCTGCTGAAGTGTTTGGTTGGAGAGAAACCATGACAGTGGGATTTGGTGTCAGCACATGAATTTGAGTGCAACAATCATATGAACAGACCTATAAGTACGAGTCCTTTCCATATTTTGAATGGGAGGTCGCTAAGAGGAGTGACTAATTTGGTACGCTTGCCTAAAACAAACAAGAGGAATATAAATGTGGAGTCATTGGGCGAGCATATGAGGAGAGTGCACGAGCAGGTGCAGCAGCACCAACAACAAAGCAGCCAAGGTAATAAGCAAAGAGCTAATGTGAAAAGTAATGTAATGAAATTTGAAGGGGCAGGGGAATTTGTATTAGAATACTTGATAAAATAAAGGTGTTTCCAAAAGGGACATATAACAAGTTAGAAATGAAAAAGATAGTTCCTTGCAAGATCTTGAAAAAGATTTTGAATAACGCTAATGTTCTAGAGTTGCTTGAGGGTTTGACCATCTTTGCATGAGTTCCATGAAGGCATATCCAGTGAGGATGAGTATTTGTAAATGGAAAGAGCAGAGATCCCAAAGCGTGAGAGCAATAAGATCGCAAGGATCTCGGAAGAGATGATTGGAGGAAGAACAAGAAGCCAAAGACCAAATGGGCTTGGAAAAAATCATTTGGCTTTTGGAAGCAAAGTTGGAACAAATCATTTGGCCCTCGTCTGTTTGTCTGACGCATGATCTTCTCCTGGTGGCGTGCAATGTAGGACCTCTAGGCCATTGATCACCTCCCCTAATCCAACAACTCTCATCTCTACGAAGTTTGGGGGATCTAGGGTGGCATCAACCCCCTTTCTCTTCTGCAGGCTTCTAGATGGTTAATCCCCATCTCACTGTCCAATTGCTCATGCCACCTTGACACATTTTCTTTTCCATGCATTTAATTTTAGTGGGGTCCCAATGTCAAAAGACCACGTGTCTTTTGTGGTTAATTAATTGAAGCTATTGGAGTTTTAAGAAGGGGAATTAGAAGTGGGAACATGAAAGTTTTTAATAAAGTAGGCGGAAATTAAGGGGGAACTCACAAAATAGAGAGGGAGCGAAGAATAGAAGGAGAAAAGGAGGATATGGGAAAAGGAAATGAACAGGTGGAAGAGAACTGGGCAGCAGCAATTCCACCAAAACATAAAAAGCCAAGGTTAAATAATGTTGTTTTGAATTCCTCTTGGAACTTTTGTAAACCTGGTTGAGACATGGACCGGCACGTATCCCCAATTTAGTATTTGAAGAGAAGAATATTTGACCCTGTAGATATTACAGCAGTACAAGCCCATTGAGCCACTATATGCATGTAAATTTATAAAATTTGCAGTTTAATATAAATGTTGGTTGGGTAAAATGGGTTCCTCCCTTTGTCTGCTTGTTTCTTTTAGAGTTGTGTGCTTCCATTCAATTGTCGAGGCTCTCACTTTTGATTTGGCAACCCCATTGGTTGTTGTTTTCATGCCAACCTAGGCTGCACCACACATGTACCTCTGCTACAAATATCTCTTTGCCGAGTTATCTATCTATGTTGAGCATTTTCTCCACATCATGAACCACAATATAGACAAAATAGGGAAATTATAGAAATGGACAAATAAAGAAAAATACTAATATTGTACAAAATCACCATTACAAAGGCCTGCTTAAATGGTTCCTTGAAACTAGGATACACCCACTCTCTTCAACTTGCATTCGTCAAAAACATTGTTTCCTGTCAATGGAGTCTTGCTGTGATGGTTAAGAGGGAGTGCTGAAATCCCCCCCCTACAAAGATCAAAATCCCCCTAGAGACATGTTTCAACTTTCGCCCCTAATGAGTTGTCTCACCGGTTCAAAGGGCCCTTCCAATGTGGTTGGTGCCAAGTACAAGTCCTGGGCAACTTTGCTAGAATAGATACCTGCAACCCACAGCTTAATAACCAAAGCATTCTTCATTAACTGTTGTAAGCCGGCTACACTTTATTGTAATGCTCCAAGATTAAGGAAGGGCATGTTTGCTCCATAGTGAAAAGAGGAATTTGTTCCAAAAAAATTCCAAGGCATTCTAGAATGGGTAAATAAAAGACAAAAGGCAAGTAGCATGCACCAGCCCTTATTGTTCAATATGAAAAATGATAAGAGCTGAATCAGGCAGAAAAATATAATTTAGTGGCATCCAATGTCCATAAAGGACACTATCCAAGCATTTTCATGGTATGTTTCTCCCAATGAAAACATCTATTCTGCCTCCAGTACTTATAAACTTGCAACAAAAATAAAGGCAAAATGAGAACCCCTTCAGAGTGACATGGAGACTACTCAGAGGGAAGATTAAGCAGCACTCATTTATGGAAAGAAAAATCAGAAACAGGATTTCTGCAAGAAACCCTTCCATGAAAGTTGAAACAATGAACGAAAGATGTTTACGTACAAAGAAGTTATTACTATAACAAATCATTTTCACAAACAAACAAACAAAAACAAGAGAAAAATGACTACAAGAAGAAAGCAAGATGACACAGGTGAACGTGAAGACAGGACATTAAAATACTGCCCTACTTCAAGCCCAAGAGTAGGTGAGGGCAAACAAGACCCTCGAGAAACAAAATATATTGAATATATCTCTGAGCATAGATACTGTCATAAGAGCCAAATAAAATATTTCACTATAGTATACATCTCCAATAATGTTGAGAAAGGATGTTGAGGCTATGGTTTACAACACCAGTATACACCATAATTCTATAAGCCCTGGTATTTCCATTTATGATGTTAATATTAAGCTAGGGCCTCACTACTATATCTAGCCCCTGCTTCTCTTCTTTATTTCTGACATTGCATGATCTTTCTCTTTCATATGTATTTCTCATGTGTTTATTAGTTTCGTTTACTATGCACTTTCATAGTAGCCAGTAGCCTGAAATGCTCCTGCAGGCTCTTATCGCTGACTGTACTTTTATTTTAGTCTAGTTGACCTACCATTTTGGTCATTCATTAGACATTGGTATAATTATCCTATCTTATTAATCGGTTGTGGGACTCAGCCTTTGGGAGGGATTGGTAACCCTATCTAGTACTTTGTTCTTTTGAGGGCATCACCTTGGCTGGCCACCCAGAGCATGCCAGAGGTTGGTTATCACAAGCTTCTCAACTCCTTCAGCTGTGGTCATTTCTCCAGAACGTCTCCCCCCTTCTAGGTATTCGCTAGACACACCAAGCCATTTCCTTTTGTCTAAGCGGGACTTGAACAAGGCAATTAGAGAGGAGATCTAAAGACAGTATGCCTAGATCACTTGAATTGCACCAATTGAGGGTCTCAACTCAAAAATGGCCTTCTACTCTAAGCACTTTGCTGAGAGATAGCCTCATTGTCTAACCCCTATATTTGTGCAAACACTAGATGCATACCCTCAAGATCCCCATGGGCCGATTTTTGTGGTCTCTCACAAACTCCAGTTAGAGACCGACCATCACAATCCATGGCCAGATGGGATTTGCAAGCTTTGCCACCTCGGAGTTCAAGGTGGAGTAGCATCTCATTTTTCGATGCCCCATCTACTTTGAAATCAGAGAGATACTACTACCTCTTTCACGTCTCGGGGAGCTCTCTCTCCACTCTCTTCTGCTACCTTTACCAACAATGCCTTGCTCTCTTGGTGAGAGAATTATTCAGACACAAATGTTAGTCTTTACATTCGTCATCTTGCTTGATGGCCTTCAAGAGGATCACCTCATACTCTCTAGTTGCCCCATCTAATCAGGGCAACAAGCAACAAGTGGAGAGACCCATGATAAATCCAAATCAATGAGGCCATGCTTCCTCTCACCCATGCTCTCACCTCTAGGAGTTTGACAACCTCCTCACAACCCATGAGGAGTTGTCACTCCATGCCATGGGATGCACACCGCCAAACCAGCAAACAGATCAGCAATAGGCGGTTCCAGAGTCTAGCTCCCCCTGTACAACACACTCTCCCCAAGTTCAATCTAGAAGTCAAGTTTCTATCCCCGGTTACTTTCCCATGGATGAAAGCTGAGTTGCACTTCCTCGCTCATGTGCTCCCCCCAAGGTCATACAGTTGGGGCCGGAGAGGGATTTGAATAATCAACATTTTCGTAGATAATCCATATAGAATATTTATGTGACTGAATCATATGAAATCAAATACTGAGATGAATAGAAATCTACAAGGAACGTAATACAACCATGTCAACTCAATCAATAGCCAGTTAAGCCAGGACAGCTAAAACTATGTATTCAAAGTTCAAACAATATGGTTCACCAGATGATTTCCTACTAACAACTGCCCTTTGTGGATACTTAGTGTTATAGCAAATAGATGTCCCATATTATTGAGAACAGTTACATATGAATAGCTATCTGTCAGGCTGTAGCTCAGTGGTTGGGACAGGCACCACCATGCAAATAGCCCAGGTTCATACCGATGTAGAGCCCCTTGTATGTGAGTGTTAGGGAATTTATTTGACCTTCCAGAGTTGGTATCCCTTCATCATCAATGGGGCTTAACACATGTCCAACAGACAAAATTGGTATAAATGGACATTAATAGGATACTTTATTCTCTTTATAAAATCTATACATCTAAAACATAACTGCACAAAATCAACTCAAGAATAATATCTGAGATCAAATTTAAAATAAAAACTTACCCCCATGTTGAACTCCTACGAATTTGGAAAATACACTGTCAAAGAGCACATCAGTCCTCCTAATATGCACACAAAATTCTATAGCCACACCGCCGACTCGTGCAAACTGCTCTTTGATCTGCACAGAAACAGAGTCTTTTTGGTTGTGCCCCTCAACTTCTGCTTCCAGTTTTTCATGTTGATTGCTAAAGGCCAGTGAGATATAAGAAAAAGCTTCATCTACATAAGCGGAGAGCAACTGCAGAAGGAAGCCCATTATGGCCTCCCGCAGAGCATCCAGGGTCCTCGGAAGACCTATTACACCCTGTGCATTACCATCATACAGTTCCATTGCCATGTGAAGGGCACCCATCCAATCACCTGCATTTTGGAGAGCTTGAATTCGTTCCTTCCAAGGTAACAAACGAGATCTTAAAAGCCATGTAGGTCCCAATAAATATATAGCTGCTCCTCTAACAGCAACAGAATTGTGATATGCCTTCTCAGGATTTCCAAAAGCATTCATAAAATGTGTATGATAAATAACAGAGGAATCCCCTCCAACATCCTCAAGTGGTAACCTACTTCTGTCTAATTCTATCCCTTCTTTTGTGAACAAACATAATTGACCTTTCGAAGTGAGAACCACCAGCATCTGGAATAAAACTTCAGAAATTAGTAAATATATGTCCAAGTGCAACATCCAATTCACACGAAGAAATAGAAAAGTAGACTGATAAATTGATAATACTATGTACAGGAAATATGAAGGCAAACATTCTGTGTAGAAAATTGTCAACCGTCTGAACTTCGAAGCTTGCCCTTCTTCTCAGATGATTAATACTCCACATAAAAATCAAATTTATATAGTTTACCTGGTCTTCCAACCATGTTACTCCTTGTGCTTCACTATCAAGGTTCCACTCTCTCAGCACCTTCAGCTCTGACTTCAGTAACTGAGCAACTTGCACTTTCTTGTCCCATGCAATTGCAAGAACTGGTGTTTTATCCAAGTCTTCAACATCATGTGAAACCTTTGTGATAGCACCATCTTGCACTGATGGCAATGAAGATGTACTGGAATCA
This sequence comes from Larix kaempferi, assembly GCA_027924585.1. Lineage (NCBI taxonomy): Eukaryota > Viridiplantae > Streptophyta > Pinopsida > Pinales > Pinaceae > Larix > Larix kaempferi. The sequence goes on along the minus strand of BSBM01001474.1, from coordinate 333,173 downwards.
ATATTTCCATTTGAAATGCTATTACTGTTACTTTTGCGGCTGCCTGATCCATGTTGATTGGGAATACGCCTCCATGCTGTGTAAGGCATGGCGCCCTCACGAATGCCATCAGGTCTAGAGAGCTTTGTGCAAACCTCCAAATTGGGGATCAGACGTACCTGCAAGGAATGCATTTCAATTCACACTAGAGATATTGACAGACAAATTAGCTACAGGCAACAGCTGCATATGCCACGAATCCATAAACTACAATGGAACTTATTACAAATTTTCAACACCAATGCTAATATCATATCACTTCATTATCAAATACAACTGCGGTAACCCTCTAAAAAAATATCATACCACCAATGCAGTCTGCTGGGTGACAAAGATAACCACCCCCCAAGCTTCTTCTGATGCAGGACTATCACTAAAATGTTTCTTGCCTGCATCTCCCCCCACAACTCCTCCAACAACACCTCCCATCATGCTACCTAGACCACCAGGCCCGAGTGAAGAAACACCTTGACCAGTATTTAAAGCACTAATCTGAGATTCAACTGCCAGAAGTGCAGACATACACAAAACTGTCCCAGTGCGTTGACCATCAAGAAGACACTGCAGACAGAGAAACAAGAAGCCAATATCCCGATAATGTTACTTGCCATGAAGTCAGATCACATAAAGATTAAAGAATAAGTAACACTTTATGGCAGTGACATGCAACCAGAGTTTCCCTAAGTTGAACAAAAGTTTGAAGAAGCTACCCATGCAATTTCGTGTACCTGAGAAGTGACAGAATACCGACGAAGTAAAGGAACTACAGCAAAAGTATGTAGAAGAACAAGCCCTTTGCAATCGCCACTGATGACTTTGAATTGTCGTGCATTTTGCTGATCTTGTCCAAGAAACAATGTGTGGACAATTGCTGAAGTGTGGTCCCCTGTAATCACTTTTGCTGCTGTGGCCCTTTGCAGTTCCCAAAGTATGAGACTGCCATTGCCATAGCCTACTAGAAGTAGATCTCCTTGCTGATTAAAACACAATGAAGCCACAGCTGGCTGAGATTTGTCACCTGGAAATCCTAGAGTAAATGCCTGCAGAAGCACAAAATTTTATTTTGAGCATAATGTTAAAAATTAAATTCCAGAGACCTTGTGAACATATATATTTAGAAAAAGTAACCAGCATAAATGAACATATGGGAAGGATATCACTTTTTTTTATCTAACTAAGATTACGCCAAAACTAAGAATATAGGCTTCAACCAAGTGCAAACAAGCATTTTGCAAAGAAATGTAAAGTTGTAGTAAATGATAACAAAACACAATGGCCATCATTTGAAAAGCAAAAAGAAAAACAACATTACTTGAACTTATGACAGAAACAAATCTACTTGGATCAATGTCACAAAGGGTGTTGCATAGAATTGTATTATACGGTTATACCAACTACAGACTTATATCGTTTGTTAGCTAAGATGATTTACACAAATCTTAAGATCAAAATAAAGTAACAGAGAACATGTTTCTATTAGACATATATGTCCTTCCATTCTCAATCACAATTATCATTATACAGTTATTCCATTGGAACATACCCTTGTAGCAAGTGCAAACACTCAGGACCTCTCTCAGGTCTTATATTCCTGTTAATCTCGAGTTCTTTCAACATATTATAGAGCTTAGTCATTTGCAAACTTCATGTACTCTCCATTTCTTAATTATCTCTACCTAAATGCATGCTTACATCTGCTATGCGTGCATAACAAGTAGCATGCTTGAACCCCATTTTTAAACTCTTCTGTGAAATCCTAACCAAGGTATACCTGAGCACAGAGGACTGAGAGAGCGCTCTTTTCAGAACTAGTATAAGAACGACTACAATGAAAAATACCAGTATATACAAAGAGAGAATATAGTTACAACTTACAGTGGCATTCAGTTTTTAAGAACAGTCACAACATCTGCTTTATAATGGTAATAAGCTAAGATTGACTAATAATTCATATATAAGCTCAACAACGATGAAGAGAAAAGCATTTGTAAGTAAATATGGAGAGAGAAAAGGAATGAAGAAAATATATGAATGTCTATGATTGGCAACAAGCAGTCAATGGAACTATTGAAGATATGTTATGTCAAAAGTAACAACGGGAGTAAATAAGACATCTCCAGACTAGTACAAAATACATAAGATAGACAAACGATACATTAATGTCAACCAAATTGACAAAAGGATTACTAATAAAAGGAGAGACTCAAAGAGTTCATGTGCTCAGAAGTTTAGAATGATGGAATTAGTCAAATAGAGAAGATAAGGTAATTTTACTAATATTCACAATTGACAAGTGATAGGTCAATGGGACTAGAGATTACAATATTTGATGACAATAATGAAAGCGAAGCACAAGATTTAGGCAAAGTTCAAACCCTACGAGGCATGAGGCCCTAGATCCACATCAACATCATATGTGGAAATAAAGTAAAGCATTGAAGAAGAGGCCTCCCTGTCCTCATCAATAATTGTGAAAGAACCAATGCAAAGCCTAACAATGTCATACAAAGAGTGCCTGGGGCTGAGGGGGCATGGATATACAATCCTAGTAGGAGCTGTGAAGTGAGAAGAGAAGAAGAAAGCCAAGAAATCTTTGTCTCTCTTAACATCCAAGACCGAGGGGAAGAAACTCATGACGGAGGAATCATCGCTCGAGTTGACCTAGGAGGCCATAAGTCGTGATAAGTGTTTCTAGCTCTAAGATCTCATGGAGGTGATGTGTCTATCTTCCATGTGAGACAAGGTCCATTATCTCACACATCTACCACCATCCAACTCATGGTTGAGCGAGTTCACCTTAGTGCCTCCACCAACAGATATAGGCTAAAAGAAAGAGGTAATGAGCCTAACAAATTGGATCTAGAGAGCCCCTGCAAAGTCTTTCGCATATGGGTCATCATCTCCTACACATATAAGTCAAGGCATCTATAATCAAAGGAGCAATACAAGGTCATGGGGTGTACAACCCAAGTCTCAAAACAAGCAATGAAACCTCCCCAAAATCTCATAGCATCTGGGACACCTAAACCTAAATAGTAATTACAAAGTGTTACTCAAACTTTGTCTCTTGGAGATGGCATAGCTAGCAAACCCTCTTGAACCCTAGAATGTAGTGGTTTATCTCAACCAATAAGTGATGGGTTTATCTCAACCAATAAGTGATGTGCACAAATCCACAACTAGTCAAGCAAAATTTTGAAGCCATGAACCAAATGACAATGAATGTAGTCAAGAGTACAATGAGATTGTCCTCCCACTACATGAAGTACTCATAGTCATAATAAAAGGCCATCTTAGGATCATGACCCCGAGGGGGGAAACCCAAGTAATCTAAATGTGAAGCTAGGGCCCTTGATCACCCTATTGAACTCCCCTTTTGTGGTGGGGAGATGATTGGGGGCATCCACAAAGTAATTAAAAGGAGGATCACGCTCTAAAAATGTGTCAATAGAATGGAAAAGACAGGTAACTATAGAGAACCAACTGTATCTACGACTACAAAGGCCCATTGAGGCAACCCCCTTGAAGGAGCAAAGAATGAATAGTGGCATCTGTCACATCTAAAATATAATATCCTAAGGTGCAAAGCCTATGCATAAAAATGATGAGCTTTAAATGTTCTCCAGGCATAAAGGATGAGCCCCAAACTCTCCTCGAGCAATAGCCTGCGAGACCATCTATTTGCTACGAATGATATGTTGGAGTATGCTAGACTAAACTCTCTCAACCCAAGACCAATCTATTGAAGTCACACTAGGTCCCCAACCCCAACTCCATAAAGAATAGTGGGTTTAATGATGGTAGTAAAAGGAACAACTTCATTGGGATGTCCTCAAAATGCAACTACAAACATTGGCTCTCTAACACAAAGTGGGAGGCATACCCCTTAATGAACCAAGTACTAAAGTAGGGCTCGAGCACTGAACCCTCCAATATGTGTTAGTAGCGATCTCAACCTTGCACCATTGAAAAATAGAAATGAAAGTCCTCTAAAGATTCTTGAAGATATTAAAAATCATGGCCTTAGCCTTGCTAGGATTCACCACCATCTACTTCAAATCACAAAAGCTAGTGAAGACATCAAACTTCCTCTGAAGACCCTCCACAGAGGAGGATAAGGACCATGGCATCAAGAAACAAGTGGAACAGACAAACTTGTTCGATAATATATAAAAGCATTCAATCCAAATAGGAGAGGGGAAGAAAATCCATATAGTAGCACACCCTTGAAGGAGGGCTAGGGAATATTGAAAAGAATACATGCTACATATGTCACAAAAGGAAAATAGAGCGTTTTTTTATAATGGGTCACACTACTAGTCCTCACCTTAGGTACAACGTGCCCTCTCAAGAGGTGCTTCAAACTTTGCAAAAGCACAATTGAGATAAGGTGTTATAGCCTTACAGGTAATGCATCCTCAAAAGAGACACTTGGACTTTAATGCAATCAACTAGTTAGCTTTGAACTTGCAAAAGCACGCTTGGCATAAGGTGTTGAAGCGTTATAGGAAATGTGCCCTCAAAAGGAGACACTTGGACTTTTATGAAATCGCCTAGTTAACACCTACGTGTGTGTGTGCACACGAGTGCATGCATGAGTGAGTGTGCATGTGCGCATGTGCACGTGTGCATGCATGCACAAGCGTGTGGGCATGTGGGCGTGTGTGCATGTGTAGGCATGTGCATGGATGTGTGTGTGTGTGTGCATGTGCATGTGTGTGCATGTGTGTGCATGTGTGTGCATGTGTGTGTGTGTGAGTGAATTAGGTTTAGTCTGAGTGCTTGAGGGTTTGCCTCGTGGTATTTACCTATGATAATAATGCCTGGCAAACAAAACTTAGAAGTATTATCTTACAGTGCATTGGCGTGTCAATGATACGAATTGCCAAATAGTAGGTTAAATAAATGAATCATGGTTGCAACTTGATTATAGTGCAATAATAATAGTGTTGACCTAGGCATAGACCTATAATTTGGAGATTTCCGGCAAGGAAGGATGAAGGAAAAGCTTGGAAACACATAACACAATGGAAGAACGTGATTCCAACTCTGAGTTGGTTTTATGTAGATCCTATGAATGATGCTGAATGAAAAGAAAGAAATAAACAAAAATACATTGAAGTTGTTGGGAGAATTGTCATCCAGGCCCACACCAAATGGTAAGAAAGCAAACAACGCTTATTTCTAGACACATTTGGCAAGGTGACTCTGGAAATCAGAGAGGTTATTTGCAACTATTACACTCAATGTTGAGGATGAGCAAAAGAAAGGGTTTAAAAAATGTTGACTCTATGCTTCCAAAGAAATCATCCTCCATGTTCACTTAAAAGCTCATGCAAGAGGTATGGTTGGTTGCTGAATTCAAAGATGATTTTTAATCCACATTTGATGAGATTGTTAGTATTAAATCCATGTTGAACCATGGTAGAGGAGATAAGAATTCCAATTCCATGGATCTTTGGCAACAAATTAAAATTCAAGATTTGCTCAACATGTTGTGGACGTGACATAGAAATGCTAGGAGGAAGTTGACAACAATTGCAATCCATTTTTCTATTATCAGATGGGCAGTAAGATTCAGAAATTAACGAATTAACAGGAAAAAATGGTAGTAGTGATAAACATCTCACGTCTCTGCTGAAAGTGAATGATTGTGTACCAAGATCTGAGGAAGAGAAGGAAAAATCCAATCCTTATATTCTTAAAAAATTCTCACACTGTGGGCATGCATCTCATTATTGACAAGATCTTGGAGGAAGACATACCTAGAATCATTGTTCTTGTGACCATGGGAGGTCTAGGCAAAATTATTTTGCTCCAACATGTTTTCATCCACCAAAGAGTCATCAATCATTTCAAGTATCAACATTAGCTAGCAATAATGCAAAAATTGAAGGTTAAGGATTTGCTAGTTGAGATGGATAGGAAGATGCAAACTAATGATCGTGAGACGTTAGCCGTCAACGAAATAAGCATCAAAAAGCTTGGAGATCACATCCATAAGCGACCATGCCTACTAGCAAGGACCAAGCATGTTTCTCTTTTTCATTTCAGGCATTGCAAAATAGAAAACCACCTCAACATGGACCATTAAAATGTTCACTATCGGCAATTACAACAGCATCGAAGGAGGACCAATTGGTGGATGGGTCGAGAGGACAGGTGGACAAGGGCAACAGGGACCAATTTTCCTAAAACAAACAATGAAATATTTTGAATAGATTTTCCCCTTTAAAAGAATGCCTTCAACGTAAATATATATTTGTAAAATGAATGTGATAATTTTAAGAGCTCTTCATGATGATATAAATATCACTAATTGGTCATGAGGCTTGAAAGGTTCTGACCATTAGATTATTATTTAGTTAACATGCCTATTATTATTATGTAATGTATGGTTATGTGCATTACATGTCCTCCCCCTTGAAGGATGGTTTGTCCTCAAAGCATAGTTAGGAGATGGGTATGTCGTCGTTTCAACTTAAACTTTCTTCACCAATGTTGTGTTCATTGAAGAAAAAAGAAGGTAAGATCTCTGAAGATCTGAACAAACTATCACATTCAAAAGGGATAAATCCACCCTATGTTGATCCTCTTCAATATTAAATGGTCACTGGTGAGACATTTGATTGGGACTTCTGCTTTGATTGCACTAGAAATAAGTCAAGTTAATGCCATGCTATACCATTATATGTATGGAGTGTTATACCGCTATTTTTGCAAAGCAGGGTAGTGTTGGATCATTTTTGTATGAGCAGGGCAGATTGGTTAAACAGTGATGCCTATTGACTACTAGGATTTTTGTGTATCAGTTGCCATGTGGTTGCATTTTTTATGGTTCTTTATCATTATTGTTATTGTAACAGATGCATGCCTAGAGGATGTATTCATGGATTATGTGTTTTTTGTCGATCGATGTACTAGCTGTCTGTAAATTCTACTTACACTTGTGATTTCTGATGAGCATGGGGAGTAGGAATGATGCATAGTATATTATATTGAAGTAGTTTTTTTATGCACATACCATCACATAGTATGATATCTTGATTATTGCATGGATCACACCCTTCCTCTTGGCTCCATCACTAACCTTACATTTTCCATCTCATGTCACCCTTGCGCCTTTAAAACCCATTGGTTTGGATCTGACAAAGTGACTCAGGACTTCCCCTATGTGGTCTCTTTATTAAGATGGCCTCCATGTTTTTCCCTGGTGTCTCGGCTCTGATGTGTGCAACAAAGTTCTCTGAATCTTTATGCCTTTCTTCTTGTAAATCCCTACTTGAATGGCTATGAACCTAGGAGAACTGGTTTTCTGATGTTGTATGCCTTTCTTCTTGTAAATCCCGGCTTGATTGGCTATGTGCTAGGATTACCGCCATCTGACCCCATATGTTTTTCTTCTTCTACAGCCCTGCTTGATTGGCTATGAGCTAAGTTTGGCCAGTGCTAGAGATGTGCTTCCTAGTCCTAAAGCATGAAAGGCTTCTTCCCCTCTTTGGTGCCTCATAAAGGGCACATGAAGCAGCTCCCAGTCCAAGGGACCAAGACTCCTTGTAACTGCATGAAGAAAGAAAACGAAGACCAAGTGAAAGATAAAAAATAAAAAAATCAAGCAAGAAAGAAAAATAAGCAAGTCTAAACTTGCATGAGCCTTAAAAAGAAAAAGAAAAGGCCAAGGCTTATCAAAAAAGGAAGTACAAGAAAGGTCCAAGAAATCAATGAAGACAAGTCCAACAAGGAGCCTCAAAAGCAAAAGTCAAAGATTAAGGGGGGTTGAGTCTGATGTCAAGGTCAAAGGGGTATCTTCCTCTAGCATATCATCCATCTGTGAGACACACGATCCCTAGTGTTTGCTTGACTAATGAAAGTCACATAGTCCCTTTTCTTCCCCTTTTCCTGAGTTACTCGAGTCTTCTATGACCAATCCTCAATTGACTAGCCCTTTTGAGTTTGACCATCCACTTCACCCAAGAGAAGAATGATCTATGCAATATTTTTTATAGTAATCTAGATAGTGGCATGAATATAAAACACTTACTTCATGCTATATGTTATGTTATGCATTTTCCTATGATGAGGCTTTGTGATGATTCACATGTATCATTTGTGTAAAGTATGAATTTGTAGCTCTAGTTCTTTTTCAATACTAATCATTAAAAGTGTTATTCCATCCTCTTATGGGCTTTGGTTGAGTCCTTTCATCATTGGATTTCATTGACAAAGTTTGACCAATGTTAACTCTTTGACTTAGCCAAACCGAGTTTGATTTGGTCAACATGACCAACCAACAGTAAGGGAGCTTCATTTATCACCTTTCATCAAACTTCAGCCTTTGGAGGCTAATTGGACCCCTCCAAGTATCATTTTCAGCCACACTGAATTAATAGGCTTTAATAATCGAATTTTTCCTAAGTTAAACATTAAAAAGCCTAAGTTGAAGATTAATTATTTGCAGCAACATATTATTGGATAATTCAGATTGATTTATGGTTTGACCTTGGTTGGTACCATAGCTGAAAAAATCGTCCAAAAATCAGTGACGTCCCAAAAAATCACAATTTTTTTGCTCCAATTTTTTTTTGGCTGAAAAAATCATGATTTTACAAAAAATCAGACCTCGCGATGTTTACAAAAAATCGGCAGTGTTTACTAAAAAATTACGCCACAATGGAAAAAATCATCAGTCCGGCTGGCCAGCGGGGTTAAAGGCGAACTTTGACTTTTTTTGGCTCATTTCAACTTTGGGTTTTTAGAGAAGGAAGGGGGAGGGTTTGTGGTCATCATCAGTCATTGTGGAGGTTGCTAGACAGCCATCATCATCACCATCAAGGATTTTTTAGTGGAGCAAGTATTCAATCTCATTTGCCAACCAGTTTTGAAATTTCCAATTTTCCAATCTTGGGTAAGTATTTAAATTCTACCATGTTACTACTATTTCTTCCATAGATTTATGCAAGGTTGCTTGCCTCTTTCCTTGCCTTGATTTTGCTTCTTTTTTTGTCATTTTGCCATGATTTTCAACCCCATGAAACAATGCAAGCGTTTTTTTTATGAGACCGCATACTTGATTTTTTAAAACCCTCTTATTGTCATTTTTCATTGTTAATAGTCTAATCTAGAGGTCTGATTTTTTAAACCAGCCTGCTGTTATTTTTTTTCCTATTGGGATTTAATGTCATTTTTTGTGTTTTTGGTGCCCCAAGTTTGATTTTTGGGGTTGTCCATTTCCATTGCAAATATGCCAAAGGCATTGGACCCATTTTGGCAATACGCTAACCTTGAAAATAGAACAAACCAACAATGCTTGAATAGCAAATTGTGTTGGCAACATATGACAAGAGGGATTAGCAGATTGAAGTACCATTTGGCAAAACTCCTTGGCCATGATGTGGGGCTTTGTAGTGCAGTTACCTCGGAGATTATGAGAATTTCCCATGATTCATTTCACTCGAAGGATAGAAAAAGGGAAGAGGCAGCTGCAAACAAAGCCGAAATTGCAGCTGGTGGAGTGGCTAGATATTCAGGGATATATAGTTATCACACTAAGGGTAGTGGTAGGGGCTCAATGACCATGGATTCACCTGTCGCAAGGGCCTCATCTTTTTTTGTTCCACAGACCAAAAGTGGTGCACAACCTTCCATCAGGTCCATGATTAAAAAAAAGGAGAAGGAAGAAGCAAATAGGCTTATGAGGAGGATGCTTTTTTGGAGCGACTTGCCTCTTAGCCTCACCAAAAAAATCCATTTTTCCAGCTGATGTGTGATGCCATTGTTGTTGTTGTTGGCCTAGGGTACAAGTGCCCTACATATGAGGACTTTCAAGGGCCAATTCTTCAAGCAGAGAAGAAGGACATCAACATTAGATTGGAGGAGTTTAGGCAATCATGGGAGACCTCCGAATGCACAATGATGTCTGATGGTTGGAAAGATGGGAAGGGTAGGACCCTTCTTAATTTCTTTGTACATTGCTCTAAAGGTACCATGTTTATCAAATCCATTGATGCCTCGACACAAGTAAAAGATGCAGCACTGTTGTGTGAGTTGATGGATGGGATCCTCTAGGTGATCGGTTTACACAATGTGGTGCAAATCATAACAAATAATGCAGCTAATTATGTGGCTCCTGGTAGATTGCTTGTAGAGAGGTACCTCTCACTGTTTTGGACTCCATGCACTGCACATTGTATTGATTTGATGTTGGAGGATGTGGGGAAAATTCCCTTCATTAAGGAGGTCATTGATCAGGCTAGGAGCGTCTCCAAATTCATATACAACCATGCTTTTGTTTTTCGCCTCATGAGGAAATGCATCCTGGAATCACACGTTTAGCCACCAACTTCATTTCTCTTCGGTCCTTGATTCAATGTCAATTTGAGTTGAAGCAAATGTTTGTTTGTGATGAGTGGCGTGATTGCACATATAGCAAGAGAGAGGATGGGAGGGCCATCGCTAGATTGGTGTACACCGACTCCTTTTGGGCAAGAGTGGAAGAAGTGTGCTCAAGCAGTGAACCTTTGGTAAAGGTTTTGAGATTGGTTGACAATGATAAGCCCGCTATGGGCTATTTGTATGAGTCCATGGATAGGGCCAAAGAAACTATCAGGTCTTATTATGTGGGGAAGGGTACCCCTGGAATTCAATAGACACATGATGTTATGGGATTCAATTGATAGTCGGTGGATCGAGATGCTCCATCGACCCATTCATGCAGCAGCACTTTTCCTCAACCTTGCCTTTTCCTACAAATGTAAATTTGATTTTAATGGCGAGGTGATGGAAGGGCTTATCTCATGTCTTCATAGGATGGTACCTGATGCTGAGACTCACCACACTATTACTCACGAGATGGAAATGTATCGAGAGGCCACTGGACTATTTGGCTTTGTCGATGCTATCTGTTACCACCTAAGTTGCACTTAGTTGGACTTGCAGTTGAGCCGCCAAAGCGTGAACAAGTTACTTGTTCATGATCAGAGTTCAGAAGTGCAGCAGGCCATTTTTTGCACTTTTTTGTTTACGCATGTTCATCACCCCACGGGGAGTTGTAATGAATGACATAGCATGATGGCATTTTGTAAAAGGCTTGGCTTTCTTAGGACTTAGCCCTCAATACATTACTCTAGAGTGTTTTTTCCTTGTTAATTATATGTTATTTTCAACAACTTATAATTTTTTAGTTTTTCACTCAAACCTCCAAAGTTGGAGTAATTGTTTTGGTGGTTAGGCCTTAGGAGATTATTAAAGCCTAGTGTCAATGTATATTACCATGCTAGTCATTATTTTTGAGTCATGTGAACATGCGCTAAGCATCCCCTAGGATTTTTTAATTTTTCGTTAATAAAAATTTTCCCGCAAAAACGAGATATATTAATTGTAAAAATTCACTAAGTCATAAAAGTGGTACTAGGAAGTGGAATTGGCCATGGGGGTGCTCGTTTTCTAACTCAAAGCACCCACTTTACCTATGTACTTGCTGTGAGAGTGAAATTAGTGGTTATTAATCACTTAATTTCATTTTCTCTCGAAAAGTGAATAAAAAAAGCCAGAAAAGACATAATAATGGAAAAATCAGCATCCCACCAATCATGGAAACTTGTCTCAGACATGTTTTCAGTCAACCGGAGTGGTGGAAAATAGATTGGCAATCAAATCTAAGATGGATTGAAGATAAGCCTTGGTGATTGGCATTATATCCAAGCATGCACGAGTTAACTCCAATGAGGAGGGGCACATATCTTGAAAGGAGGGCACATCTCTAAAGGTGGCGCATTGGGATTTGAGAGAGGGCGCCTACCTCATGAGAGGTGGCACTCTCTCTTGAGTTAACTCAAGGCATATCCCACCATTCACTCAAAGAACTCGCCCTTCTCTCTGCCACTTGTGCAAATTGCCCTCATGAGAGATTTGGCTCATTTTTCCTATAAAAGCAAAGCATTCACCCTCCTTCAAGTTAGTTAGAGCTCTTGGGAGAAAGGCTTGCTGGTTGTAATAGATTTTTGTAGTATTATTTGTTGGAATAAGAGACTTTGGAGGTCAAAACGGTGTCATGCTTCATTGTGTGGATCATCATTGCTATGTTTTATTGAAATAATATGTACATCTGGCCTTGGAAAGACTACTACCAATTAGTAGGAAAGATCTTGTAAGTTAGTTTACTTACTTAGTTCTTTTGTTTATGTATGCTTAGAGATGCAAATCTAACATGTTTTATAAGCTTATAAGGTAGTTTACTTACTTGGTCCTTTTAGTCTCTTTCTTATGTAATATCAAATCCCACGGGTGTTGTTGCAAGTGCTTGATTAGTAACAGGTTTCCTAGCTTGGAGAGGTGGCTGATCTAGTTTGTATCTTCAATCCCCTTCAAGCACTTTCTAAAGGCAAAGTCCCTCGGCATTCCACTAGAAGGCTTTTTTGGTTGATCACTTCAGCATCAAGCCTCTTCCTCTCTCTCTTTCTCTCTCAACTATCTAAATCTTCCTAGTTATCATTTTCAATTACAAATTTCAGATCTATCTCTAAAAGTAAAATCAAAGATCTTATTTGTAGTTGCACATGCTTAGATCTTAGTTGTTAGTAAAAAGATTTCATTTTTTAACTAGATCTAGCATAAGTAACTTTCCTTTTTGCAAGTTGCATTATTGTAGATTCAAAGGCTTGAAGAAGAAAGTTGTTTTGTGGGTTTTAAAGTTGTATTTGGCAAAGTATTGTGCCTTTGATTGGCTACCCCAAAAGGTCAAGCAAAGATCCTAAGGGAGCTTGCTTTTTGGCTTGCTTCCCTTAGTTACTTTTGTTCTTTTAACATAGTTTTAACTTAATTTAATTATTGTATTTTTCTAACCCTGTCCAGACTCCAAAGACACTTCCAAAGTGTTTTGGGGCATCTTTAACTATCAATTGCTTGCTGGTTTTCACTTTTTGATGAACAAGTAGAAGGAAGTGCTGGCAAAATTTTGAAGATTTGAACCATCCAAAGCACCAGGAGCACCCCTCCTTCATCCTAAGTCAAAATTTAAACCATGTAAGCCTTTTTGGTCCTGATTTATAAAGGACCATAGGCATCCTCTTTCCATTTGTAAAAACCATAATAAAAGAAAAGTACGTGAGCTACCCAGCGCCCACACTCCATCCCCCCCTGGGGGGATCTGTGTTGCCTCTTTTTGTGGTGTGTTTTTCCTGATTTTTCATTGGTTTTGTTTTAGATACTAACACATAGATTAGTGTTTTTTTATTAGATTAGAATATTTAGTTGCTTTTATTTCATTGCTATCTTTTGCTTAAAGTAACGAACATTGACTCAATCCCCGTATGCTCTTGTAACCACTGCATGTTTGCTTGTGTCGGTGGTCAACAATTAAAAAGGGATTAGAGTGGCTATTTAATAGGACAATCCACTCAATTTTTTATTGACATAGTAAGCGATTCGCATTAAACATACTACGGAGTCAGAGGGGTGCCTAAAGCAGACTATGCGTCTCCCCCTATTGTAAAGCTTAAATGATGATGCCTAAATATTATATGGATTTACAATGTGTGATCTTCTTTCTTTCTCAGGAATATAAATTACGATTTTCCTTCAAGGAGAAAAAATTTAAGTGCTCATGGATGAAATTTGCAAAATTGAATCAAATATTTCAAGTTGGAAGGGAAGAGAGTTAACAGGGCTTTGACACAAGTACATCTGAGAATTGGCAAGAACATGCTATCGACTTTAGACTTAGTTGTTAGCAGCAGAAGTTATAAAATATAAAAGGATGATTGATATGTTTTAAAAGGATATGGTGAAAGGACATTATGTGCTTTTTGCATATCTAGAAAGACTTTTTAATATTTTATTATTAATTCTTTGATTTTTTTTCTTTGGACGTTAGAACTAGACTCTTTATTGGAGGACTGAAGTTTTGGTGCAGGTAAGACTTGTTTATGGAACCTCAGTTCCCAGAATTTGATCCAACAACTGCAGTCAAGGCATCCTGTTGCCAACTAAGTTGTACTTGGTTAGATTGTCAAGCGAGCGGGCTGAGTGGAACATGACACATGTTCAATTTTGGTGATTTGATATCCAGCTGGCCTTTTAAAGGGCCCCATTTTTAATTTTTTCCACATGTCCATGGCCCTGCGGGGTTTGTAATAAAAACGTACTAGCATGGGGTTTTGTAAAAGACTTGGTTCCCTAGGACTTTTTGGCTAAGTCAGGTATTCCAAGGAGTTTTTTCACCTATCTATTATGTCTTGCATTAGTGCATAGCATAATTAATTGGTTTTTCTCCTGCTCCTCCAAAGCTGGAATGCCTGGGGAGGCTGACAGGCCTTAGGGAATTATTAGAGTCTATGGGTCAATGTATATGAACATGCTAGGCGTTAATTTTGAGTCATATGGACATGTGCTAAGTCCCCCTAGGTTGTTTTTAATTTTCGGCAAGTTTTAATTTTTCCGTAAATTGGGCCATTTTTTAATGGTTCAATTAAAAAATTTGTAAAAGGCCTGGAAGTGGCGTCTGGAGGTATTTTTTGCCTTAGGGGTGCTCGTTTTCTAACTCAGAGCACCCCCTAAACCCCTAAACCCACTTTTCCTAATGTTTGGGTGCTTCTATTTTTGTCAAAATCCAAAAAGTCAAAAATCCCAAAAAAGTCGTAAAAAAATCGAAAAATGGGAAAATGACATAAAAAAAAAATTAAAAGTTTTTTGAGGATTTTAGGGTCTGATTTCGACCAGCACTATTGTAGGAGAGTTATTAGGCTGATTTAATATGTTTTGGCAGCCCCATTTGGGGAGAAAATCGTGCCCATCTAGAGGGGCGCATTTACCACAAGAAGGAGGGCGCATTTGTGAGTGGGCAGCCCACATTTTGAGGGAGGAGCAGCACCTTTGGTGCTGATTAGTTGGGCACCATTTGTGCTGGTTTGGGCAGCTTGTTTCATGGAGATGGCAGCCCATTCTCCTCCACCATCCATGCCACCACTCTCCCTCCCATTTAGAAAGTGCGCCCTTCCTCACTTGGGCATTTTTCCTATATATTGAGTGCTCTCTCCATTGTTCACTAGAGTGAGAATTGGAGCAAGAGACCTATGATTGTAATACTTTTCTCGTTTGAATAAAAGAAGACTTTGGAGGTCAGCTTGTGGTGATTTGAAATATGTGGATGTACTATCTTGAGTCCTTTTCCAAGATGACTTGTGCATAATTTTCATTCTTCAAGGGTGTGGTGTGCTCATCGGAAAGATTGTTACCAATCTATGAGATAAGTTGTTTTCAATTTGTTTATTGTAGCAGCTTAGTGATGTGTGCTTGGTAAGAGATTATTTTTGTATCTTTCATTTGTTTATGGATATGCAATAGTAGTTTCTTGTGAGTGTATATCTACACTTAAATTTTTGTTGGTGAGATCTGTGATGTGCAGGTGTTTTCTTGAGTTGGCAAGAAGGAGGATCTTGTTTGTTTCCCCTTTTTTCTTATCATTGTTTGCAGATATAGTCCCTTCGAACATCACTAAACCATCTTCAAAGCTTCGATTTTCAACAAGGATTTGTTCCATCTCTCTCTCTCTCATTCAAGAAAAAATCAAATTTTATGGTTACTAGTTACTAATTAAAAAGTGGATCTGATTTATATACTGCTGATAAAAACTTAAATATATCAGATTCTGTCATCAAGAAGTTTTATTCTTGCATTTCATAAAGAGTTTATTGTTCATAGATCAAAGCTTCTTGGTTATCTAGTACTTTCTTTTCAAGAAACTGGTTCAAATTGTCAAAATCTTTCAAGTTTTTCTGAAGTAGTATTAGATCTGATCTCAAAGTATTACCTGGCTGCCCTAGAGCTTGAAATTTGCAGCCATTAAAGGCTAGCAAAGATCCCAAGTAGACAAGCCCCATAGCTTGTTTTGCTTGGTTACTTTTCGTCATTTTTACTTAGTTTTTAACTTAGAATTTTTTGGGTTTTTTAGGAGGTGTTCCAAAGACACTCTTAAAGTGTTTTTGGGCATCTTATACTAATAATTGCTTGCTGGTTTGCAGCAAAAGACGAACAGGTAGGAGGAGGTGCTGCCGAAATTTCGAGGATCCAGGCAATCCGGAGGACCAATTTTCATATTTTTAAAAACCGGTCATCTTTTCCTAAAATTTTGTAAGCCACCAAGTCACTTAAAGCGGACTGGGGCACTTCTCTAATCATTGTAAACAAATATTAAACGAGAGTAAGTGGGCTAGCCAGTGCCCATACCCCATCCCCCCAGGGGTGGCCTGTGTCGTCTCTTTTCATGGCGTGATTTTTAGAGTAGTTTATTTCTTTGTTTTCCGGCATTTAATAAAATTAACTAGGATTAAAATTAACCTTGTTGGTCCGTTTCACTAGCGGGCCACAAGTTCACTCACAACATAGTTTTTTCACATTTTTTTTTACAAACTCAAAACGCCCCCCTTGCTTTCCCGAAGTAGGGTTTCTGTATGAGGGCTTGCCCAAAATACGTGCCTGAAAAGAGACTCCCGTATGCTCTGTGGCCGACTTGCAGCTCAGTCTGATCCAGTTGGTACACATCAGAAAGGAGGGGATGACTAGTAATAGGATTTAACACCGCCCTAATAAAAAATCATTTTTGTGAAAATCCGGCACAACACGTATTTTGTTGTCGTGGGTAAATTTCCCAGAAGGCTTGGGACCACACTGAGTAGTGACCTCTTGGAAACCGTTAGGCTTGCCCTCGTTGGTATAGCATCTGAACACCTCCTCGAGACTCCGATTCAGCCCAAGCCTGAGAGGGAAGCCACGCTTCAAAATTCCGGACATGTTCCCCCGTACCTCGCGTATATTGGGAACCCACCTGCCATAATAAAAAGATCACATTCACATTAATTTTAAAATAAACCAAGAACACTCGCACAACATCTACTTTTTCTGCTTATGCATTTGTTTATTTGACTCCATTATAAGGCACTGATCTTGTTCGATTTTATTTTCATATTATTGACTAATGTGCAGTTAAATGATGATTATTCTAAATGGGAGTAAATGATGAATGAAAATTTTATTTGACAAATGTATGTGCTGTTTATTCTTGGTTACCAAAAATATTTCCTAACTCCTAGATTAGACGCCTTAGTTTCTTTTTATTTTTAGGGTCCACCCCCCTTGGCTTCGCTAGGAAAGCCTAGACGGAGGAGTCGAGTCCCAAGTGACAACACTTGACTCTGACTTGCCCCCAAGGCCACACCAGCAGCTTGAAGACTTCTGCTGCGTTTTCCCAGGTGTGGAACCAGGCGGCAACACATCCCAGTAATAGTTAGCCTTCTCAATCTTCTACTATATTTGTGGGAGCAATAAATTGCAAAGAAGATAGGCAATGCAATTGGGAGATTAGTTTGACAAAGAAGATGATATTGTTGATTTTACTAAGCCCAAATCTGGTTATTAGTCTCGAACAATTTACAGCAATTGTTAACTAAAACACACTGAGTTCACAACAAATCATGCAGCAGAAAATAAACACAGGAAATTACACATTTGACACATTGATTTACCCTAGAAAATCCCAGCTGGGGAAAAACCAGCAAACAGTTTAATTTTTATTAAAATAAAAATCCTAGGCTCTCATCTTGGGATAATGGCCCACTGAGGAATACAATGACAAAATGCTAGTTTCCTAACCTCAAGATCAGTCCTTCGATCTTGCTGGTTACTAGCCCTCAGCTGCCCCTTGCTCCATTCCTCTAACCTCAGCCCCCTACACCTGCACACTTAGCTAACAGTCCTTTGTCAACTAATCAATGAGATGTCTCTCTCTCACTCTGTGTGACTTGTGTGTCCCTCCTCTCACTTAGGTTGCCTCTTATACTATTACAATATGCAAATACCTTGGGCCAATACCATGGACCACCGAATACCATGGGTCCGATCATTTTACATAAAGTAATTATAAAGGTACATCAATTTAATAATTCACTTAATTAAAGTGAAACTCCTAATTCTTAGATGTCTCATGGACGACTCCTGCATGCCAGGCACTTGGCCTATGCAGAAGTACCTGCCCAATGCTACAAAAATCAACACTCCCTCTTAGCGAGAAAGGTACTTCTCTGAGAGCCACCTAAAACTAGTTCTCCCTTTGACCCTGGCACACTACTGCCCGCATCATCCTGCAGCTCACATCATCCTGCACTCAAGCATTCCTCCAACCCTACTGGTCAGCTACTCCATGTTTCCTAGAAGACACGAAAATGATGATTCTGCGCGCGATACACATCAGTGCCAAGAAGTTCAAAAACTTTCTCAAAGGCCTGCTCTCCCTCCCTGGGCTCTTACGAGATGTCTCCTACTCCTAAGCATCCATCAATGTCATCTCATACCAGCTAAGTCTCCTTTCAGAACTAGAAGGGGCTAACTCCCTCTTCCCCTATAAAGGTCTACTCTCCACAATGGAAGTCTGTCAACTCTGCTCAACCTTCAAAGTCTTTTGATCGTGAACCTGGTACTGACATCAATCTAACTACAGGATTTCCCTGTAACCTGTACACCTTGCCCTATCTGACACTAAGCACTCGTACTGAGTCCATGCCAGATCCTATCAGTCAAATGAGAACTTGTCTCCTCTCAAAAGAGAGTGCATACCCACTATCCTCCAATGTTGATACTGAGGCCAATTTCATCCTGAGCTCTAGTATATACAATACATCTACCTCAAAAGATCCTCCTGACTCCAACTGAAACCTGATGGTTCCAACTCCCTTCACAGCACACTTGGCATGAGTACCAAGCTCCACCTGCAAATCTAGGTCTGTCCCTGACAACCTGGTGAACAACTCACATCTCCCTGTCATGTGACAAGAAGCCCCACTATCCACAAATCAAGCACTACTTGTGCTAGAAATACGAGAGACTAACAAGAACTCTTTCTTAAACCTCTCAGCAAACTCATCTTGAGCTTCTGCAATAGCTACTACCTATTGAGACTGTACCTTCCCTTTCTTTTGTTCTAGACACTATGAAGCATAATGGCCACACTTGTGGCACGCAAAGCACTTGACTTTGCTCATGTCCTTCTTCACGCCCTGTGAAATTGATCCTGTACTATACTTGTTCCTCCTTGCCTAACCGACAAGAGCAACATTCTCTTCTTCCTCATCCTCCTATTGGCCTCCAGATAGAAACCCCTCTCGGATCTCCTCTTGGGTAAGTCATCCCATAACCCCTACAAGTCGGGAAGGTTCTCCCATGCAACGATCCCTTTGACAAACGTTTCCCATGGCCTGATGAAACCATTCAGAGCAATCCTCACCAACTCTGGATCCTTCACAGTCTCCCCAACTACTGCCAACTTATCACGAACTTGTGTGATCCTTAGTGAGATAAGAAGCTATAGTGTCAATCTTGGACACCTTGGTGTTTCTGAGCTCCTCCTGCAACAACACCTTCATGTTTAGATTTTTACTTTGATATAAACTTGTCAGAGCATCCCACATCTCCTTGGTTGATGTCTTCTCGACTATGTGAGGGATCAAATGGTCCTTCACTGCATCCAAGATAATCTTCCTGGCCTTAACGTCCTTCAACATGTGAGCTGCCAATTCCTGAGGATGTGTCGACAAGGTCACTGTTGAGTTAGCAAACTCCCACAAACTATTCTCCATGAGAACGAGCATGACTCGTGCCTTCCAACGGCTGTAGTTGGAATCTCCCTCTGACTTGTCTTCATAACAAACTCCTACAACTGCCATCCTCAACTACTGTTGTAGCTACCCGCTACCTGGATCTACACCTTATTGTTGCCAGGACTTTAAATGATGTCTGGACCCCTACCCAAGGTTGTTCTAGGGCTGCCCAAGCCTCCTGTTCACTGCCTAAGCCTTTATGGGGATTGCCCAATCACTTACTAGGCCTTTTCAGTCGCTGCCTGAAACCTCTCAGGGCTGCCCGAAGGTCTACCCAAGCTGCTAGGCCTGCTGCCTGAATTCCTACCCCTGTTTGGGGCCAACCCGACTGTGACTTCTTCTTGCCCGACGATTTGGCGGTTGAGCCAGCCCTACCGATGATTGATTGCCAGCCCCTTTAGAGGTTGTTGTGGTGACGCCCTCCTGGCGACTGCTACTCAGCCTTTAGCATTGTCACCCACGACGCAGATTTGTTCCTCTGCAACTCGTCCGCTCGCTACAGCACGGATCCGCCTTCTTTTCCTACTGGCTCACGGCACTGCTCCCGTGCTCCTAGCAGCTTATACTCCAACACTCGCATGGTCCCCTCTGCTATTGACTCGAGGCTCTGTGGACTCCACTTCCACTGCTCTGCAGCTGCTCTGACAGTTCCCCATGTCACACCCAGCTATAGTAGCCTATCCAAGAACCACCTACTCACCACATCCATGCTCACTCCTCATGAGATGCCCGCGTGCCATCCTTCACAAGCTCGCTCCATGCAACCTGTACACCACCGCTCAGCCCAACCTACGACTCCCGCGATCACTATTGCATGTGGTTCTACTCTACCACAATAGCCAACTCTTAGTTGACCATGCGCACTACAAACACTCCACCTAACAGCACATCCTGTGCCCAGTGTGCCTGACACAAATCTCGCACCGTCACTCAGTTGTACGAATATACAGTCTCCATACAGCCCGTACCATGGCCATACGGAGCTCCTTTTTTTAATTTCTCGTAAACCCTTGCCAAGATCGATATCCTCTCAAAGCAAAGCCTTCGACTCTGATACCATGTTGATTTTACTGAGCCTAGATCTGGTTATTAGTCTCGAACAATTTACAGCAATCGTTAACTAAAACACACTGAGTTCACAACAAATCACGCAATGGAAAATAAACACAAGAAATTACACATTCGACACATTGATTTACCCTAGAAAACCCCAATTGGGGAAAAACCAACAAACAGTTTGATTTTTATTAAAATAAAAACCCTGGGCTCCTGTCTTGGGATAATGCCGACTGAGGAATACAATGACAGAATGCTAGTTTCCTAACCTCAAGATCAGTCATTTAATCTTGCTAGTTAGTAGCCCTCGACTGCCCCTTGCTTCGTTCCTCTGACCTCTACCCCCTGCACCTACACACTTGGCTGATAGTCCTTCATAAACTAATCAATGAGATGTCTCTCTCTCACTCTGTGTGACTTGTGTGTCCCTCCTCTCACCTAGGTTTCCTTGTATACTATTACAATATGCAAATACCTTGGGCCAATACCATGGACCACCGAAGACCATGGCCCAGATCACTTTTCATAAAGTAATTATAAAGGTACATTCAATTTAATAATTCACTTAAAGTGAAACTCCTAAGTTTGAGAGGTCTCTTGGACGACTACTACGTGCCAGACACTTGGCCTATGCAGAAGTACTTGTCCGATGCTACAAAAATAACGAATATCCCGATGCTTTACTGAGCATGGTGGTGAACTTAAGTGAATGGTTTGCCAAAAGAAATGATTTTGCAGTACAAAGAATTTCAATGGAAACAAGTTTTAGACTGTATAAATATTCTATTTCTATTTATTACAATACTGTCACAAGTATAGTCAAATAGTATCTGCTAGTAGGAAACTTGCAGGGGCAAAAATCTCCCACGTGGCCAAAGAGGAAAGATGCAACTTGAAAGTGCAGCATCAAGTTCATTCTGATTCGGATATGTAGTTGAGGAAGTGTACAAAGAATCCAAGTCAAAACTAGTTGATAAATAAGTGCAACAAAGGCTTGAGGCTATGTTGCAAGAAACTTGACCCCCCCCCCCCCCCGTTTCCATGTCATTCCATGCAGAAACTCGAAACGTGTACCGTACAGCTGGGAAACGCATTTTCATCCGTACAAACGTGTTTCCTGCGAGGCAAACGTGTTTCCTAAAAACGGAAATGCGTTTCTAGTACGAATGGCATTCGTACAACACATTTGCGGAAACAAAAATGCCTCGCAACACTTTCAAACAAATTTTCTTTTAAACTTTAGTTCTAACTTGGTCCTCTCTCTTGCTGCCTTGAATATTGAGGAACCTAAAAGTGGAATTGGCCTTTTTTCTTCCAAGCTACATTCCACTATTGAGCGTACTTCTTGTTCTATTTTTCAGGAGGATTATGAAGATGAGGATGATAACTACTAGTCTTTCCTCTTTAGTATTTACTAGTTTGAGCTCTTGCTTTATTTCAATGTTCATTGTTCATAGTTTGATACATGTTGATGTAGCATTGTACTTGTAGCCTCATATATAAAGGCTGATTTTGGATATATATGTATTAACCTCATTTATAAAGGTTGTTTTTGGATATTATTACTTGCATTATGTAATCACTTATGAGTAAAATGTGATGTTAAATATATGATTTTATGTTTTACATTCAATTTTTCCCAGTGTTCCACGGGGACACGTTTCTCATGTTTCCTGCGTCCCCGGGATGGGGGGACTCTGGGAGAAACGTTTATCTCTTTGGGCGAACCTTGGCGAAACCCCGGGAGAAATGTTTCGCTCTGCTGTGAACCTTCTGGACATCCCCCCGCGAAACTCCGAACCTTCAGGACGTCCCTCCACGAAACTCCGAACCTTCTGGACGTCCCCCCATGAAACTCTAAACCTCCTGAACCTATTAGATTTTGATTTACATTGCATGATTGCACAATGATGAAAGTAGTATTTACTAATTTGCATGGGATGAATTGTTATTGTTGGGATTTATATTTTTCATATTTTTTATATTTTTATAATTTTTATGACCTCGACGTCCCCCCGAATTTCCCTAAAATTTGGGGGTGGTCTTCATGCATCCCAAATGTGCGTTTCCCCACTCCCGTGTCCCCCCGTCCCGGAACCTTGGGGAACATTGATTTTTTCAATGTCCTTGCTCATTAATTAATTTTAATTTAAAATAAATAAATATATCTATATATATAGCGTTTCCACGTTTCCAAAATTTTGGGGGGGTCGCGTTTCCCTCGTTTCCTCATTTCCCCGTTTCCCCGTTTTGTGCAACTTAGGCTTGAGGAGGTTGGCCCTTCAAAGAGAGATGGTGCTCAGTTAATCCATAATGGCGTTTCGAGTTTGGAAAAGGATCCAAAGAATAACTCTTCTTCAAAGATCGAAAATGGGAAAGTTAAGTTTGCATGATAAGTTCATCAGAAAAAGGAAGAAGACAGAGTTTGCAACAAATTGAAAGCACTAGAAGTTATGGAAATTATGGTGAAAATATCCGAAAGGATGAAGTTAATCAAGATCTCAATGTCTTGCGAGGAAAAGGATGAACATACCATGGTTTTGAGTAAAAAGATCAAGCAGGAATCATTGCTATTGAATAAAGATTTTGACTAATTCAGTCAATTTTGGCTTGATGTTTAAAAGCGCTAAAGCATCTTTTGGATGTAATTTTTTATGGCTTTAATTTTCTCTCCCCCGACCCCAACTTCAAAGAAAAGTCTAATGCAAAATTTGAGAAACAACTATCAAAATAGGTGTCTGTCTTGAAGGAGCTAAAATTCCATTCCACAGAAAAGAAAAATTGAACACTGTCTAAAGAACAAATTACAGAGGGGGTTGCAGGATGAGAAAATGTTGGAATACATACAAAAAATTTAATTCTCAGGGGATAAAGTACAGAACCTTGGTGTCAATGCTGTCAGCACTCTGAGAAGAATATTTGTTGGGATTAACAAGGACAGATCCTTTGGACATACCCACAGCAATATAATTCATGTGCACAGCTAGAGCTTGTGGAGAACCGTGATCCCGCCTGAACATTTGTGATGCAAGTGCCTGTGAAAGATAGCTCATGGAATCAATCTGTAAATGACCTATTGCTGGAGGTCCTCGTCGGATACCCTCAAGTCTCATCGGTTGTGCTGCAGCTCCCTCTTCCCAGTGCAATCCAGAAGATGCATCTCTCTTTTCAAGTTCTTCCGCCAAATCCAATGGCTTAAGAGAGGCTCGGGTCTTTTTGCCAGTTTTCCTTCCAGGTCGGCCATGTTCCACTTTTCCTCCTTTATCATCAAGAACGTCATCAACGGTCCTTTCATTTTTCTTTTTGGGCATTTCTTCAATTACATTGACCTGCTTTTCTTGACTAACGGTCTCTGTTGGCTCTGGGGATTGAATAGCAGCGTTTCTTGTTTCTTC
Organism: Larix kaempferi; assembly: GCA_027924585.1. Lineage (NCBI taxonomy): Eukaryota > Viridiplantae > Streptophyta > Pinopsida > Pinales > Pinaceae > Larix > Larix kaempferi. The sequence goes on along the minus strand of BSBM01001474.1, from coordinate 309,040 downwards.
TTCACTGCCTAATTGCAATAGATTATGATCGCTATTCGATGAAATTTTACTGGATTCAGAGCTCTGAGTTCCCATATAAGTATTAGCATCGGAATCCACCAATGGTGGACTTTTTTCACAGTCAGACATTGAACTATTTTTGTCTTCGTTCTGCACAAGCTGCAGCACTTCGTTGTCTTGCAGTCCTCCTGTACTAGATTCAATGTGTCCCTCTATTTCCTCATCCTTCCTGCTTATAACTCTTTCTTCGTCATTTTCTCTTGTCATTGTCTCTGTTCGAGCCATAAATTCTTCAGGGTTCGTCGTCGATAGGGGTTCTTCCTGCTTTTCCATAAGAGTATACGTACCATTTTCCATTTCCTCTTCAGGTCTAATCAAACTGAAATCATATGGCATGCTAGTTGAATTTTCCTCCAATTGAAACAGTCCTTCAGAAATTCCCATATCGGAACCAACCGTACTTTCCTTTTCCTCTTCTTCCCAAATTGCTCCAATTTTTGAACTAGAATCTCCCGACCCTGCCGAATCAAGACTCTTTTGAGACAGAATATTCGCCTTCCTGTTCTTTATCGCTGTGGCATGGGGACTAGGAACAGCTCGAGATGCGGCCGCAGCCGCAGCAAGTGCAGCTCCGGGCTTCGGACTCGGCTTTACACTTCCAAGCAACGGAGAGAACGCCGGAGATCGAGCTAAAAGCGAAAACGACGAAGATGTGGAAGCTGCAAATGGCGAAGGCTTACTCGCAAAATCCCATAATGCAGAATTCTTCATGCTCAAACTAAGCCTCAATTCAGCTAATTCCCCAGTCGACGAACGAACTTTATTGGAAATTTCAGTTTTCTGATCTCTATTATCTATTGAATGCAAGGGCTTGCCTCTTTCCTCTAAATTTGAATTAGACGCAACAACTTCAATTTTCTGATCTTTACTTTCTATAGAATGCAAGGGCTTCCCATTTTTCTCTAAGTTCGAATTGGACGCGTCGGGGTCATAAGCATTACCTTTGTCATATCCAATTTTCAATCTGTCTGCAATTGAAAACGAACTTGGATGCCCTTCGACTTTGCCCACGTTGTTTTCATCATTTTCCTGCCTTTGATGTGTGAAGCTAGGGCTTCTGAATAAAAAACGGTTTGCTGCATCATCTTCAGAACCGTCCGAAGACGATTCCCCCTCGGAATCGTTCAGGATATCTTCGAGGCTACGATTGAGTCCCGGTAGATCGCCCCCATCGTCGTCGCTGCTCTGCTGTTCAAGGAAGGAATCCAAGTCAAAGTCATCCAAGGCTGAAGCCATGGCAGATCAAGATTTTTGCACACAAACCCTACGTTTCGTCATTTATTTACTGAATTGCATGCAATTTTCTGGTTTACGGTCTCTAAACAAGATTTAGGAGCAGAATTCCCGATTTGAAGCCAAATTTGGTGCCGCGTTTTCAAATTTGTACCCTTCGCCTTTGCAACCGCCCCTGCAACCCGTCTTCTCTCGGACTCGAAAGGGTGCCCTGCTCTCCTGTTAATCCTCTTTACCCTATACGGAAGCCATGTGAGTTCATTCAATCTGAATGCCTGTTATTGCAAGCAAAGGCGGAGGTTGCGATTTCGAATCCGTGCAAATATCGTAACAAACATGAACAGAGGCTCCTGCAATTGGAATAAATATCTGAAGCGAAAAAGAGAATTTATGTTTGTATCCACATCAATTTCCCTGGGGTTTTATATACGGGTTGCGGCAATCTTGTTGCACACACTACCATATGGATTTCGTTTCACATTAGCATTCCCCTTCTCTCACCCTCATGCAGTCATGTGGGTGTGAGTGACGAGGGAGAGCATAAATATCGTAAGTTGCGTTGCTACATTTTGTTTTTAGGTGTGGGTGTAAATCATGAGGGAGAGCATAAATGTCCTAATTTGTGTTTCTACATATTTGTAATTCTATTCCATGGTTCAAGTGCTTTGGTTTATACTAATTTGTGTTTCTTTTGTAATTCTATTCCATATTTCAAGTGCTTTGGTTTATATACTTTTTAAGGCATACTAATTTGTTTGTAGGGATTTGGGAGATTGGGTTATCATGGAGAGGGTTCAGAATTTGTCAATGTGTTTATTTATTGCAAGTCATTTAATATGATTTCAAGTAGGATTGAACTTAAGATCTCTTAAAATTTAAGGTTCGAAGGATGCTTTATATAGGATTGACCCTAAGAATCCCTAGAGTCTAAGGATTAGAGGAGGCTTCATGCAACATGATTTCAAGAAGGATTGAACTTCATACCTCTTAAAGTTTAAGGATCGAAGTACGCTTCAGATAGGAGTGACCTTAAGACCCCTAGAGTCTAAGGATTAGAGAAGGCTTCAAGTAGGATTGACCGTAAGACCTTCTAAGGTCTAAGGATCAAAGGAGGATTGTCAAGTCAAATCCCTTAGTGGGCAATGCCTTACTATCTTTATTAATTTGTTTATCGAATGGTGACAAGGATATGGTTATAGCATTTTCATATTGTGTACGATGGTTGGTGCACGGAATTGAGTGTAAAGCATCATACAAAAAGATTATACAAGAGAGGTTGTGGCTCCTTACAAACAACACCATTTGTGTGTGTGTGTAATGTTGAGCCGCATAATACACTCCATGCAAATTCCACGAAAATAATAAGTAGCAATTGCCCCTAAAGGGCAAAAAGTAAGTTGTTATAATGTAAACCTTTTTTATTTTATTTTATTTTATTTCTTTTAATGCAATGATGATCTTGAATGATGCGAAAATATTGGTTCTTTTTAGTAGGAAAGGCTAAATTAACATTGCTAAAGCGGAATAAGTTGTTTTTGATTTATTGCACTAATATGCACTAATTACTTAAACTATGAAAGGTGGGGAATAAAAAATGGAAGAAGAAAATAACAAATAGTGTTTATGTAAGATATCCCCAACTATGTGATTGACATAGGTAATTCCCAACTATGTCATGGACAAAGATAAACTTATGTAGGATCTTCATTTTTTTGGACCTTTTGAAGATAAAAGTAGGGACTTTGACAATCTCATCCACTCATTCTCACAAACAACGATTTTGCAACATTGACATGATTGACAAAAGGCTTAGATGATATTCATAGTTCAATGCAAGACATCATTTTTTTATGAGAGAAGGATATGATGTCAACTACCAACCATGACTCGTGACCAAATAAGAGGCCTGCATAATCAAATTGTGCGCTTGTAATGAAGGGCACGCAAACTTGATCTTGATACTTTGTTGACAAGATTGTGCTTACAACAAAGAATCTCATTGCATTCTTAAAAAGGAAACCTAATCAAAATCAGCTTTGATTAAAGCAACTGTGTGTCAAGTGAGTGCATGTCAAGGTATTGCAAGCTTTTACAAATGACAATCTCATGTGGGCACAAAAGAGTCACATAAAAACAAAGGAGCTTCTATGCCACTACAAACTAAAAGATATTTGAAATGTAAAGAAAAATGAGCTTGGTGAAAAGTTGGCAGTGTTATCATGCAAATTGTTTAGAATATTGAATCAACTATGATGGACATTTATATAACATCAAATCAATTGATGAGCTTTAAGGATTGAGTCTGGATGTGTCTTGACATTGTGATTTCACCATTGTTAAATGGCAAAGATGCTTCTAACAATGCATTTACAAGGATAACGTGTCATGCTCGTGCACCATTTAATTCTTGCAACTTTCGGTGATGGCAACAAACACACAAGATGTGAGCATCTTTGTTTCACAATTAGCGAAAAAATATGTGTCTTACAACCAACATCATAAACATCACTATGATTGATTCAAAGTATTTAGGCAAGAAATAATTATTGCTCAAGATTTGACTCGAGTATGAAGCCACATCTGAACCTAGAGTTGTTGGGACATTTCTAGAGGTGGAAAATTGAAAAAAGAAAGAAAGGAGGCCCATGCTTTTCATTATGGGATTGTTGATGGATCAAAAGAATCTCAAGTGAGAGGCAACTAAAACATCTAGTACTTTAATTTGTAGTGACAACAATACAACGCATATGGATAAATATGCTTCACTAGTAAGTGAACTTGCCATACGATGCATATGCTTCTAACATTTTTCCTTGGCAGTGGGTATGGTGATCGTAAGAACGTTGAAACGTCAATGCCCAATCATAGCACTTATATAATTTTTTTTTGTTTTATTACACTATATTACTTCATGTATATGGCATTGAAGTGGATTGTTTATTTGGTTTTCTTATAACTCTTCTTTTTTGGTAGTTTCGACACACGATTTCTCTCAGTTATTTGGTAGATTTTATGGCCCGAATCAATACAGTTTTTTCTCATCAAACATCAAATGCACGTATGGTTGCGATGGCTATTGAAGTATATTGAACATACTATTATTTGGTAAAAGTTACTTGTGGGAAATTATTTATGTAAGACTTCTAAATTAATTTATTTCCAAAGACAAATGAAATGGAATAGTTTGTTGCACCAACATCTTGGTTTTAGTAGTGTCATACGCATTATTATGCCTATGTGTTGTTAAACTTTTTGCAGTTAGGAGGACCACTCATCTTGGCAGAACATGGATCCATGAAAATAGGGAGGCGAGATAGAAAGAAAAGTAGCACATTAGTGGTTGATAGATATGTCAACTATTCTATCAACATCTGCATCCGCGGACATCAATGCGGAAGGAGCCATGGCCCTTTTTGCTTTAAAATGTTTTGATGCACAATGAGTATAAATATTGACCTAGAAGACATTGTTGCTAGCATAGTTGAGATTTGTTTGTTATTGTTGTTGCATGAGCACATATTGTGGGAAAAACCTACTAGGTAAATCCAGTTCACAAGATTTACCCCGAGATCAAGGCATGAATGGAGTGTGGATCATTTCTCACCTAATAATTTACAAATAAATATCAAAATCCCCCACTTTAAGTGAATTGTTTTTATTGTGGTGGTAATATATCAATTGTTCCTCCTAAATCCATTTTATTGACATGGTTAATTCTAGATAATAAAATTCTCGCATGGTATCGTTGTAAAAGATGATTTGACCAGGGGGCCTGGCTATTGTTCGTTGTGCAAGAGGGCAAAGGAATCTACTCTCCACTTATTATGGGGATGTTCATTCGCGTGAGAGTATGGAAAGAAGTTGAAGTTTTGTTCCAAAAGCAGGATTTATGGTCTGATTCCTCCTTGCGTTCCAATTTTCTCTGCTTTTTTGAGAAGGCGATCTTAAAAATTTTCAATCCATATCGTTCCTTGTTTGTTGGGGGGTCTAGTTGGCTCGAAATAATGTCATTTTCTCAGATAAGCCTACTTAGATTGAACCATTGATAGACCAAGTGAAGGCTCTCTTTTCCTTTTATAAGAAATTCACTAAAGTTGGTGGGAGGAGACAGATGTGGCCTTTTGTCTCGCCCGTATCTTTCCCTTGGGCTTGTTTTGACGAGGCATCTTAGGAAAACGGAGAAAGAAGTGGCATTGGGTTTGTGATCCATTTGTCAAATCGGTCGGTGTTGTAGGAAAAAGGAGGTGCGGGTCCGATTCAAATAATCGAGTTGAACTCTTTGCTCTCTTTCATCTCCTGAAGTTGGTTGATAGTCGCGGATTGAGAGAAATTAAAGTGTGGGGTGATTCACAATTTGTCATTATTTGCATGAACAATGTATTGGTTGCTCGAGACATGCTTCTTAGTCCATTGGTGGATTATCTCAAACTTGTTGGTGGTTCTTTTCGCAATATCTGCTTTCAACATTTCTTCAGGGAATTTGACATTTTTGTTGATGTGCTTTTAAGCAAGGGCTCAATCTGCCTCCTGGAGATTTGATCTTGGAGGAATTAGAATTAAATAGATTTATTAGTAGGTATTTTCTAAAAATGTAAAAGTCTCATCCTTAATGATATTCTCGAAAGTATGTTGAATTCTTATGAGTCTTTTTGGAAGAAGCTTAGCTCAGTCTAATGATAGACCTCTCCCATACCACTTTGAAGAATGTGTCTCTGTTTATTTTGAATAGAAATGTATTTTTTTCTTGGAAAAAAATATATCAATTATTTTCTTAATTTGGATCAAGCTAACGTAATAAAGATTTGAAACAACAAACACACCAAACTATCCATACATTGTAAACAAAAGCCGGAGATTCCACATTGGATGTCAAGTTTATGTCAAAGTTGCATATCGCCTGCTTTTGTTTACAACAACTCTCTCCATGTAAATCTCATATATCCATACATTTTTTTTAATCTTTTCATGGAATAACTTAAATCTTGAAGAAGGCATATTATGGGATTACCTTCACATTATCCACACATTTTTAATATAATTTCATGGAATAACTTAAAACTTGGAGGAGGCATAAGTTGGGATTACCTTCACACTTGTCTCGGGACTGTTCCAACATAAGAACTTAATTCTAATTCTAATTTGACCCAATTTGGTGGACACTTAACAAAATGTATTACTAAAATGTCTTTCAAAACTCTACATGTATTCTAACCCGAGTATGTGGGAAAAACAATATTTCCAATGGCACCTTCTACTATGCATGGCATCATTTACACTAAATGTTAGGTGGTAGTTGTATTCAGTGACAAATGTAACCTTTGGCTAGCAAAGCATTTGAATAGTTGCTTGGGTAGTGCAAGATGATAGACACCTAAGATGAGAAGAGTGTAGCGTGCACACATACCATGAGTGATGTAATGTTTCATTATGCATATATGATTGTCGAGTTACTAGGATAATTTATGCATGAAGATCAATGCCCACATCTCTTGATTATTCATTTGGATTAGGCGAATCTATCGCAAGAACAATCCTGCACAAATACTAAAAAAATTGGGCATTGTCAACATTTTAGTCAATATTTTAGGACATGTGAGCTTTTGCTCAGATTGCAAATCAATTTCAACGACTTTTGCCACAATTTTAAGATTTTTGGGCAGAGTTTGATATCATCAGGAAACTTCGGGGGTTAATTTCAACTTTTCATTTTTTATGAGGGTTGGAACTCCATTTTGCCTGTTTTGTTTTAGGAATGTAAACAAATAATGTGTATGCTTTTGTCATTATTTAAGAAGATTCCAAGGTAATGTCTATAAAAGTTCTTTGATGCACTAAAATTCAAGCTCTTTACTTTTATTTGGCCTTTCATGGGAGTTCCAAGTTGTAAATTTGCACCTTGTGAAAGATGTTGGCCTACTTAGGCTCTTAGATTACAAAAGTTGTTGAATATTTAGAGTGAAAGGAAAGCAAATCATGAAATTTTGAAGTTCGGGAATGTTATTTTACAAATGTGAAAATATATGAAATAACAGAAAAAATGAAGCAAAAATATCAATGGAGGCAATTGATGATTATTTATAGGTACCTTGTTGATGCATAAATAGTTTGAGTCCTTTTACCAAGGCAAGGAATAGGAAATGAACTTTAAATTTTCTAAAGGATGGAGTTGACATATTTGATCCTTTTAAAGAAAAATCTTAGTTGAGGCAAAACCTAAAATGATGTTTTCTGTGGCAACAATCACCAGTACAATTTGGGAAGTTTATGACTATGCGACCATAAAAGTTAGTCAAGATAGTATTTTTAAGCTAAATACTACCAAATTTGAGCAATTTTCAATGACAGCTAAAATGACTAATTTGGTCGTGGGATGAAAAAAACAACTAGATAGTAAGTGACACAACAAAAAATTACTAACTTAAATGACTAATTTAGTCTATGAATAATGATTAAACAACAATTACAAGAAGCTGGGTAATGGAAAATTGCAATTTTGACAATGAAGTGTTACAATTTATTGAATTTAACATTGCAGATGGATTGAGGGACCCCCTATACTGTAGATGGATTGAGGGACCCCCTATACTATAGATGGATTGAGGGATTCCCTTCTAGGGGGTCCTTGAATTCATATGCAGTGTTAAAATTCAGTAAATTGTAACACTATAGATATCAGATCTAGAGACCCCCTCATGTGTCACAACTCGACAATGGAAAAAATTTCAACTTTTGACAAGTGGGTCTAAATATATAATGTTGTTTTGAATTATACTCACTCCATTATTCCCTTCAATCCATCATATCAACCTTAGAAGAACTCATAGATGGAGTGATACATTGTCATCATCGCGTGCACTCAAAATAGGCTCAATTCACATGAACTCAATCCTAGCATTAATATAACCCATAAGTTTGTGGCTAACAAGAACACGTTAACCATGCTACATTGACCATCCCCATAGCCATTTTGTAATCATCTATATATTGATCATTAAAATATATATTAAAAACATATAATATATAAACACATAATAATAATTAATATAAAGTAATCTACCATATATAATTTTTATATTACAAAACATATATATAAATATTACATATAAAACAAATACAAAACATACCATACAACCCAACATACAATATATTAATATATTACTGAGTACAACACCTATAATATTAAAGAATGCATATAATATACAAAAACATACAAATTAAACAATATTAAAATATGGGTGCCATTAAAATGTTTTGTTAATGATACTAAGAATTGGTTTTATAGCCTAATTTCATCCAAAAGGGGCAACAAGGATGGATCTCATGGCCTAATTTGTTATTTAAAATAAAACCAATGTATTTATGACTACTAAACCAACCCTACAACCCTGAATCAATTGGTAATATACAAAGCATTTAATTTTGGTGCTTGTTAGTCCTAAGGTTTGCACCGATTGCTGGAGCACAAAGCTTAGGCACCTTTAAATTTGGGATTTGGATTTTAAAGACATGTAATGCAAAGGGGTCAAGAGATTAATGCAAATAGAGAAGGCACAAGACAACTAAAAACATCAGATTATGTAAATGAGATTCGATAACTAGACTGAAGCAAATATTTTATCGATGATGGTCAAGGCTTGAGGTTTATTGATAACATGTGGAACAAATAGTTCACTCACACATTAACTTAAAGGAACTATGTTCATAAAAACATCCTAAACATAGAATCATGAACACCAAGTTATAGCAGGAGCATTCACAATTAAAACATCATTATGAAGGATTTCATGACCATGATCAGTTTAGACAAACCACATAGCATTCAGATTGAAAGACAACCAGAACTTATCTCAAAGCATATAAACATCATCTTCATATTACAATCCTCCAAAAGACAATAAACATATCATTGTCTCAGACCTTCAAAATACAACCCTCAACCTCCTATAACACTCTCAACCGCACAGATTTAAGAGTTGAACCCCTATTACACTAAAAATAATTCCATTTTATAGAGTTTTACATGCTGCTAAGAATTAAAATAAAAATAAAAATGAACCTTAAATCTATCATAGAAAATATGTGGATAATCGAACTATCTTTGAATCTGGGATTGACTACTCAACTGTGTCATCAAATGTAAAAATATTGGCTCAACTGATGACTTTGAATTTGGAATTGATTTGATTGCATTCCTGGAAACCTGGGATTTATTCTTTAATAGTGGGTCCTTTTCCATTCAAAGCTTTGCCACTTCCAATTTAAAACTAATTTCATTTGCCTTGGATTCTAGTTAAAATATGCCTCGTTGTTTCCAACTCGAGATCTATGTGCATTTGTAAAATCTCCCACCAATATTTGTACCCTTTATATAACAGTTCATGAATGTATGATATAGAAATTGATCCTTGATTAACTACATGGAAATTTGGAACCGAATGATCTATCAATACCTAAAGAAGTGGATATAATCCTTTGGCTCTAGGTACTCTGCTATCAAAATGCTAAGGTAAAATCTAAGTGAGCACCTATGTTTGAAAACTAGTTGCAACAAATCTCTGGAAATTCCATCATAAACAGAGTTGAATTTATCCTCAACTTTGTGAAATTTCGTAAACGATCGCGCTTAGGCTAAACGACCATGTTTTGGAAGTGGGTTTTAAACCATTTCGAGGGATTCCTTATAGTTTAACCGTAATGTGTTCCCAAAATTCATTACCCAGATAATGACGAGAATTTGTTGTTAATGCTCTGGCTTTGGCATTTGAATGGACTTCACCATCTGAACCCTCTTCATGGCTCTCTCCTTTTAGCTTAACACTGTAAAAAACTTGGCATTTTAATTCTATTAATTCCCATGCTGGCATTCATTGAGACTGTCTTCATTGATGCTTGGATTTAGCTTGAGCGATCCATGCTTTGACTGCTTGCAAGGCAAAAACAAAAATAAACTTCATATTACAAACCATTTATATCTCACCTTGCCACGTTATGTACAAACCTTGAACCCGTAGGCTCTTCCCTTAGCGCTATGGATGAAGTTTAACCCTTGGTACTCGGGCTTGACACTTGGTGGTTTAAATATGTCTTTACATAAGTGGGATAGATTTCAAATGCAACATGCAAAACTATAAAACAATATGTATATATAGCTTTTATTGACGTGTAATTCACCATAAAAACACTTGTGAATTTTCCTCTTGGCGTGTGGTCTGAGTGCTTTGAGAACTGGTAGTTTGACTGAATCACCCTTAGTAGTAGAAAATATCCCAAATGCAATGGGCATAAAAGTTTTTAATAATTAATATTTACAGTTGTCCATATTGTTTGTTGATGTGTAGTGCATGGATTTCGGGCTTCTTGTGGGTTGATGCTTGGCAGGCTTGCATGCTCGAATTAAAAATTGGTTGATGTGGTAGTGTTGACTCAACCCATGACTTGGAGGTTGAGCTCAATGATCCTAAATAATATTTTAAAATGAGAGTATAAGCTCAGTGTTAACATTGATGCTTGTAATATAATATTTGGCCCTTAGTCTCAGGTGCTTGAACATATGGAACCAATTTGGCCTTTATAAAGGTCATATATATAAACATAAAAAACCTTAATATTTAAAGAATATCAAATAGTCCGAGAGAAGCAATGTCCAATGAAATCTAAAAAAAACCATAGGTTAAACTCACATTCATTTATCGATGAAGAACTGAGGTAATATGGCATGAAAACATAGATCATCATGGACACATGGAAACATTCAACAACTTAGGGATTTAAGGATTGATGCAAAGGATTTGAGGCTTTAACCATTCCGACAGAGAAAATCGAGGTCCCTCTTTGCATGCGCGCTGTCGGAAACTAAAAATTTTGACGTGTAAATTTAAGTGCTAACATATGGCTCCAATTAGGGATGGAGTCCTCCCTACGAGGCTCCAAGAACCTGCAGACCCTGTGCTTTCTCCATGAAACCATATCTGACATCTGCAACCCGTCCATAAAATCTGCCCTGCAACCTGTAACCATTCACATGGTGCATACCAAAAGCTACAACTTGTTATGCTCTTTAACAGTGCTCTTCATTGGGCTAGAGTCTTTATTTAATTATCTACTACAAACCAACACACTTTGAAAAACAATTTGCAAACTGAATTCAAACTACAAATCAAATGCTCGAAAAATGAGCTTATTTATTTACATATCCTACAATGTTTAACCAAACGTCTGCTCTTCAAGTGATATGAAAAATCCAATACAACCATTCAAACATGTGATAAATTAGTCGAATTTTACTTTCATTCTTAATCTAAGAAATTAAAAAGTGCACCTCCCATAAAAGCATAAGATAATCCAGATCCGTGCTCATAGCTTATAAATAATATTGAATTTGAATGGATAACCTGTTTCAAATAAGCTGCCACAGGATCATAAAAATCATAACATATTACCTCAACTAAAATATCATGCTCTTGATCCAGTTGATTAGATGACCTTTGAGTATCCTTTGTTTCATTGTATTGGGGAACTTCAACAAAATTATGCTTTTGGCTATTTTTTTCTACATTAATTCACAAGACTGTTGATCTAACTTTCTTGAATAAAAGAGGATAATTTGCTGCTCAACCTTTAACGGGGAACAAAATGTGATGGACAGATCTAGAATTTTATCATCATTACCTCCACCACCTTCCAAAGAATCATATTCATAGTTGTTGCATATAGAGTTAATGCTGTAAAAATCATCGTGTATTAATTCAGAAAATTGTTTCTTATGAGAGCGTTGAATGTCATTATAAGCAAGGAAACATTTCAGGTCAGTTGTATTATCAGCAAGATCTTTTGGAACAACAACTTCTTTAATAAATTGATTACTATCATCTGTAAAATCATCCTCATGATGATCAGCATAATCAGCCTCATAAGAATCAATCAGAAAATTCATAGTAAAACCAACTTTATGTTTAAAACTGGAAAAAGTTTCTACTACATATAAAAAGTTATCTTGCTGATGTAAATCAATAACATATTATTTTCCTACATCCTTGACAATAGAATCATATTGAAGCAAATGAGAATCCATATATGATTCCTACTGTTCATACACTTCTTCCATTTCCTGTACATCTGAATCTTCATTAAAGATTTGATCTTGAAGCTTTCTGTAAGCCCATAGATTATCTTCAACCTCCTTGGCATCTAAAAACATCTGCTGTAAGGATGATGACTTCCTTTCTCTAAGAAATAAGGCTAGATCAAGATGATGATGAGCTGTTGTGTAAATTACCCTAGCAACAACTTCGGATGGTCGAATTTCTATAAGCATACTAAGATAGAACTTCAAAGATATTCTATTAAACCAAGTAACATCCTCATCCTTCTCCCTTTTCAAAGCATAAAACTCTGAAAGAAACTGATCATAAGACTTGTTTACACCCCAGTACCTCAAGAAGACATCATGCAAATCTTCCCACGATCCAATTGAATCAGCCTTTAAAATTCTAAGCCAAAACCTCGCATCTCCATGTAAGGAATGTAAAAAGGTTCTCATGAACATGTCCTCATGTATGATTTCAAAAAGATCTGTGAACCGTTTAAAGGCAACCATGTGTTGCTCGACCGTCACATGGTCTTCTCTAGTAAACTTTGGAAGGTAATCAATAAAACAGGGGGGACAATCATGAAGGACAAAAGGCAATTTCAGAGGTTTATAGTGCAGCGTAATCTTGGACTAAACTAGGGTGAGTTGATTGCAAGGTACAATAGTAATCTCAAGAGGTAATGGATTGGCCTCATTATTGACAAGTTTACATGACTGACCATGATCAAAAGGGATTTGAATACATACATCATGATCCTTACCTGGTTCAGATGAAGGACATGGATCAAAATCAATAATGCAAGAAGGTGACATATTTTCTTTCTTCAAGGAAGGGTGTACAATGGTAGATGTATGGTCAACTGAATATACAAAACAAAGAATGATTCTCTTGACATGTAAAGGAAAAGACAGAAGTGAACTGATGAAAAATAATATTAATTCATGAGGAAGACTAATCACTTGATATCTGGTCTTTCCATTTACATCCCTTCATCTTTCTATTAGTAAAATTCTTCGTCCAATGGAGTCTTATGATTGTGGAGCTTCCCGGTGAATGATTTGCAGCCAATTTCCCGTGTCTATCTCTTATTCACCATCAAAAGATAGAACTACTCAATATCATACCTCGGGGAAAATGACTTTGTTCCTTCGTCCCCAACAATGGCGTCAGAAGATGTTAGTACTAAGGTTTGCACCGACTGTTGGAGCACAAAGCTTAGGCACCTCTAAATTTGGTGTTTGGATTTTGAAGATAGGTAATGCAAAGGGGTCAAGAGATTAATGCAAACAGAGAAGGCATAAGACAACTAAAAACATTAGAGTCTGTAAATGAGATTGGATAACTAGATTGAAGCAAATATTCTATCGATGATAGTCAAGGCTTAAGTTTTATTGATAACATGTGGAACAAATAGTTCACTCACACATTAACTTAAAACCCTATGTTCAGAAAAACATCCTGTTGTAGGTACAACAGATCCCATGTTTTCTTGAAAACATGGGAGCCCCAAATTTTCTTGAAAACATGGGAGCCCCAAATTTTCTTGAAAACATGGGAGCCCCAAATTTTTATATGAAAAGGTAATGATTAAATTCCATAATTATTTTGGGGTTTTTCGTCATCCTTGTAAATGCTTTGCTTTGCTTTGATTCATTCAGTAATTTTCTTTATGAAAATTCCATTGATTTTGTGTGTTTTTGTGAGTTGCGGAAGGTTTTGATTTTCCCAAAAGTTAACTCCTTCCGCAATCCGCAATGCGGATTGCGAAAGCTTAGGTTTTGAAACATTTTTCATTCTGCAACCCGCATTTGCGGATGTGGAATCATTTTTCCCAATAAATCACGGTTGTTTGCACCCGCAACCCACAATACTGTTAATTTTTTTTCAGAATTTTCAATCTGATCTAAGATCTTAACTGAGAGAATAACATGTACAGCGTATCTACAGCATAACAATCATGGACACAATAATGCAAGCACACAAGAGACACAGAGTTTCACCGGGGAAAACCAAGAATGTGAAAAACCCCACAACTTCCTCAGAGATAGAAAGAGCAATGATACAACCAAAGTACAAGAGATAGTCTTCTCCTAGCAGCTGATCCTCCTCCTCACATGTGTGCCACTTTCCGAGTGATGGAAGAGTGAGTAATGAGATGTGAAATAGAGATCTCCCGATCTCTATTTATACGTGTCCTATCCTGCCCAATAAACCAGTGGGGCCGACTTGTCTAACTTAGCCTAATAACCCATGGTTACATTAATCTGGGCCGACCCCACACTTGGTGGTCTAATAACCCATTTACCCACATGACTCATACAGGGCTAAACCCATCAAGGTGGTCTAATAACCCATCGGCAAGTTACAACACTTGTGACACTTGTCAATACAAATGACGACACTTCCGTATAGAGGAATAATAACATCTCTATAGGAGTACAATATACATAGATGAAACACATGGGTGAAATACATTCTGAAGTTACATATACATCAACACTCCCTCTTAACTAGGAAGGTATTTCTCGACACAGATCTGCTAGCACAAGTCTTCTTCTTTGGATAATCATCACTGGATCATCGTCATCGTCACTGCTGCTACTATCTCAATCAATCTCCAATCTACTTGTCATAGGAAGTTCTACAGAGCCAATCCTTTTTCATACTGGATGTAGGCCCACCACCTGCAGGTCTTCATCATCACTGGCCATACTGTGGAATCCTCAGGACTTATTACATGAGTCAACAAAACCTCGAAAGAGCATCCCAGGACTGATTACGAGCACACAAATCAACCTATCGGATCTCCCAGGACCTTTTACATGCTACTGCACAACCTGTCCACGGCCACAGAGTATCACGAAGCACAACCCAGATGCACATCACACAACACTTACATCTACGCCATGGGAGAACACATCTACAACCATGCTAGAATGGCACAACACTTATATTGCAACCATGGGAGAACACATCTACAACCATGCTCAAATGGCCCAGCACTTATATCGCAGCCATGGGAGAACACATCTACTACCATGCTCGAATGGCCCCAGCACTTATATCGCAGCCATGGGAAAACACATCTACAACCATGCTCGAATGGCCCAACACTTATATCGCAGCCATGGGAGAACACATCTACAACCATGCTCGAATGGCCCCAGCACTTATATCTCAGCCATGGGAGAACACATCTACAACCAAGCTCGAATGGCCTTGGAAATTACATCACGACCATGGGAGAACACATCTGCCACCATGTCAGAAACTCCTAGCAATTACATCGCGACCATGGGAGAACACATCTACAACCATGTCCGAAAAGCTCATGTGCATCTGTGTCTTCAGAACTCATCACACATAATCCAATTGATTATGTAATGTATCCACCTGATACATGTCATCACATATGATCATCCTGTTCATCATCACTGCATCATCCGGATGCATGTCATCTGGAGCAACATCCTGAAGCTCGTCATCCATGATCATCCTGATCATATAATGCATCCACCTGATGCATACCAAGTATCTACCTGATACATATCATCATACATGATCCACCTGATCATACAATTTATGCACCTGATACATACACAGATACATGATCCACCTGATACATACACAGATACATGATCCACCTAATCATACAATGTATCCTCCTGATATATATCAACATACATGATCTACCTGATCATACAATGTATCCACCTGATACAGATACATGGTCCAAGCATCCAACATGATGCATATGCATAACAAGCATCCAACATGATGCATATACAGAGCAGTAACTGGAGCATCATCCTAATGCTCATCATCCAGTGCTTACATCCACAGCCATGGGAAGGATCCTCCTCTCACCATGCTTGGAATGGATTCCACCAAATATGCCCATCACTTCTTCCTTGAAGTGTTGTCAATCTAAAGAACACCAAGCCTCTCTCTGAAGTACTCAAACTTCACTCTGGCTAGTGGTTTCGTCAACACATCTGCAATCTGCTCATCCATCGCAACATACAGGAGCTTCACTGCTCCTCTCTGCACCATATCCCTGATATAGTGATATTTGATCTCTATGTGCTTTGACCTGTCATGGAACACAGGGTTCTCAGATTGCTTCACATAACTCTGGTTGTCACAAAAGATACCAGTAGCCTCCAAGGGGAGATCAAATAGCTCAAACAGTAGCTTCTAGAGCCATACTGCCTCACAACTAGCCGAACAAGCTGCAACATACTCTGCTTCGGCTGTACTCAGTGCTACGCATGACTGCTTCCTGCTAAAGCAAGAGATCACACCTGATCCCATACTGAAGCAACACCCAGATGTGCTCTTCCTATCTGCAGTACTTCTTTCCCAATCTGAATCAACATAACCCTCTAGGTTAAACTTTTGATTCACATCATACTTGAGCCCATAATCAACTGTACCCTTCAGGTACCTCAGAATATGCTTTACAGCAACTAGGTGAACACCTCTGGGATCCATCAAGAACTGGCTCAATGTGTTCACCGCAAAGCAAATATCTGGTCTCATGTTCGTCAGGTACATCAAGGACCCAAACATCTGACGATACACCGTAGCATCAACCGGATCAGATGAAGCATCACACAGAAGCTTCAGGTTCGATTCCATAGGTGTGGCCATGGCCTTGCAGTCCATCATCCCGAACCTCTTTAGGATCTCTACTGCATACTTCCCTTGTCCAAGGAAGATTCCATCCGCACTTTGCCACACCTCCATGCCTAGAAAATAGTGCATCATCCCCAAGTCCTTCATCTCGAACTTGGCAGCAAGCTTCCTCTTGGTATCGACAATCAACCCATCCTCACCTGTTACAAATAGGTCATCCACATATAAAAGTGGTATCACTGGATTGCCTTCCTCAACCTTGTAGTAAAGGTTGGAATCCGCTTTACTCTTGGTAAAGCCCAAACTGGATAGAAAGCTGTCTATCCTACCAAGTCCTAAGAGCTTGCTTCAAGCCATCTAAGGCTTTCTTACAACCTGCACACATATGACTTCCTGTCATGTGTCTCAAAACCAAGTGGCTGCTCCACATACACTTCCTCCTCGACTACACCATTCAAGAAAGCTGTCTTGACATCCATCTGGTGTATCTTCCACTTCATCACTGCAACCAGAGCAAGTACTGATCTGATGGAAGTGTATCTGGCTACAGGAGCAAAAATCTCTTCATAGTCTATCCCCTCTTTCTGGAAGAAGCTACGAGCTACAAATCTCACTTTGTATTTCTCTATGCTACCATCTGCAGCATGCTTGATCTTGTAGATCCATTTGGAAGTCACAACAGACTTCCCTTCAGGTCTTGGGACTGCGTCCCAAACATCATTCTTCATGATCGACTCGTACTCCTCGATCATGGCGTTCTTCCCGAATCCTAGGAACTTCAATATCTTCAATAGATAACTTTGTTGTTGAACAAATGTTGTAGTCCTTCTTTTGTAGGTGATGGTATACGATCTTTCCTACAAAACAAGTTAAATTGCATGATTAGAAACATCTCATAGTTTTCAGAACAAATTCTTGCACATAAAGAAATATGTCATACAGTCATGCAATTATTTTAGCCAATGCTTCAATACAACATTCATCCATATCCCATAACTTTCTAGATGCCTTCCAATATCTACCAGAACATTGTTAAGAGTGTGCACAACTCCCAACATGTCAGCAAAGAGGTTTCATTCTAGATAAGTAGCAATGGAATGTTGTATAGTGCCATAGGCCACTTACCCAATACATGCATATTAGTAGTATATTGTTTATTAATGCAATTATTCTAATATGCATAATACACAACCTAAGTCTAGTATATACGTCATTGAACAATATTATTTAAACAATCAAATAAACAAGAAATGACAATTCAAATACTTATCTTTGTTTGTTTTGTTGGGTTGACTCCCTCTCAGTCTTTGTTTCCTTTCTGCAACTCCATTCTGATGTGGATTGTGAGAAGCGGTCGACTCCCTCTGAATATCTGCATCCTTGCAGAAACTACTGGAGTGTGCTCCCTCTTGATCTTTGCTTCTTGGATTACTTGTCCTTGAACTTATATCCATCCTTGATCTCTATGCATGCTTACAAGTATCATAATCATACATTTATTAGTATAATCTCAATACTATCAGAAACACAATAGTCTTAAACATGTATAGTAATGATCATTTTAAACACAGATAATAAACATTAGTATTCAAGGTTTATATAGGACTCTTCTGGTTAGTAATATCATCAATGAAAGTAAGAAACATAATATGCCTAAACCTATGATTACTCAAACCTATAACTTCATGAATAATCATAATCAATCATGCCAAGTATACTTATATAAGACATCCTAACACAAAGTAGGATTTTAACTTGATATAGGAAAGACATACCTAGATTAGCATGTTAGCTAGCTATGTCTAACATACCCACATGATGTCTTCTTGTTCTTCAATGACTTGTGCTAGTAACCTGCATATCTCATAAGTTAACCATTATAGAACCAAGTTATACATACCTCGTAAGTAGATCTTCTACGTGATCCATGATAATGGATGAATCTTTGTCTTCATGTCTCCATGGTCATATGATTTGTCTTTCTTGATGTACCTTTCATGTTAGCGGACAACATCAACCTCATACAACACCACAATGCATTAGTACAATCATAAGTGTCAAAACCCTAATCAATGAATATCTTCTATCATGCATTCTTAATTTTATTAAGGTGATAAGACAAGTCTAAAGTTAATCAAGATTGTACTAACCTTAATGAAGACAAACATACCATGAACTTAATCATGAACAGATCTCGAAACATACCTGGATAAGTCATACCTGTCGAGATTGCTTGTAATCTTCTTATGTAAGGTCTTAGCCTCATCTCCCTTTGAAACGGGAACTTCTTCACTTATGCAGGTGACCAAACCATTCTCTTCTAGGATTAACCCAATCCACTTGATTTGCAGAAACTGGATTTGGAGTTGGATTAGGGTTTGTCAGGGAAACCCTAAAAATTCAAACTTTGAATTTCAAACTTCTAAAAGGATAGAAAGATGCGCCTTGATGAGCTGATCAAGCTGGTATACTCAGAATTTGAAAACTGCAAAGTTTCACCCCTCAAAATTGCCTTTGAAACTCTGGATCTTCTAGACAGGATCCCGAACTAGGGTTTGATGAAGCCCACCCTTCTTCCCAACCAAAAGGTTCGATCCAAAGCTCTAAACTTCGATTTTTCTGAGGAGCTTCCAGCCGTGGTCACAGACTTCAAAAATTCCAACTTTTGCAGAAGCCCTAACTTTCCACTTTTCCAATCAAAGTCCCGAACTAGGGTTTGATCAAGCCCGACCTTCTGCCCAACCAAAAACTTTGATCTTGGTCTCTAAATTTCGATTTTGATGAGTAGCATTCAGCCATGGTCTCCGATTACAAAAATTCCAACTTTCTCTGAAACCCTAATTCCGGGAGCCATGAATGAAGGTGCTCAAAATCTAATTCTGTTTTGACAGAAATATGCACCTGATTGTTTCTGGTGTAACTCCGAAATTACAAATCCATAGGGTCTGAAACTTTTGCCTGTGGTATCCCGACCTGTCATCTTTCCAACCCCATAGGTTTGACCTCAATTTGATTTTCTGAGAGAGAGTTATGCCAAGTGTCGCAACGTGACTTGTTTATGGGATAAAACAGGAGAGCGAACTTGTACGACATGCCACATGTCCCTAGTTCACTTTTGGCCTCTGAACCTTCGGCCTGTGAAAGTAAAGTCCGTTCCCTACCTGTCACTTTTTACGAAATTTCATTTGGAGCTTCCTAGCCCAAGTTATGACCTTTTTTCCTAGGTCACCTGTTTATGACTGAGATCTGGAAGAGGCAGAAACCCTAGATTGTATAGATCATAAAACACAAAGTAAAACGAATTAGAAGTTGTTCTTTAGACACAAGGTACATGGGGATCTTATCTTCGACCTGTAAGAGTTTCAGATCTTGAAACCTCGCCGAAATGGATTTATAGTGAAAGTGCTACGATGACTGGTTTTTGCTAAATCAAGCCCTAGCATCGCAAGTGCAACAAGTGTCATACATGCCATACCATGCCTTCTTTCAGGCTAGCTCTGATACCATGTTAATTTTTTTTCAGAATTTTCAATCTGATATAAGATCTTAACTGAGAGAATAACATGTACAGCATATCTACAGCATAACAATCATGGACACAATAATGCAAGCACACAAGAGACACAGAGTTTCACCGGGGAAAACCAAGAAGGTGAAAAACCCCGCAACTTCTTCAGAGATAGAAAGAGCAATGATACAACCAAAGTACAAGAGATAGTATTCTCCTAGCAGCTGATCCTCCTCCTCACATGTGCGCCACTTTCTGAGTGATGGAAGAGTGAGTAATGAGATGTCAAATAAAGATCTCCCGATCTCTATTTATACTTGTCCTGTCCTGGCCAATAAACCAGTGGGGCCGACTTGTCTAACTTAGCCTAATAACCCATGGTTACATTAATCTGGGCCGACCCCACACTTGGTGGTCTAATAACCCATTTACCCACATGACTCATACAGGGCTGACCCCATCAAGGTGGTCTAATAACCCATCGGCAAGTTACAACACTTGCGACACTTGTCAATACAAATGACGACACTTCCGTATAGAGGAATAATAACATCTCTATAGGAGTACAATATACATAGATGAAATACATGGGTGAAATACATTCCGAAGTTACATATACATCAACAAATATGGATTGCGGGAACACCTTGTAATTAGTTTTGCGCTTTGCATTTCCGTAACCCGCAACCCGCAATTGCGGATTGTGGAAAGTCTTTAAGTAATGAGTTCGCGTTTTGCATTTCCGCAACCCGCAATTGTGGATTGCGGAAACTTCTGGTTTTCTAATTTCTAGAGTTGTGATCCTGCAACCCGCAATCGACAATTGCGGATTGCGGGAAGGATGTATATATTTTCAAAATAAACTCCCGCAACTTGTCTCCCGCATCCCATCTCCCTCATCCCGCAAAATTAGATCTTAGCCATCGATCTGACTTGATCCTCCGGCCCAGATTTTACCGACAGAATTAATAAATATGTGAGTTTTTCTATTTTCCTTTATCGTTTTTCAATTTTGAAAATTACCCACTGTGTGGATTTTACTGTGAATTATTACCAGGGGTCATTTTCTGCCATTTCTCAATTAATACAGGTTGGTTTCACCTCATTTTCGTTTTTTATTGTTTAAGGTTTTGTCATGTTTGAATTTTTTTTATTTGTGTTCATCTATTTATCAGAAACCTCCAGTTTTTCAAACATGTCTCGCAACACTCGCTCCAAAACGGTTCAAAAAGACTTGTTGAACAAAGACCCAATTGCAGGATGATGAAGTCTTGAATATTGCTAATGCTCAAAGGATAGTTGTGTTGGAAAAACAACTTGAGGATGCAAGTGCAACCTCCTCCTCTTTCTCTAAGTTTTCTTAGCAAGAATTCAAAGATTTGGCCAATCAGGTAAATGAAGAACACCATGAAATCTTAACTGAATTATTCACTTGCCTGAATGGAATCCAGGAAGCTCATGTCACTTTTGAGCGGATGTCTACTACCCCTGGCCAGTACATTGACAAAAGGCAACAGGATTCGAAGGCTTATGATGATGTTGTCGATTGGCAGAGGTATATTAAAGACAAACTAGAAGACATTCCAGTTCTGTATAGTTTTAAATTGAAGAGAATCGGGGCATATTTGAATGCTTTGCACAACGTTTCTGACATAGTTGAAGACGCCATCAAGAAGGAACAGGCTATCTGTGGGAGAAGGTGGTATGCTATTGATAGTATCATGGAGATGCTGAAGTTTCCTACTATGGACCTTATTGAGAAGGCTTGCCCACCTAAGTTAATGATAGATCAGGTTGAACGCAGATGTGGGGAAGTCAAAGAAAGGATCCAACACCTCGATCACATCCAAATTGCTGATGTGGATCAGTTTATCAAGCAACCTATCAGCCTAGAAGGCAAGATCCACACATTCCTGCGCACCTGGCATAAGTTGGCCAAGAATGAAATCGATTCCTTCACTTGTGATGCCCCGTTGGGGCTCGAATCAGTAAATTTTCCAGATATTGATCAGTTGTTGGAAGTATCAGCCAAGTGGCAAGTTGCCCTCGGTCATTCTTAGTGAAAATTGATTTTGTAAATCCTCGTTTTCATGGGATGGCTATCCTTTGTAACTATCTTTGTAATTATTATTTAAAGGGTAGAAGTCTCATGGGGTAAAGGAGGGGGGAAGATAATCACTAGAGAAGGACCGAAGAAACGTTATTTCACTTGTGATCTTGTAATTTTTTGTAGACCAATGAATCAAAGTTAATTTCTTTTGGCATCTTCTTTGTTAATGTTATCGAATTTTTTTGATGATGTATGATTTCTTCACCTTAGTTATCTATGAATACTGCTGATTTTGCAGCCAATCATTAATGCATTGATCTATGATTTGGATTTGTCTTAATTCATGATCTTTGTGTATTTATTTTTTAATTGAATTTATTTAATTAAAATCTTTATCTATTTCTACAAATGTTTCACATAAATTAATAATTCATGTTAATTTTTCAATTAGCATAAGAACTACAGGATAATCTTGAATGCACTCAATCTTTAAATTGTTATCAGTAATTTTCATTGCCTGATTATATTTTGAAGTAATAAGTAACGATCCAATTTTACATTTATGTTAAGTTGGTGAAATCACTTGTTAAAACTCATATCAAGTTATCTTGCACACAAGCAATACACTTCCTTTAGATTAGATCTGACTTAGTCTATATTTCCTTTAAGGTAGATTTCTTCTAGGTTTAGATCCTTTTAGAGTTAGAACACTTTGATCTTCCTTCACAGGAAGACTAATCCTTTGGGATCAAACCCCATAAGTGCCAGCGGAGGCCTTTGTATTCGTGGGAGTTAACTACACCAAACAGGCTGGGGATAGAGCTGCTCTTGCGCAGAGCCTTTTCACCCTCTGTTGTTAGCCTTAGAACCCATTCTAGCAACCTACTCATCTGAGGCTTCAACACATCCTAATCATAGAATCATGAACACTGAATTATAGCAAGAGCATTCACAATTAAAACATCACTATGAAGGATTTCATGACCATAATTAGTTTAGAGAAACCACATAGTATTCAAATTGAAAGACAATAAGAACTTAGCTCAAAGTATATAAACATCATCTTCAGATTACAAGCCTCCAAAAGACAATAAACATAGGATTGTCTCAGACCTTCAAAATACAACCCTTGACCTCCTATTACACTCTCAGCCTCATGGGCTTAAGAGTTGAACCTCTATTACACCAAAAATAATTATCTTTTATAGAGTTTTACATGATGCTAAGAATTAAACTAAAAATAAGAATGAATCTTCAATCTATCACAAAAAATCTGAGGATAATCGAACTATCTTTGAATCTGGGATTGACTGCTCAATTGTGCCATCAAATGAAAAAATATTGGCTCAACTGATGCCTTGGAATTTGGAATTGATTTGATTGCATTCGTGGAAACCTAGGATTTATTCTTTAATAGCAGGTCCTTTTCCATTCAAAGCTTTGGCACTGCCAATTTAATACTAATTTCATTTACCTTGGATTCTAGTGAAAAGATTCCTCGTTGTTTCCAACTCGAGATCTCTATGCATTTGTAAAATCTTCCACCAATATTTGTACGCTTTATATAGCAGTTCATAAATGCATGATATAAAAATTGATCCTTGATTGACAGCCTGGAAATATGGAACTGAATGCTCTATCACTACTTGAAGAAGTGGATCCAATCCTCTGCCTCCAGGTACTTTGCTATCAAAATACTAAGGCAAAATCTGAGCGCGAGCACCCGTGTTTGAAAAGTAGCCGCAACAAATATCTGGAAATTATGTCATAAACATAGCTGAATTTATTTTCAACTATTGTGAAATTTTGTAAATCACCCTTACTAAGACTAAACGATCTTGTTTCAGAAGTGGGTTTTAAACCATTTCGGGCGATTCCTTATAGTTTAACCGCAATGTGTTCCCGAAATTCATTACCCAGATAATGATGGGAATTTGCTATTAATGCTCTGGCTTTGACAATTGAATGGACTTCACTATCTGAACCCTCTTCATGGCTCTCTCCTTCTATCTTAATGATGTAAAAACTTGGCATTTTACTTCTATTAATTCCCATGATGGAATTCATTGAGATTATCTCCATTGATGCTTGGCTTTAGCTTGCGTGGTCCATGCTTTGACTGCTTGCAAGGCAAAAACAAAAATAAACTTCATATTACAAACCATTTCTATCTCACCTCGACACATTGTGTACAAACTGTGAACTCGTGGGCTCTTCCCTTGGCGCTCTAGATGAAGTTTAACCCTTGGTACTTGGGCTTGGCACTTGGCAGTTTAAATATGTCTTTACATAAGTGGGATACATTTCAAATGCAACATGTAAAACTATAAAACAATATGTATATACAGCTAGGTATATAGCTTTTATTGACGCGTAGTTCACCATACAAACACTTGTGAATTTTCTTCTTGGCGTGTGGTGTGAGTGCTTTGAGAACTGGTAGTTTGACTGAATCACCTTGGTAGTAGAAAACATCCGAGATGTGATGGGCATACAATTTTTTAATAATTAATATTTATAGCTGCTATATTGTTTGCTGATGTGTAGTGCATGGATTTCGGGCTTCTTGTGGGATGAAGCTTGGCAAGCTTGCACGCTTGACTTAACAATTAGTTGATGTGGTAGTGTTGACTCAGCCTATGACTTATCTGTTGAGCTCAATGAGCCTAAATAATCTTTTAAAATGAGAATAATAAGCACTTATCTGTTGAGCTCAATGAGCCTAAATAATCTTTTAAAATGAGAATAATAAGCTCAACGCTAACCTTAATGCTTGTAATATAACCTTTGGCCCTCGATCTCAGGTGCTTGAACATATGGAACCGATTTGGCCTTAAAGGTCATATATATTTTTTATAAAAACATAAAAAAACTCAATATTTAAAGAATAACATATAGCTCGAGAGAAGCAATGTCCAATGAAATCTAAAAAAACATAGGTTAAACTCACGTTTATTGATGGATGAAGAACTAAGGTGATATGACGTGAAAACATAGAGCATCATTGACACATGGCAGCGTTTAGTAGTTGGGGATTTAAGGCTTGACGTGAAGGATTTGAGGCTTTGACCATTCTGACAGCGAAAATCGGGGTCCCTCTTTGCATGTACGTTGCCGGAAACTAAAAATTTTGATGTGTAAATTTCAATGCTAACAATGCCATTGGATTGCAGTAGGCTATTGCTTTTTTGGAGTTGGATGAGGCTTTTTTTGCACTAGTGAATTTGGACTTTGGGTTTCCACATTGAACTATAGATCCATGCTTTTTTGGTGTTGGGAGAGGGGTTTTTTGTCCCAGTGAATTTGGAGTTGTTGTTTCTACAATTAACTACATATCCATAGGTATTCTACGGATAGATTAGTATATTGGTTGCCTCATGGGTTTCACAGAGATAGAGTGTCACATTGGTTCGCACAGGTTGTTGCATTTACCACTTATGTATGTGAGGTTTTACTTTATACGAACATAGAGAGTGTTGGGAGATGACAGACTGGTAGATTCTTGAGGGTTTTGACACTATTATAAAAGGGTGGATCTGGGCTTTCCCATCCTTACTCTCGTGGATTCGGGGCTCCATTGTGTCACTCAAATCAATAGTGAAACTCAGAGATCCACCAATACCACTGGTATGGTTATCGTGTGTTTCTCGTGCTTGTGTTTTCTTCTATGTGTCTATTTATCATGTTCCCACCTCCCTTTTCATCCAATTCGGAAGAGATTAAAGATCAATAGGTGAAGCTCCTGCAGGGTCAACTTCAATAGGTTAAAAGTGATTAACTTGCACTCAGTAAATTCCAACTCTCGGTAGCTTGACCTCTTGTGCTATGCAACCTGGTACTTGATGTTCCTTGGGAATTATGGAAGGGGATAGTGTTGTGGAGTTGGGGATTACAACTGAGAGCAATAGCAGTAGCATTTCAACATCAAATGTCCAATCTAGAATTGGTATTAGACTTGAGGTACCTAGTTGTTCCTCTTCCGGTGGGTAAGTACCCATGTTGTTTCACAAAGGTAAAATGAAGTCTTGAATGCGCCCTGCACATCGAGGGAGAGGGATGCAAGCTGATTAGCTAGCATCACCAGAAGGGGAACATCAGGTAGTGTAGGAAGCGCACAACAATTTGGATTAGGAAGATCTTTTACTAGACTCAATAATACTTGTATTGATACCAATAATAGTTCTCAGAGCCTTCTATCGGAGGATAATGTTGGCAATAAAAAATTATTTATGTTTGGTCCAACATCTTCAAGGGCACCTCCAGTAACCCCAGTCGCACGGTCTGGTCAGCCACAAATGAATGCAAGTTCATCTACATTATCTTTCTCAGGATATGCCCCAAATCGGGCACCCCCAACATCGCCCTCATATAGTTCTACATCTCTCGCATCTTATTTGGATATAAATTATTCAAGCTTCCTTCATGGGCTTGTTTTTGGAAGATCGGGATCATCAGCCGGTGAGTGTCTTATTGGAAGGCCCATGGTTTACCATTCTGAAGTTGGTGGAAACAGGTCTTTATGCACTCTCCCCATTGAAAATGATAGTCAGAGACAGTATACAATTGAGGACTAGCAGAGGTACCTCCCTTACCCTTGTCTCTCACCATGTGCATGCCTTTGATCCTAGTTCTCTATTTCTTTAATTTCTTTCATTTTGCTTATGAATGTTATGGTATCCATGTTTGTTTTGCTTGTCTTGAAACTTTAATTCGTCACTTTTCTTCAAATTTTGTGGATAACTAAATCGTTATATAGTATTGCAAATATGGATGGAATGAACTAATCCTTGTCTCCATGACTTGTTTTAGGCATCCTGGATCTTTATGTTTATTACAATTGTGTTTATAAATGGATTATTCCCAATGCATTACAATATGCATAGTTCAAAGTACATGCCCATTTGCATTTGATAAACTCTGAGGATAGGATAACTAAGGCATTTTTTAAATTTCTAGCTACTAAGCAAGCCTTTGAAAATATAGTGACCATCCAATTTGTGGGAGGTTGCATCATGAAGAGATAAGAGATGGAAAAAATTTTGTAGCTCATCATAGGGATGTCCGTCAATTATAGGGCCTCAATAATAAGAGTAAGGAATCCATGCAAACTTGCTTTGACATGATTCATTGTTGACTATTGCCTCTAAAATGTAAGGTTATATGATTAAGAATTGACTCTTGATGAAATGACCATTGCCTTGATGGGTATAAATGATGATAAATCCGTTGGCCTTCGTGGATTCCTTGTGATTTCTACAAATCTACATGGGATTTTAGTAGTCCCGTTTTACTTCAATATTATAAGGAAGCTTTATAGAAGTAGTAATTGGGGGAACATATCAATGAAGATTAGTTTTGCGTCTTTTTTAAGCATGGAGATCTTGTGTCTTAAAACTAGCTTGATGCCTATAACCTTTCTCCATGTTTCATACATTATATTGTCAGCCATGACCTTCATAATTAAGCACATTATCTTGGTCATCATTCGTTTTAAAGAAATGGGATTAGTCAAGGCCAATTCATCTTGGACAACATTCTCATTGTTTGGGAGGGATGGAATGATTTTCATTCTTGATCTCTTTCATAGCTGCCTCAATTTGTCCAACTCTAGTTCCCTAGAAGTAGAAAGGTAATCCCTCTTACGAGTTTCTATCTTTCAGAGGGAAACCTGTTTAATACGCTCCATGCAAGTGCCACACAAACGATTCGAGCCCTATTGAAGTGAAGATACTTAGGAAATGTTCTTGAAAAAAATTTCGGGTTTCAATCTCATCATTTGCAAGGTTTCCACTAGGATCCCTCTTTTCTTATAGAGGGTGAATGATTCCCTAGCACTAAAGCAATCATATTGTGCTAGTAGTATTGATGAGGATTGGGGTATTATTGTGCCAGTCTATGATTTGGGAAAGTAAAGAGTTCACAACACTAAACTATTTATTGGATACTTAGGATACTCATGTAACTTCCAAAATACATGTGACTTGAAAAGATATGGTTCACGTGACTTGAAAATATATGGAAGTTGACCTATGCATAATAGTGCATGACTTGAATAACACATTCTCTGTTGATCTATATACACAGGCATATTTCAACTTATTGAATATTTGAGTGTAGCAGGCATAAGGAGAATTTCTATAGCATAGATTGAGAATTAATAACCCAGTTGAATCATATTTAGCTTGGATGTGATCATTTGGTAGGCAAGGATAGTGTGCAACTGCTCATTAAGTTATTTTTTTTAACTTAGTTCAAGTATCTCTTAGATACCCATGTTTAGTCATTGAAATCATACACATACAAGTGTATGGCCCCCTTTGCTGCACAATATGTTCTTTTTTTCCTTTTGTTCAAGTAACTCATGTTGGTCACCCTATATGCTATCAATTACAACTAACACACATGATGCTCAATATAAATTGTCAACCCATGGAAGTCTTTTTATTTCAAAGGTAATTAGCAAAATCTATGCCTAAACACTCAAGTAGCTTATTGAATGAATGAAGATCAATTATCCTACCTATCTGCTCAACCAAACTCATCTCATGGCTAAGGCTAATCTAATTTATCCATCTAAGAATTCAAAATACATTTACCTCCCTACAATCATCACTCCAACAATCACTGATCTAAGAAGAATTAAGCTAGACTTACTTTTGCAAGAAGTTAAATCCTAAAGATATCATACTACAATGAATTAACCATGACCTGTCTAAATTATCTAATCTACAAATTATAGATGATAGTAAGAAATCAAAACCAATTGCAATCATAATATGACTAATTCAATAAATTCCAAGAAAGATGAATAACAGAAATAAACTAGAGTTGAGCTTGACTATAACAACTAACTAGCACACTTGCATAAAAGGAAACTATCCTACACAGTCGACTGTCACACCACACAGTTACAACAATTTAGAATGCAATCATTAATTACCAAAGGAAAATGCAATTATCAATTACCACTGTTGCAAATTCTCTGTAAAACGTATCTATTGTAAATCCACACCACACAACATAAATAAACTAAGATACCTACTTAACTCGGCGATCTCTGTGAGAAGGAGGGCCTTGACCTTCTAACAGAGATGTCGTGAACTAACACAAATTAAAACACAAAGATATGAAGAATTCTGCTCCTTGTATTAAAAATGGTAATTCACAGTTACAACACTCTCTTACAGTTCGTACAATTGCCAATTAACCAACCCCAGGCTCTGAATGCCTTCCCATATTTATACATGCATAATACAATCATGATCCACTAAATTCGTGCAGCCATGAAGATCTCTGATCTTCAGGATGTCGAGTCACCACAGAAACAGTTACAGTCATGAATGGAATTGAATGAAACCGTTGGATGTGGAGAGCATTATTACTCTGGCTGTCAATGGATCAACGGAATCACTGATCAGGAAGTGCTCTATCTGTTGCAGCGATGCTCTATTACAGCGAATTCCTGTTACATCTACCACGTGGAGAGATGATCATGCTGTTTCTATTCAATGTATGGAATCATAATCGAGGAGTAACAACTGGCACCAATCGTACCTTCCTTCCACAGGCTTAGCGGGCTGCTACACCTGTGTCTCTCGATGCTTTGAGCTTATCTTAATAAAATCGACACAAGTTAGCATAAATCAAATGATAGAATCCATAACCATAACAATATTAGGCATTAATAAAGTAAGGCAACAATAAATCATACCTGTCAGGATTCATGCTTAACTTGAGGAAAAGGCATATATTTGGTTTGTGGAAATAAGGCAAGACAAGGCAAAAAGAGGTAATAAGTGTGGTAAAAAAGGGGCTATTCCAGGACCCAACATCTCCCCCCAACTGTCCGATTGCATGTCCCTATGCAACAACTTCCACTAGTCTTAATATGAATCCATACTGTATCTGTGGAGATTGGTGAGGTTGAAGGAAAGTTCAGGAGCTTCCCCCAAGTGCACAAATCCATTACAGGAAACCCATTTCTTCCAACACTGCTTCTCCTCCTTTTTAGTCAAAACATAATTGCTTCTGTATGGGCTCACAGGAAACCATATGAAAGGAAACTTGAATCTCAGTCCCAGCCACAATGGTCCACATGCTTCCATGCACTTAACATACCTAGGCACCCTAAGAAGAGCTTGTTTAAAATTCTCAAAACAATATGGATCCCCTTCCCTCAAAGATGGGGAAGAAGCTAGCCATCTGTGCTCACTACCTTCCAGGGCATACTGCTGCTGTTTGGAGATTATCTGGACACAGGTAGTGATGATTATCCTTTGCAGATCCTTCAAATGTTGAGTCTTCAAACGAGATTTGAGAGACCTTGCATGCTTTGCAATGAGAACTCTTGGAAGTCGAGGTTCATTTCTGATCCAAAGAGTAGAATTATCCTCATTCCTATTGATAGTCTGAGAGGCATCCCACCATTGCACGTGATTGGTGACAAAAGAAGTGAAGCCTCTCAACTGAACGTCCCCCAAATAGGGCACATGATTATAATGATAATTAGTATAGCATGCTTTATCATGCCAATACAATTCACACAACAAATTTTGATCCCCAAAATCACTCCGTATAAAGGTCTCCAAGAACTGGGGGAAGTTATTAGCTGATACGGTCTTCCTTCTTTCAATGTCTTCAACTTGAATAAATTTATCTGTTCATAAAGAAATACAGGGTAAGAATGAGATGGAGCCCTACAACTCAACAATTCTTGAGAAAGAATATACATCTGATCTTTTTCTTGTTGCATGGACTGGAATTTACTCAATTCTTCCAATTCTTCTTGAACATTGTCCCACTAGAATCTCTGGAAAATCAATTCCTCATCCCATTTCTCTCTCAATTCCCTGATAGTCTTTCTGTATTCATAGAGAGGGACCATCCCTTCTTTGCACTGATCAACATGTTTTTTCCATTTAACTTACTCAAGTTTCAACAATGAAAGCTCCCTCAGTAATTCCTGTATTCTTTCATCATTTGCATCCCCTTCTTCATTAGTGCCAATTTCAATGATCTCTTGAGCTTCCACCATTTTTGTTTTATATTTAGGCACTATTGTCAAAGCTTGATTTGGGACCATCTGATCCCGTGTCTTAATAGGCTTGGCTTGAGTCAACAGCTTGGCAGCTTCTTCTTCATCAGTTACAACAGCTTCCACTTGTGTGGTTGCATCAAGAAACCAAATTGGAAATGTTGGTTCTTGTGTAGAAACATCCCTTGTTTCAATTGCCTCAGTTTGTGTTGCATCTTCCATAAACAAGTCGAGGGATGCTGGTTCTTGTGTGTCAGCACCCTCTTCCCGTGTTCCAATCTCATTCTCTTTTGATTGAGTTGCAACCTCGACAAATGATTTTGAAGATGTTGGTTCTTGTGTAACAACATCCAAATTCTGAGAATTGCTTGGAATGCCTACTGTTTGAGCTGCTGCTTCATTAAAAAGCTCTTGGAGTGCTGGTTCTTGTGTAACAGCCTCCTGTTATGAGATGACTTCAATGATTTTAAATTGTTGAGATCCTCCTTGGACTATTTCTATATCTTGAGACTGTTATGGGGTCATGTCAAGATCCCCTGAGTCCCGAGGTAGGTCTGGGAGGATTTCAGTGTCTCTAGATTGTTGGGATTGTACTTCTTCCTCCTCTTGTAGCTCCTGATCCAGAATGATGTCCATTTCTGGCTCATTCTCTTCCATTAGCTCCACTGTAGGTAATTATCCTTCTTCTTGCTTTGCTTTTTCGAATTTCCATGCTGATGCTTCTTATGACTTTACCCCCTGTAAGTTTAAGTACATCCCCACATGCTTAACATATTGGTTCCAAATGTTTTCCAGCTTCCAAAACAGAAGGTGAATTCTCTAACTGATCTGCAGCCTCAACCAGAGTATCCAAATTCTTCTCTGCCTGCTTTTTGCATGCTTCCTTCCACTTTTGCAATTCATCCCGAAGCATTTGTACTTCCTCTTTTAACAACTCATTCTCATAAAGTAGATTTTCAATTTGAGGTTCATTTGCAGCAGGTTCTTGTGGAACAGCGAGTGATCGGGGTGTAAGAATGGGAATTTCAATACTTGCCCCCGTTGCACATGCCGCTTCTGCTGCTGTAACAGATTTAGTTCTCCTTCTTTTCTCCTGCCCAAATGGATGGCCTTCTCCTTTTGATCTTTTCCTTCTTTTCTCCTGCCTAGATGGCTGACCTTCTCCTTCTTCGATGTGACACAGGGGTCTCCAAATTTTCTAAGGCTGGCACAGAAGGACCAATCCCCAATTTGTTATCTTTCCCTGTTTCTACCACCAATTCTTCCTCCTCAATTATGGTTCCCCTCAATTCAGGGGAAGATTCAATGTTAAAAACCTCTGCATCTTCTTCCTCTCCTAACTCAGGTTGGTGTTCCGGGCTCCCACTTTGATACTGAGGGCTTGGTTCTTGAATTTCTTCTTCTAATGCAGCTTTTGCAGCCACAACCTCTTTTATCGCAACCTCTACGGCTGCTCCAGCATCAGCTGCTGTTGCTGCAGCTTCTGTTATTAAAATTGTTTCTTCTAAATTTGTTGTTGTAACAGGTCCCTCCTGAACACCCTGATCCTGATCTTCTGACATTTCATCCTCCCCCCCAACTAAATCTGAGGGACTCCCGTCCTCTTCCTCTACTTCAATACCTCCCATCTCTAATACAGGTTCCCAAATTATCCCGGCCCCAACAAGAAATTGTGCCCAAGTTTGGTTTTGCTGCGCTAGTGACCTTAAGATTAATAATTTAATTAAGCCATGATTGGTGACAAAAGAAATTGGATGTCGGGCTGTTCTCACATAACCAACCATGTGATGTAGGGCTCTCAAAAGATAAAATGGCATGTTAAGTTGATTACCATGGCGTAAATGGGACAACAGGGGAAATTCAGAGAGATAGACAATTTTGTACCTACCTTCACAGGAAATGTATTTCTTGAGGAAGATTGCAACTTGATCCCAGGGCCGGGGTAATGATTCCAGTGCTATTCCACGGCCTCTTGGAAGAACATTCTCACCGGCTGCAACAAAATCCGCCACTGCAGTCGCATTCTGCACCTTTCGTCCAAACCATTTCCTCCCAACTTAAGGAAAACCAATAACTTCTTCCACAATTGCTTCCGTGAAATCTATGCGCAATCCCCCGACCTCAGAATGAGTATGGGTCAGGTTAAGGGAAAACTGTAATGCTGTCGCTGTGTGAAAACCATTTAATCGTTGAAAATACACAGTCCACCCAGTTGCTTAAAAGATGGCGAAAACCTCCGCGTTTTCACCCAGGGCCTCTGTGTTCTCAGGTTCATGCCGGACTGGATTACCCATATCACCTTTCCTTCGTAGTTATGATGGCGAATACAGAGATTACCAATTCGGACGTGGAAGTTGCAGAATACAGACATTCATCGAACAACTGAAGTTGGAGTTGGGTATTTTAGGAAAGTTGGTATAGTTATCAACCCAAGGAAAGGTGATACAGTTATGAAAAATGGAATAATTGGCAGGTTTGGTACGGATTGGGTAAAGGTGACGGTCGTGTAATGGGTACGAGTGTTAATTCTGACATGTTCCTTGGCGGTTAAATGGGTACGGGTTGCTGACGAGGACTAAAGACAAAGCATAACTATTATTGCCACATTAATTTTATGCCTAATCATGTACATGGTCAAAACTCATACCTTTGCAATATGAGCTAAGCCTTAACTTTCCACATTGATCCAACTTCGTCATCACGCCCATTAATTAAAAAGCATAATTGCGCGTTTGCTGTTATGAGTTGGCCACCGCTAATTGAGTGGGCAAGTACATCCCTGCTGGCAGACATCCGTGGTAGTCCAATGGTTTTTTTTTTATTCTTGGCGGGACTGTGGTTGGAGTTGTGAAATGAGTTGGCTAAATTGGAGCCCAGTTGAGTCATTGACGGTGATATTATTCAAGAAGTGGACAATCTAGTGGAGTTGCAGCTGATAAATAAGAGGAATCTGGTGGAATTATGGCTGCGAAAATAGGAAAAATAGGCCAAGTCTAGTGGAGTCGCAGTTGGTGCATGGGACAAATCTGACGGAGTCACAACTACGAGAATAGGAAAAGTAGGTCAAGTCTAGCGGAGTCGCAGCTGATAGAAGACAAATCTGGCAGAGTCACAACTGCGAGAATAGGAAAAATGGACAAAATTGGCGGATTCGCAGCTGTGAAAATAGGAAAAATAGGCAGAATTTGGCGGAGTCGCAGCTGCACAAATAGGAAAAATGGGCAGAATTTGGCAGAGTCGCAGCTGCGCAAATAGGAAAAATGGACAAAATTAGCGGAGTCGCAGCTGTGCAAATAGGAAAAATAGGCAGAATTTGGCGGAGTCGCAGCTGCGCAAATAGGAAAAATGGACAGAATTTGGTGGAGTCGCAACTGCGCAAATAGGAAAAATGGACAAAATTAATGGAGTCACAGCTGCTCAAAATGGAAGTTGGCGAATCTTCGGCTGACTGGTTAATGCTGCCGAATTGTTCATTTTCTTCAAGGAGTTATTCATAGCAGGAAAATAAGTTAGGGTGCCTGCAATTGTCTGGCCCAGTCACAACCTCTGCTCCTCAAGTAGATTCCTGTACACATTTCTTCAAAAACAAACCGATCGAAGCGTAAAAGAAAATAAATAAAAAGAAAACAGAACAACAATTTATTTATGTACAGATTCCTGTGTGGAAATTGCAGTTTAAGAATTCATAGGAGCTGAAAAAGATTCCTGCCCTTGTGTTAACTGATAATCTGGATCAGCTGCAACATGCAAAATGAATGCATTCTTTGAAATCAGTTTATGATACAGTCACAACCGATGACCATTGGCGAATAATGGTGTCTGGTTTTCATCAATTGTGGTCAAGCGGACTATTCCGTTGTCAAACACTTTGTCGATTTGGTAGGGTCCCAGCCATCTTGTACGCAATTTGCCTTTAAAATCCCTCTTAAATCGTGATTCATACAGTAAATCCCAGTCTCCCTCGCAAAAGATTTTCTTCTTTATGAACCTGTCATGCCATTTAGAGCGTTGTTGTTGAATTAACACTCTCTGATGCACAACAACTGTGCACTTTTCGTCAAGTTCATTTAGTTGATTCAATCGGTTCCTCTGAGCTTTTGTCAAATCTAGGTTTGCTTCCATGGCTGTCTTTAGGGTTTTAATTTCAAATTCAATGGGAAAGACAACATTCTTACCGTACACCATTCGTATGGGGAGAAACCTGTAGTGTCACGCCATGTGGTACGGTATGCCCATAATGCCTCTGGAAGTCTTTCAGCCCAATCCTTGCGGTGACTCTTCACAGTTTTTGTCAGAATAGCCTCAATTACCTTATTTGTGCTTTCCACTTGACCATTGGCCGGTGGATGATATGGCAAGGTTATCCTATGTTGAATGTGATATTTTTGCAGCAGGGCTTCCAATTTATGGGACACAAACTGCGGTCCTCCATCTGTAACTATCTCTTTGGGTACTCCAAAACGGGTGAAGATCTCTTCATACAAGAAATCCATTACAACTTGATCATTAGCCTTGAACAAAGCTACAGCCTCCACCCATTTGGTCATGTAATCTGTGCAAACCAGGATATAAACTTTCTGCTTTGAAGGAGGGTTGATAGGCCCTACAAAATCCAGAGCCAATCTATCAAAAGGTTCAACCACCAGTTGTGGCTTAAGAGGCATTTCATCTAGTCTGTTTGGATGGCCCATTCTTTGGCAGCTATCACAAGCCTGAACATATTTCTTCACATCCTTGAACACTGTTGGCCAAAAATATCCCATCCTCAATGCCTTATGACCAGTTCTCTTATCAGCAAAATGTCCCCCACAGGGCTCATCATGGAAAGCTTTCAAGATACTGTAAATTTCATTCTCCCTTACACACCTTCTGATTTCCAAATCTGGACCAATGTAAAAGAGATGCCCATCTATCCAGCAGTATCTAGCACTCTGTTGTATTACTTTTTCTTTTTTCTCTCTTTGATAAATGTGCTGGAAGCTTGCCTGCAGCCAAATAGTTAGCAACATCTGCGTACCATGGGGAATGAGTTGAGACTGCGAACAAATGTTCACCAGGAAAAGAATCTTCGACTGGTGCATCATCAACATTGTTAGTAAGTCGAGAAACAAAATCAACAACTACATTTCCTTTTCCTGCATGTCTATAATAGTAATGTCAAATTCTTGTAACAGTAACAACCATCTAGTTACTCTAGCATTAGTGCTAGGTTTTTTCATTAAGTACTTAATGGTTGAGTGATCAGTGTGCACAAAAGTGGAATATCTAGTGATGTAATGTCTAAATTTATTGATGGCATAAACAATGGCAAGGAACTCTTTCTCTGTAACAGTGTAGTTCAGTTCAGCAGGGGCCAAGTTTTTGCTGATATAATAAATTGCATATGGAGCATGACCTTCATGATGTCCCAATACTGCTCCAATGGCAGTATCTGAAGCATCAAAGGAGGTATGAAAAGGCAGAGCCCAATTGGGTCCCCGTAAGATAGGTGTTGTGGACAGCCTTTTCTTAAGTTCAGTAAACATTGTTTGGCATGCATCATTCCAATCAAACTGTACATCCTTCATCAACATGGTGAATAAAGGAGAAGCTAGCTTGGAATTTTTTTCCATGGATCTTTTGTAGTAACCAGCATGCCCTAGGAAGCTACGTACCTCTTTTTTTGTTCCAGGAGTGGGTATGTTTTCAATTACCTTAATTTTGGATGGATCTACCTGGATACCATTAGCATAGATGAAGTGCCCTAGAACGATACCCTCGCTCATCATATGGCACTTTTCAGTGCTTAAAGATAATTGGGTTTGTTCATAGCGTTCTAAAACACTTTCTAATTTTTTCAATGCTTCCTCAAAACTACTATCTTATGGAGTAAAATCGTCCATAAAGATTTCCATGCAGCCATTTACCATTTCAGCAAAGATCCCAATCATAGCTCGTTGAAATGTGGCTGGTGCATTACACAATCCAAAAGGAAGCACCCTGTATGCAAAGGTACCCCAGGGACAAGTGAAGGTGGTGTTATCTTGGTCTTCAGGGGCAATCTGGATTTGATTATAACCACTAAATCCATCTAGAAAAGAAAATAACCTTTTGCCAGACAAGGTGTCCAAGACCTGATCAATAAAGGGTAAGGGAAAATTGTCCTTCTGTGTTGCTTTATTTAGTTCTCTATAATCTACATAGACTCTCCATTTTCCATTTTTCTTTGGTACGATCACAAGTGGGGAAACCCACTCGCTGTCTGAAATTGGATAGATAAATCCTGCCTCTAAAAGCTTTTGAATTTCCTCTTTCACAATATCCCTTAAATTCGGGTTCATCCTTTGTTGTGGTTGGTACACTGGTATGGAGTCGCTTTTGATGTAAATGTAGTGGGTACACAGATTAGAGGGGATACCCCTCATATCTGTGTGTTCCCACGCGAAGGCTCCCTTGTGTTTTTTCAGCAAAGTGATCATGCGTTCCAGCTCATCGAGCGCTAGATTCAGATTAATGTTCAATGTTTTTCTTGGCTCGATTTCCACTGGAATGCTTTTCGAGTTTTTAAGTACTAGAATTATGTTGGCATCACTGACTAGAGTCTCTTCCATTAGATTTTCTTGTTCTTTTTCACCTAAGGTACTGTTCATAATTTGGTAGGCATGTTTAGTGATAGATGTGGGCTCATTGATGAAACTGTTAATGGTGTCGTCCTCAGTTTCATCCTTAAAGGTTAAGGCTCTCCCTATCGTTAATAACGGCTGAACGCCTTCTTCTTCCTCTAGATCCATCCAAAGTGGAGCTTCAGCTTCTAAGCTTGGTCGGGCGGGAGGATATAAAGTCAGGCTTTTAATATCAGTCCCGTCTGAAATAGTCATGGATCCCGACCGACAGCTGATGCAAGCATCTACTGTGGCTAACTAAGGTCTTCCTAGGATCAGCGGGTGTCCCCCCAGCTGTGACTTAGGTTGCAAAACCAAGAAGTCCGTAAGGTATTCCCACGAATCGACAGAGACTACGAGGTCATCCAGGATTCCCTCGGGTTTGATTGTTGATCTGTCAGCAAGTTCTAATATGGTAGGGTTTGGCCGAAGATTAGTGAGTCCGAGTTTCTTCACAGTTTCGATGGTCATAACATTCATAGCTGTGCCTAAATCTACGAAAACGTTAGGTATCTGAGTGTGTCCAATGTGCACTGTAACAGTAGGATTTCCAGGGTCATCATACTTAGCCAAAGGAGCCTTTCCCATTATTAATTCGGAGAGTTTTCCCATTACATGGATAGTGGGAGGATCCCTAGGCTTTCTTCCTGGTTTTTTTACACACAGATCTCTAATGGTCTTGGCATAGATGGGAACGTCATGAAGGGCTTGTAACAGTGGAATTTTGACATATAAATTCTTCAATTCCCCTAAGAGATTGAACTGAGGTTGTTGCATTGTCTTTTGTAAGGCCAATCGTTCAGGATATGGTGGTTCTCTTGTCGGTTGTGTAGGCTATGTTGCAATGTATGTTTCTTCCTGTGTTTCAGTAGGAGTTTCAATATCCTCAATGATGGGGATTGCTGTA
Source organism: Larix kaempferi (assembly GCA_027924585.1). Lineage (NCBI taxonomy): Eukaryota > Viridiplantae > Streptophyta > Pinopsida > Pinales > Pinaceae > Larix > Larix kaempferi. The sequence continues at coordinate 269,879 of BSBM01001474.1, read as the reverse complement.
TTAATTGAATTCTCAAATTGCTGATCCATTCTTGCTTCAATCACAGAGGATGGAACATCCTGAATGACGATGGGTTCCACTACCCTCCCTGATTGTAAGTGTATGTCATTGCAGTGAATTGGGGAAATGGAATAAGCAGACACGTTGGCAGTCTCGAATTGATGAACTGCTTTATTATTTGGGTTAGGGTTAGATTGAGGAGGCAGCTGTGATCGTAGTGGTACGTTTATTGTTGCGGCATTGTTTTGAAGTTGCAGCTGCGGCTGCTAATACTGTTGGTGAGGGTACTGTTTAGGAGGATGTTATTGATGAGGAGTTTGGTTGTGAGGAAACTGATTCCCAGGGTAGGAATTTCTCAAACCAGGAGACCAAGGAGCTTGCTGGTTTGATTGTTGTGCCCATGGCATCCAAGGATTAGGATTTTGCATTGAAGTTTGAGATGGATGCCATTGGTTGTTAGAATAATGTGAAGGGAATTGTGTATTCATATTATTCATGTTATTCAAATTATTCCAGAAAGGTGATGGGATCTGGGTTCATACCTTGATTCTGAGGCTGCCAAGGCTTCTCCTGAGCGATGAAATAAGCTTGTTCCACATCTGGAGTAGATGCCTGCAGGACTGCTTTGACTTTGGATAGTGAAGGACATTCCTTGGTGTCATGATCAAATTCACATATTCGACATACCTCCACCTTGTCAAGCGGACATTCCTTCAGTGGGTGCTTCTTCCTGCATTTAACAGAGAATACATCAAGTGCCAGGTCTTCTACTGCTTGCCTCTGTTTTTCTCTCAAGACATCCAATTCTAAGGATATGGAGCTCATCATATCTGTTTTAAAATTCTCAAGAAGGTTGCCTGTTTTTGCCCTCGTGGCTCCTCCACTAGCTGATTTCTATGTCCCAGTGAGGACATCTCGATCTCGTTCTCTGTCCCGATTGTTGGTCCTGGAGGATCCCCTCAAATATCTTCGACATAAGTTGACAATCTTCTCAAAGGGTTCTTTTGAGATATCCCCCTTTCCCAACAAATTTAGCACGTCTAGGCAATCTTCTTTGATCCCACGCAATAAGATAATCTTGAGTACATCTTTCCCAATATCGACATGACCAGACCTCTATAAATTATATAACAATCTCTCAACAAAATATTCCAAGCTCTCCTCTTCTTTCTGGACCATTTTAAACAACTCTTCCTTCCTATCTCTGGTTCTACAATACTCTTGATGTTTGGAAAGGAAGGTTTGTTTCATTTGATACCCAGTAGGAATGGTCTCACGACTCAAACCCATGAACCAATGTAGGGCATTTCCCTTAAGAGTGGAAAGAAATAGCTTCAATTTCTGCGCACTAGAGGTATAGTCGTAGCTGGGACAGAGGATATCAAATTCGAAGAGAAATTCATCTGGATCTTCAGAGGAATTACCATGGAATTTCAGGAGAACCGAGGGTGAAATATTCTTCATGGGGGCCGCCGCTGGTGTTTGGAGGATAGGGAATTCGAGTGTGACAACAGTGTCACCATGCTGATTATCTTCCACCTCCTCTTCATGGTTATTGTGGCGTTCATTGCGGTCTCCATGTTCTTCGTTATCCATGTCTCTCCATCCCTCTTGTTCATTCTTCCTTCTTTCCTCCTCTTCTCTTTCTTGTTCTTCTCTTCTCCTTTCTTCCTCTCACCTTCTTTCTTCCTCCAGTTCCTGGTGATAGTCTAACCACTCCTCCTTAGTCACTAAGCACTCGTTGATTCGATAGATCTCCTCTTGCCCCCCTGCACATGCAACACTTCCTTTGTCTTTAGGAGGTTTCTTCTCAGGAATGGGAGTTGAAGGTCCTGTTGCATTCTCCAAGGTTGATGCAGATACTTCTAGATTAGGGAGAACATAGTTTCCTTTTCTTGAAGATGCTCACGGTAGTTTGGTAGAGGAATCAGCTCTGGCAATTATTTCATCAATGTATGTCTGTCTTCCCAAACCTTGGTTACGGCCACGACCTCTTCCACCTGCAATGTTAGTATTTTGGGTGGGTTCCTGAGTTTTTCTTCTTGTATTCATGCATGCTTCAAATACTCATAGCTTAAATGAAATCAATAAATCAACTACCATCTATGTCTATCAATTACCATCCCCGACAACGACGCCAAAATGTTGGTCACCTTATATACTAATCGATTACAACTAACACACATGATGTTCAATATAAATTGTCAACCCAGGGTAGTCTTTTTATTTCAAAGGTAATTAGCAAAATCTATGCATAAACACTCAAGTAGCTAACTGAATGAATGAAGATCAATTATCCTACCTATCTGCTCAGTCAAACTCATCTCATGGCTAAGGCTAATCTAATTGAACCATCTAAGAATTCAAAATACATTTACCTTCCTACAATCATCACTCCAGCAACCACTGATCTAAGAAGAATTAAGCTAGACTTACTTTTTCAAGAAGTTAAATCCTAAAGGTATCAGAGTACAATGAATTAACCATGACCTGTCTAAATTATCTAGTCTGCAAATTATAGACAACAATAAGAAATCAAAACCAATTGCAATCATAATCTGACTAATTCAATAAATTCCAAGAAAGATGAATAAAAGAAATAAACTAGAGTTGAGATTGACTATAACAACTAACTAGCACACTTGCATAAAAGGAAACTATCCTACACAGTTGACTGCCACACCACACAGTTACAACAATTCAGAATGCAATCATTAATTACCAAAGGTAAATGCAATTATCAATTACCACTGTTGCAACTTCTTTGTAAAATGTATCTATTGTAAATCCACACCACACAATAGAAATAAACTAAGATACCTACTTAACTTGGCAATCTTTGTGAGAAGGCGGGCCCTGGCCTTCTAACAGAGATGTCGTGAACTAACAAAAATTAAAACACAAAGATATGAAGAACTCTGCTCCTTGTTTTAAAAATGGTAATTCATAATTACAACACTCTGTTAAAGTTCGCACAGTTGCAAATTAACCAACCCCAAGCTCTAAATGCCTTCCCATATTTATACATGCATAATACAATCCTGATCCACTAAATTCGTGCAGCCATGAAGATATCTGATCTTCAGGTTGCTGAGTCACCACAGAAACAGTTACAGTCGTGAATGGAATTGAATGAAACTGTTGGATGTGGAGAGCATTATTACTTTGGATGTCAATGGATCAATGGACTCACTGACCGGGAAGTGCTCTGTCTGTTGCAGCGAAGTCCTGTTAAAGCTACCACATGGAGAGATGATCACGTTGTTTCTATTCAATGTATGGAATCAGAACTTAGGAGTAACATCTGGCACCAATCGTACCTTCCTTCCACAGGCTTAGCGGGCTGCTACACCCGTGTCTCTCAATGCTTTGAGCTTATCTTAATAAAATCGACACAATTTAGCATAAATCAAAGGATAGAATCCATAACCATAACAATCTTAGGCATTAATAAAGTAAGGAAATAATAAATCATACCTGTTAGGATTCATGCTCAACTTGAGGAAAAGGCATATATCTGGTTTGTGGAAATAAGGCAAGACAAGGCAAAAAGAGGTAATAAGTGTGGTAAAAAGGGGGCTATTCCAGGACCCAACATACATACCTAGATTGGTCACTGAAACCCTAATATAAGTGTATGAACCCTTTTTAGTTTTTACTATATCCAGGTATAGTGGAAGGATGACTCAAATATGTACCAGTCTAGATCCATCTTAATCCTAGATCTATCAAGCACCGAGAGAAATGAAATTCTTGAAAGTGCAAATCTTGCCTTAAATTTTTGCACTTCCAAATATTTGATCCCTCTTGGTGCTTATAGACCCAGGGTTAAGGTGGATTTAGGATTCTAGATTGGTATTATTGCATTTTTCATTCACGTCATGATTTTGTATTATTTTAAAGAAAAAAATCTTTTTCCATTAATAAAAATAAAGGTTGCAAAAGAACCATACCTACAACGCAAATCAGTGTTGGTAAATAAAGCCAAAAAAACCCTTGTAGGTCAATAGATATCAATATAAATAAGGAGTTACATCTATACAAACAATCTAACTAGCATCTATCCATATCTGGATTCCGCTTAATGGATACCATACACCTTTGAACAAGATTATTGTCCCGAAAGGAGAGAAACCTCTATTCACTTTGTTGGAAATGCTTCATCAACTCAATAAACAGAAATTTGTTGTGTTTTGCTTGCTAATGTCATGTCCAAATTCTGACCTATTATGCCCCAGTGGATCTCCATGGGAGGATATCCTTGTCCGCATTTTGAAATACCCCTAAAAGATAGTGTGCCAGGAGCTCTATTGCAAGCCAATTTTGATAATCAATCTTCCTCCTTGTTATGTTCACGATATATTTGGTGAAAACGTACTTTGAATCCATCTCTTATATCCTTGGCTAATTGAAGTTTTCTTTCCAATCCCAAGCTTCTTTTCCTTCTCTCTCCACTTAACAATTCCACCACGGTTTTTGAACCCTAATAGATATTCAAAACATTTATACCGTTTCTTGGTAAATGACCATAAAAAATTGTAACTACTTTGATATATATATATATATATATACTCTCTCTCTCTCTCAATATATAGAGAGAGCTCTCTCTCTCTCTCTCTCTCTATATATATATATATATATATACTATATATATATATATATATATACTATATATATATATATAGAGAGAGAGAGAGAGAGAGAGAGAATGTGCTTCAACCACACAAGAATAGACCATACACCATACTTATAAAACCATGAATTGAAGTTGTCTCATTCAATGCCATCTAAATGTGTTACATAGATTAAATGATAGATTAGAATGCTAATAGCAAATACAAAATAAGTTAGAAGAATCATATTGCTCCTTCCCCTGGATCTCATCATCGTAATCATCAATATTACCACCATTGACAATGCCATAGCTCTCCTTCCTCCCATATATCGAATCCAAGTGTTGCATCTACTGGCGTGGAAAATAACCCCCCAACAGTATCACCGTGATCACATGTGATCAACTCTAGGACTAGTTCATTAGGATTAAAGTATTGATACTTTGAATGCAGTTGACCAATGCCAATGTAAGGGACATTAGTCATTGGCCAGAATCAAGACACAAATGACCTGAGTATATGACACACACAAGACACATGTCATGTGGGTGTCCAACACTTAAGGTCATGAGTATTCCAAGCATCCAAGTGTCCAACATATAGGACACATGGCACATGTCCTATAAGAATAGTGCCTTGTGACCTAAGCCAAAAGAAACAAATAATAAATCATTTTAACAACACCAAAAAATATTAACGATACTACTTTTGAGTTTAATAGAGCTTTTCATGCAAATAAAATATTGACAGCAGTCCAAGTTTTCAAACATTTCGATGTATAGGTAAGTATGCTTGGGAAAAGTCAATTGGGTTTAGCCCGAGTGGTTGAGTTATCGGATTGTTATCCCCTGTACCCAGGTTCAAGTCCTGCCAGTGACACTAGCTCTTAAGTGAGCCACTAAGCTCTTCAAGAGCTATACTAGCCAATTAACTACCCTTCCTATGTCTCTGGATGCCGTAGAGGTTAACGTGGATATAGTGGGCACCAAAAAAAAGAGGGTGTTCCGTGAACCACACGAAAAAAAAAAGGATGCTTGGGAAAAAGATGCCATAAAATAGACTTGAAAGCAATTTGAGATATAGAAGAATTGTGAATTCTAGGTCAATGCCATGATTGCCACCTATTGCATACTCATCATATATAGATACATAATATATGCATAATTGTTGTAATATTTGCACATCTACAAAGAAAGGTCATAATATTTTCTAGTGTAATAAAAGAATCACATTCCTAAATGCTTTCCAAAGTAATGTGTGAGAGAGAATTCAAGAAGGTCATCACAAGTAAACTACATAATGTTATAACCATTCATATAATCCATTATAAGTTGAGTATAACACTATGAAGATATGCTTTCATTTCATTCTATAACATTGAGGCTAGTTAAAAATAGTATAGATCCATCTTAACCCTAGTTCTATTAACCACCAAGATGAATCGAAATGAAACTTCTCAGTGCTTAAAATAACATCCAGTGTTAATATGGATGTAAGCTCGTTTATTTAATTATTATACATAAGTTTTTTTTTCTTCTCTTTTTTATATTATGGAACTCAAATTTGTTTAATTTTAGTTTATAAGTATTACACATGTGACACATCTCATCCATAGTAGGATAAGTATGTTGTAGAGTGCACCAGTGAACATGTTACTCCATATATTATGCTCATTATTATGTTGTAGGTAAGATCATCTAAGTAGGCATACAAGGATTTTTTAGCTTCCATTATTGAGGGAAAGGGTGTGATACCAGAGGAGCACATTCATTCCCATATATGGTCTACAATTATTTAGGAGGCAGTGCCTTAGGAGCATGGATTTCTCATGAATCTGATAATTATTATTTTGACAATAGTGCCCAATCATTGTTATGATGATAATATGTCATAAGACAAATTATAAAATATACCATTATGGTTGATTATAGGTATAATCACGTCTATCTATTTTCATAGAGAAAAGACATTCCTAGTCAATTTTTTTTCAAGCATACAAATGTAAGGCCCCAATGGGCCTTAAGCACACAATTATTACGTACAATTATCTTAAGATCTGCTCATTTCTATGAGAAGTTTGTAGATCTAGGACTATAACCAAGATATCATAACAACAATCAAATGAAATAAGGAGAATGTCATGTCCCCAAATTTTGCATTGGGTCATGTCCCCAAATTTTGCATTGGGTCACAATGGCCATACTCATGATAGTTTGTCAAATTCATGCTAAGTGTCAAATAAATTGCCAAGAAATATGTCCAAGTTAGTAATAATGTAAAATTAGATCCAAATGGATAAGGTGGGTCACATTAAGAGAAATTCCCAATTCAAAGTTGTAATATACCCATCCAAATGAACTATCATGGAGGAAAATGACTAGTTCCCTAGGTTGGGGGTGGAAGCATTAAAAGTTGGAATAAGGGAGATACAAGACCCAAAATGACCTTAGAATTACAAATTCACATTAAATGGGTCAAACAAATAATAATAAAAAGAAAATAAGGTGGCATTGGATCATGAGGGCACATAAGAGGTTGTGGGACCCACATGTGGAAAGATTCCCCACTACACTTGGCATTATTCTCTCACCAATGCGAGTTCAATATGAAGGGTAACACACTTGAGGGAGTTGAAGAGGTATTATTCATGGAATGAATCATGTAAGGTCTAATTGGAGTGGAAGATAAACTCCCATGGAAGAGGAAGAGGCATCTTAGAAGAATTGTGACACTTGGAGCTAGATCCCTAACTCCTATGACAACAATGATGAAGATTCTATGACACTTATGGCAAATTTCAGACCTGATTGCTGACATATGACATATATGACATGTCATGGATAAAAATATCCTCCAAGATGGTGCACAAGGGAGTTATGGCAGCCAAGAATATTCCCCATTCGAATTGAGGGAAGATGGAGACTAGGAATTGTTGGACAAGTGGCACACATTGGAATCTCTTCCCAACTTGAGTTGGCATGAGGATTTTGGAAGGAATTTGAACCATGGAGGACTTGGGAAGTTTATAAAAGACAAGAACAAAGAAGGAGAGGAGATTTTGATCATTTCTCATTTGGTAAATTGGAGAGCATAGCTTGTCCATGCTAGTGGAGTGTTTACTCTACTTGCCTTAGTACCAATTTCGAGGGTGCAAGATTCCCATCCTAATTGGAAATTTGAGAGGCCATTCAGACCTTTCATTTGGAGCTAAAATGGAGTCATTTGTTTCAGTTTGAATCTACAGGGCTTCTTGTGACTATTTCTCCTTCAACTTGTTCCCACATCTCTCTCACTTTTCTCTCTATATTCTTGTTCTTGGAGGATGGGCGCAAATGGTGAGATGTTGATCTCTTTGTGGAAGTCCAAGGGGCCCCATTTATTTGTAATATGATGTATGAACTTTGTATTTTATATTCATATAAACCTCAGGTCGAATATCCAAGTAAAACCATGTAAAAATGCCAAACTATGTATGAATGGTGCCATTTTCCCCCATAGCTTTTGCATAACGCACTTGTTGTTGCACATAGTTAGTGAAAGACTGATATTTCGACTTCATGGACATGTTAGTTTCTATATATATCTGTAATAATCATATCATGAGATCCACAGCTCTAAAAATTATGTATTTCAAGTGATATTTACATTCAAGGAAGAGATTCGAGCCATTTTCCCATATATCTTGTTGAGAGAGCTTGAAGTTGTTTGGTATCGACTTGTATCAGTAAATATGTGTGGTTTTATTGCTGTTTGGAGAGCCATTAATATAATTAATAAGTTTCATACACCTTATGCAATTCCTTTTAATGTTTCTCACAAATTTCATAGCAAGTTATAGCGTTTTTCTCTCATTCCCCCCTATGTTAAGACATGTTTACCAATCTCTGATTTATGGGAATTGCAGTAGCCTTTAGGAACTGATTAATGATGCATTTGGGTTCCCATTTAAGTCATATAACTAATTCATTTCTGTGTTATGAAATTTTGGAGGTTCATACTGCATTTGGGAAGCCATTAGTGACCTCTACCCTTGGGGGATTTGAACCTCGAATTTACTAGCAAATTTCCCTATTTTCTCCTGAAATTAAATGAATGTTGCAGAAGCATTTTTATAATGTCTAAGCACCCATTAGGTTCATTTTTATGTCCTAATACCCTTCAAAAACTCTCATTCCCAATTCGAAATCGTTAGGAGTCTTTTGGAGCCATCTACCCTTGGGGGTTTCAACATCGATTTTCCCAGTAATATTTCCTTTCATTCTCTAATTGTAAATGCAAGTTGATGAAGTACTTAGAAGGTGACCAAGCATATAATAGCTGCATTAGGGTGTCCTAATACACCTCAATCCACTCTGGACATAATTCGAAACCATTTGGGATCATTTGGGACAGTTTGGAGCTTCACTAGTCCAAGGTTTGAAAATTGGCCAAATTGGGGACATTACAGTGGTATCAGAGCATGGTCCTTGCACCCTTGCATTAGGTTCATCCATTGAAGAATAATTTTCAGCCATGTCTTACTATTATGATGACTCCTATGAGTACAATTCTTATGAGCAATATGAAGCATAATGTGAATGGTTTGAGGAAGAGGTGCCATCATGCAACACTTCTTACAATTTCATAAGGAATGAGGGTTATTATTATGACCTTCAATATGATGAAGATGAGTGTGTCACACTACTAAAGGATAATTCCATGAATGAATTACAAAGATTGAGAGCAACATGTAAAACCTTGCCCCAACAATATTAGGCATATCTTGATCTGTATAAGGGAGATACACAAAAGGCCATTCCTTTTGAAGACTTTGCTGATTGGGTGTTTGAAAATAGGCCCAAAAATGAAGATGTGGAGTTAGTGAATAAAGGTTTATTCCCTTATTTCAAAATACCTTGGAGATCAAATCACATATGTTTGAGTAAAAAGGAGGAGACCCATGAGCCACCTAGTTCTGAAATAGGTGAAGTAGAAGAAGCAGTACACGAAGATGATCGAAAGTCACTCCCAAGTGACTCTGAAAAATATGAAGAGACATAACATGAGCATGAATAAGACTCTATTGAAAATATTGAAGATCATTTCGAGACACATTCTACCTTGGACATGAATCAAAGAGCATCTATTGATGTATGCTTGAACTATGAAGGAGTACCGACTGATGGGTGCTCACACCTCTATGTTGGTGACATAGAAATCCATTTTGAAAGTGTTGCTGCAAGCCAAACTTCCATTAATAATGAAAATGAAGACCTTGTAGCAGTTGAAGAAGAACCAAGATCAACTTCCCCATCAACACTTGAGCTTCATGAAGTTGGTCCAAGCAAGAAGGAAGAATATGAGGAGGTTCATTTGCAAGAGCCTCATTTTCTTGAAGGGTCCTTGAAGATAGATGAAAAGAAGATTCAGGAGGCCTTGAAAACTCTCCATGCCACACATACATTGGTTTTGAAATTTTGTTGGTCTATGGAGGAGAAATATTCCCTTGAATACATGGAGAAAATCCATAAGGCAATGTTGGACACCAAAGGTAGTTTTTTAAATTTGCTTTTTGATAGAGATTATTTAATTGAGCTTGTTGGTTTGTATCATGGAATAAACTTGAAGGATGCAGAAGAGAATGACAAGCTCTCAAATGAGTTGGAGTCCACCCAAAATACACTCCAAAAGTCTATGGTGCATATTGAGCAACTTCAAGAGAAGTTGCAAATGTCCTTTACACCCTCCTACATAAATCAGACAATCATTCAATGGATGAAAGAATTTATGTTAGAAAGGAGGAACCTCATGTAATGGTGGAACATGAGGTACATGTTGAGATGCAGGTGCTTGAAGATGCTACACTCAAACCAGAAGGAAGACATTAGATTGATTATGTCTCAACGACATTAGATTCATTATGCGAATATGATAACAGTCATAAAAATCAGTATCATACTTGCGGAATTTACTTTCAACTTTTAATTGTATAATTATTTTATGCATCTTATGATGTTACTTATCAACAAACTCATGATATTTTAAGTTGTGATACTTACATTTAGTTTGTCATATCACAACACATGTTTTTAAAGGAGTATTAGTTAAATGATGATTATAGCATTAATACTGAACATGTATTTCTTTTATTGAAAGGGTCCTTGTGAAGCCCCCGAAGCTTACTTAGCTTTCTGCTAACGCACTCTGCCACCTTGACCAGGTTATAGGTGAGGTTAGGCATCCAACAAATTTGATGTTGTTAATATGCTCATGGTTAGCATGGTAACCGAACTCGATGGTGAAAGGCATCTCAATTTTTAATACTTGATTATGTTTTTAAATTGTATTAATTGGATAATGTTTCACTATAGGATTAGAGTTCTCTAGGCACGACTCGATGGTGCTTGTAAAACTTGAACCAAACTATGTAGAAGTGGATCAATGGAAGCACCAATGTAATAAACTTCTCAGCATAAATGATGGCGAAAACTATAGAGTTGGGGTTTGATATACGAATGATAGTGGTTGACAGGTTGCATAATAAATGTGACCATGTGAAGGGTTTGTTTGACGGTCTCCACGTGTGGGGAGACCCTAACCTTGCGCTAAGGGTTTGGTCCATGGCATTGTGTTATATTTTTCAAAGGGTTGGACAGCTCTGCTCTTTCGGCCGCCATGATTATTGAGTGAAAGGTATAACGTTCGCAGAGGTAAAACTCATGAAGTTTTGACTGAGTATTAGTGTTAAGATTTGTGTATTCGATTGCTCTACAAATAAACCATGCTCTCGGCTCTTCTGGTCTTCCACTGTGATGGATATGCGCAGTTTGAGGACAACATTCGAATCTTAACAGGTGATGTTTGTTATTAATCTTTGTAAAATCACTCATTGTTTATTTATATTTCTTTTATGCATTCTATTCTTTTATTAACCACTTGCTACTCGTGTTGGCAGGGATTCCTCGGTGCTCTCCAGTCGTGGCTTGATTTTGGCAAAGCTTCAGGGAACGAAAGACATAACCAATGGTTTGAGGACCACGGTAAGCTTCAGGCCTTCCATTTGAATGACACCCCTGTCAACATATGTTTTAGGGTTCTGTTTTACATTGCCCATCTCTTGTATTGTTGATGTCCAATTTTGCCATCACTTTTAATCATTGAACGTGCTCTGTTGGCACTACTTTGCCATTTTTGGGTATATTAAGTCATATTTCTTGCCATTCGGACTCAAGTATGAACATATTTGAATATCTCATGAATCTTAATTTATTATCATCGTTTTATGATTTATTAACATTAACTTAACATTTATGGACTTGTTGGGCATATAGTTTTCATTTTTCAGGTTGTGGTTTTTATATGGACTCTCATTCGGACGCGCATTCACGTTCAGACGCCCATCCGCATTCGAACGTCCATTCTGACCTTCGTTCGCACCCTCAGATTCGTTGGTTAGCATATTCTGGGGCATTAAAGGCGAAAACCACGACGTGGCCCTTATGGATTTTTACCCATCAGATCTCACCCAGAACCGTTCAGATGTGAGCAGCTTGCAATTCAAAGATTCTGTCAAAAACGTGTTTTTAACTGACAACAAAATTTTGGATTGGATTTGCGGGCAAACAGAGGCGAAATGGAAAATTTCGGCACATGGGTTTTGTGCAGAATAGGCCCATTTAGGTTCCCATGGACAATTTCGGGGAAATTCAAAGCCATTTGGGAGCAGTTCGTGGTTCTTTGAAACAAACTTGCCCATAAAATGTGGTTGGCCATTTTCTAAATTTAGAAATTAGTTTTAACAGCTTAGGAACCTGGGGATTCGGTTCTATTCACTCCCCAATGGTTTTTTATGTATAAATAGAGCCCCATAGGGCTGAGAAATGATGTAATTTTGCTCCACGTTTTTCATAATAAAGCTCTGCTTAGTTCTGTCCCAAATTCGTTTTTTTCATGTGTTGATTTCCTGATTTGGTAGAAGTAACCTCTGCTCCTCAGAGGTCCCCTCAGAAGTGGAAGGTTTTGTTGTGTGTTTACGTTTTCGTTCATGTCTCTTTCAGCTTAGTGTTGTACTCTGTTTCTATTGTATATAAACGTCTCTTTATTTCGTGCATGTTTTTAACATATCACTGTATAAACGTTTTCCAATTCCATTTCCATACTATGCTCTGTTCCTTTTACATATGCTTATAACGTTGCTCTGTTACGATTATGTCTATGCGTTTCCCTTTCACCTGTGCGTATACATTATATGAGCTCATCGTGTTTCGTTTGTAAGAAGAGATCTCAGCTAGTGTAGGTAGATTAAATTAATTTTGTGCAACAATATTTAGTTGATTTTCATAGCTAGTGGCTTGTTGAATTCCATAGATAGCATTTGTTTTATTTCGTAGTCAGTATTTCAATTCATAGCAGTAGTTAGATTTGCTTCGTGCAGTAGTGATTGAATTTTCTTTACACAGTAGCATAATCGTTCATTTCGTGCAAGTAGTGTTATTGCTTGTAGTGTAGGTTAGGGTTTGAATTTCGTTCTTGTTTATGCACTTGAATTTGCTCTCATATCATTTGCACATTGGATCCAATCAATAGATGCATTGCTGTAGCTTTCATTTGTTTAAAAGCATTTGCATTTTGATTTCATTAAATAGAAGCTTGTCTTTACATTGAATGCCATCAAGTAGTTTCTTCTGCTTAGAATAATTTGCTCTAGAATAGTCAATAGATTTTCATTTCAAGTATTCATAATTAGTTTCTCTTCATAGTAGAGCAAGCTTCGCTTTGCTCAAAACTAGTTTGCAATCTGAATTTACATAGCACAAATTATATTTCCATTCTTCATGTGAAGCCTTTGATTTACTTAGATCATAAAGTAGATAGATTCCAATTTGTTCAATAGCTCAATTAGTTCAATAATTCAATGATTGTAATTTGAAAAGCAAGTAGTGTAGTTTCTCTTTTGTAGTACAGTGGTTAATTCGAATGCCATTAGCTTAGGTTGTTCTCTGATTTTCAAATACAGTAGTATTTCATTCATTTGTATGTTTGCTATAGTGTAGATTTGTTTAAATCTTTCTTTCAAAGTAGAATAGACCTGTGCTTGATGTTAGAATTCCGATTACATAGCATAAGTTGTAATTAAATTTGTCATAAGAAATAAAGTAGTATAGATTTTCTTAAGTCTCCTGTTCGAAAGTAGAATAATCTTGTGTTCATTAATTAGAAGTTTTGATTACATAATGTAGTTGTAATTGAATTTGTCTTAAGAAGCAGAGTAGTGTAGTCTTGCTTTCTGTTAACAGTAAATAGTTAGTTCTCCTTTGATTGCTTGTTAGCATAGACTTAGGATTAGAAATCTAGATAGGGTTTCAAATGCTTTCCTAGTTAGTCATTGTTTTTTGTGTTTAGAATAGTGTTGAGATTCTTAAGATTATAGATTAATTTCCTTTTGATTAAAAGTAATTTTAGCAATAAATTTACTTTTCCTTAGATATAAATCTTTTGCTTCACTCAGAATAGGGATTAGGTAGATTCTGAATGAAGTATCGTATGTAGGGTCTGAATGCAGTTTCATTTGAAGGTCTATTTGACAATTCGATTGATAGTTCATAACCCTTACTCAATTTTAGGTAGATTACTAGCTTTAGGTTAGGTTAGGGTAGTTTAGGCCTTTAGTCTTGCACATACTGTGCCGGCACCTCTAAGCTTACGAGCCCCCGGGTTGATAGTTTAAGTGTTGAATTAGATAGCATATATTTTTACCAACATGTATTATGAGCCATTTGGCTATCGTTGGGGGCCATACGGTTGATGTAATGGTTTTTCTTGGCTAAGGCCAGCGTTGGGGTTTCGACCAACTGTTGTGAAAGAATTAAAGACTTATGTTTAAATGTTTTTGGGTACCAATTTTGGTAGACCCGAGCAATGTCCACTGTGCTTGTACTCGTTTATATATAAAAGAAATGTTGTTGATTATGATTCTTGTATAATCCCGTTCTGTGTTGATTGCCCTTCGGCCTTCTTTACAGTTTATCTGTTTGTATTTTGGTAAATGTCAAAGTGTAACTTGTTTTTGGAGCTAAACCCTACTTCTGAGTTTTAATGTTTATTAAGCGAAGTGCAGTATTATTTGGTTTATAAATTTCGTAGGGTTAAACCCTAAACCCTGTCCAGTAATTAAGTTTTGTAATTTGATTTTAATATTTAGATGGAACCGGGCGAGCTCCTTTGAGACTTGAACCCTTGTCTCCTAAACTTTGGAACAAGTCTTAGGATGGCAACGATGTATTAAATATATGTTATCGAGCTCTGTTTCGATGGAAACGATGTATCCATAGAGCTCTATTTGATACATTCTGTAGCATTCAAAAGGTTTGACTGTAGATTAAAATTGGTTGACTGTAATTATTTCTGTGGTTATGTTTACTAGTTCACACCTGTCGGTGTTGGGATTTACCCTGTCGTAGTTAGTTGTTTGATTAATAGCATTATTTAAAATGTTTACTACAGCTCTACGACTGTATAATATTGATATAATGTTGACGTGGAATCCCTTTAACATATCGATAAAGGTCTAAAGAGTTCGACCCTTGACCTAGGTTGATGATTTAAAAAGCATTATTATATATTATTTCTAGTTACAGGTCTCGCCCCTGAACTATCCTTTTATCTCATCAATGTTGGATAATTTATGAAGTGCAGTTTATACTTAGCATTCGAATTTAATGTGGAGTATTACATTGTATTAAATGTCGATCCCTTGTAAGCTATTGAATAATGTCAAGATGATTTCAATATGTATTTATAGGATGTGTTGATAAACTATATTCTCGTTTTAAAGGATGTGATTACTTGATTGTTTGGAACTGTTCTGATTGTAATATTTTACCATTAGTAAATACAATACTACTGTATAATATGTTTGTTTATGGAGTTCGATACTTAATGTTTTAGCTAGGGTTCCAATGTTAACTGTTTATAGATGATCAACAATATATGTTCAATATATAAATATTGATGAGAGAAACATTCCTTTTTACTACAATCTCTCTTATTCCGTGTTGTTTGGTTTTTTACTGATATCTACTATTTTTAAATGAAAACAAAGGTAGTCTCTTGAATTTCTAAGTTTATTACAGTATGCATTTTATGAAGATATCTATACTTTGTATAAAAATAAGAGATCATTATTCTAATCACAGCATGGAAATCATTTCTATCTATTACTTAAATAACTTCTCTGTACTAGAGTACATCGCAATATGTGACAGGAAAAATACAAAGAAGATTTCACATTCATCAATCACTAATTTCCGATTCTATTCATTCAATCATATATACAGAAGTAATTTATCAGTTCAGTACTCTAACATTTTCAACATTTAAACAAGCATACTAAAGATTTGGAACCTAACAACTTACAAATGGTATACTTCAGAATGTATAGAGTAATATTAACATATAATAAGAAAATAAGACAATAAAACAATGTAGAACCTGTTTAATCAGTATAGGTGGACAAACACCCAAAGAAGACCGTTCCTCCCAACCGTCTCCTGAAAGCAGCCAAGATCACTTCCTTTAGGACCCCCGAGCCTGTTCACTGAACCACCAGGACGAAGACACTATGTAGAATCTTATGACAATCTCTTTGTACTTCAACAATCATGAATATTTGCATACAAATTACTCTCTGCAAACTCAACAGATTAACTTGACAGTCTCACTCTGCAACTCATTCTAGCATCCCCTCATTGAATTCCTCTTGTGTGCTCAACATGACAGTTTCCAGCAATCACAAGGAAAAGTATGTGTGGGTTGCCTGCCCCATTCAATGGTTATATGTCTTCCTAGGTCTTTGGGTCAGTTGAAATCATTTAATGAGCCACCTACTCAGTTCCACCTTCCATGGGGAACATGACCACTATTTTAGGGAGCTTGCCTCCTGCAACAGCTAGTAAGTGAGGGCAGATGCAGCCACTTGTCATTTGCCTTCTACAACAGTTTCATTCCCTCTAGTGGGTCAGTGAACACTCTTCAACAGTCCTCTTTGGATGAGTGTCTCCTATTTTAATTTATTAAAATAATAATAATATTCAATTACAGTCATCCTTGACCACCCTTGGTCATAAAACTTTACAATAAAATTTAGAGTAATGTTTTTCCACAAACATAAAATGTTTCAAGTTCTCAGTAGGTTATAGAAGACAAGCACTTGTCTTTGTTCAAAGGGATTATGAGTTGCCTCATGGAGAGAGTTGCAAATCCTTGGAGGAGGCACATGATCTCACAATAGTTGGACCAACCAATTATGGAGAAGATGAATTAAATATTCGATGGGTAAGAGTTGAAAAGAGTTAAGGTTGGTTCATAATTCTTCACCCCCTACTTCTTTTTCAACCACATCAATTGGGGATAAAAATTGGGTGAAAGGTTTTTTTTTCTAATGGTGCCACATGAGGAGTATGAAACTCCTATCTCTCCTTTTGATGATGACATGATTAGAGAACCTTATTATTTATGTTTGTAGTAGCATCCTTTTTTACCTTATGATAATACATATCTTCATGGATGCACTTATGATATTCACTTGAGTCACTTGAAGACCCATGATTTTCCTTGCTCCTGGCTTAGTTCAATTGATGTTGGAGGAAATTTATCAACTACTTGGGGTGAAGAGATATATGATTGGAGCAAATTTTTATTGGCAACAACATCCTTTGTTATTTCTTGATGATACACCATATCCATGGATGCATAAATGGTACTTATGTGAGCCCCCTTGAAGGCTCATTGTTTTCTTTGCTCCCTAATTGTCTCAGATTTGAGTGGAGGTTCTTCATTCACTTCTAGGATGAAAGAACACATGGCTGATTATTTTGATGCATCATGCATCCTTTTGGAGCATCATTATAGGGCATGGGATCCTCACCTATGTCATTGGAGTATATTTGATTGGTCACTTGATGCTTGTATGCACTTGGCAAATGGCACTTTCACGATTCTTTGATGAGGCACCTCCTTGATGTACATTTTTATTATGTTGTTATGTACTTTGATGATCTATCTTTTGTACTTATGATGCTTGGAAGAATGCATACAAGGAAATGGGATCCAAGAATTCTCTTTCCTGATGGTATGGGTTGGAGAGCACTCCTAATTGTTGGAGTGCAATACAAGCAATGGGATCCTAGAATAATTTTTAGTCTCATTGGTTTCAATTTTTTTTGGGAAAACAAATAGTATGGGAGATTTAGTTCCCACTTAATAAGTTGATTTTAATTAAAGTAGTGCACCAACAAGCATGGTGGTTCCTCTCTAAAATTTTCACGGGATCTTGAAGACTCAAGTTGGGCAACTCGAGTGGCAACTTCAAAGAATTATACAATGGTATCAGAAAGGGTTTCCAAAATACGAAAGAGGTAAAGAGTAATTGTGAAAACTTTGTTTTGATGGATTTAATTAATATTTTGGTGTTTAGTGGTGATGTTACATTGGGATACCATTTAAAAAAGAAAACCCACATCTCCTTGCTTTTGGAAACACACAATTGTAGTACATGAGTGCCACTACTCAAAATTTTGGAAGCAAAATTTTGGAAAGAAAGCAGGTTCTTCAACATCCATGTTTGAAATTGATTGAGGAAAATCAATATTGGGAGGGGAGGATTTGTCATGTCCCCAAATTTTGCATTGGGTCACAATAAATTGCCAAGAATGATGTCCAAGTTAGTAATAATGTAAAATTAGATCCAAATGGACAAGGTGGGTCACATTAAGAGAAATTCCCAATTCAAAGTTGTAATATACCCATCCAAATGAACTATCATGGAGGAAAATTACTAATTCCCTAGGTTGGGGGTGGAAGCATTAAAAGTTGGAATAAGGGAGCTACATGACCCAAAATGACCTTAGACTTACAAATTCACATGAAATGGATAAAAAAAAATAATAATAAAAAGAAAATAAGGTGGCATTGGATCATGAGGGCACATCAGAGGTTGTGGGACCCACATGTGGCAAGATTCCCCACTACACTTGGCATTATTCTCTCACCAATTCGAGTTCAAGATGAAGGGTAACATACTTGGGGGAGTTGAAGAGGTATTATTCATGGCATGAATCATGTAAGGTCGAATTGGAGTGGAAGAGAAACTCCCATGGAAGAGGAAGAGGCATCTTAGAAGAATTGTGACACTTGGAGCTAGATTCCCTAACTCCTATGACAACAATGATGGAGATTCTATGACACTTATGACAAATTTTAGACCTGATTGTTGACATATGACATATATGACATGTAAGGGCTAAAAATAGCCTTCAATATGGTGCACAAGGGAGTTATTGAAGCCAAGAATCTTCCCCATTGGAGTTAAGGGAAGATGGAGATTAGGAATTGTTGGACAAGTGGCACACATTGGAATCTCTTCCCAACTTGAGTTGGCATGAGGCTTTTGGAAAGAATTAGAACCGTGGAGGACTTGGGGAAGTTTACGAAAGACAATAAAAAAGAAGGAGATGAGCTTTTGATCATTTCTTCATTTGTAAATTGGAGAGCATATCTTGTCCATGCTAGTGGGGTGTTTACTCTACTTGCCTAGTACCAATTTCGAGGGTGCAAGATTCCCATCCTAATTGGAAATTGGAGAGGCCATTCAAACCTTTCATTTGGAGTTACAATGGAGTCATTTGTTGCAGGTTGAAGCTACAGGGCTGCTCGTGACCATTTCTCCTTCAACTTGTTCCCACATCTCTCTCACTTTTCTCTCTATATTCTTGCTCTTGGAGGAAGGGCGCACATGGTGAGATGTTGATCTCTTTGTGGAAGTCTAAGGGGCCCCATTTATTTGTAATATGATGTCTGAACTCTGTATTTGATGCTCATATGAACCTCAGGTCAAATATCCAAATAAAACCATGTAAAAATGCCAAACTATGTATGAATGGTGCCATTTTCCCCCATAGCTTTTGCATAGCGCACTTGTTGTTGCACATAGTTAGTGAATGACTGCTATTTAGACTTCATGGACATGTTAGCTGCTATATATCTCTGTAATAATCATATCATGAGAGTCACAACTCGAAACATTATGTATTTCAAGTGATATTTACATTCAATGAAGAGATTCGAGCCATTTTCCCATATATCTTGTTGAGAGAGCTTGAAGTTGTTTGGTATCGACTTGTATCAGTAAATCTATGTGGTTTTATTGATGTTTGGAGAGACATCAATATACTTAATAAGTTTCATTCACCTTATGCAATTTCTTGTAACATTTCTCACAAATTTCATAGCAAGTTATAGTGTTTTTCTCTCATTCCCCCCTATGTTAAGACATGTTTACCAATATCTTATTTATGGGAGTTGAAGCAGCCTTGAGGAACTGGTTAATGATGCATTTGGGTTCCCATTGAAGTCATATAACTAATCCATGTCTATTTTCTGAAATTTGGGAGGTTTGTACTACATTTGGGAAGCCATTAGTGACCTCTACCCTATGGGGATTTGAACCTCGAATTTACTAGCAAATTTCCCTATTTTCTCCTGAACTTAAATGAATGTTGCATAAGTATTTTGATAGTGTATAAGCACCCATTAGGTTCATTTTTATGTCCTAATAACCTTCAAACACTCTCAGTCCCAATTCGAAATCGTTAGGAGTCTTTTGGAGCCATCTAGCCTTGGGGTTTCAACATCGATTTCCCTAGTAATTTTGCCTTTCATTCTCTAATTGTAAATGCAAGTTGCTGAGGTACTTAGAAGGTGACCAAGCATATAATATATGCATTAGGGTGTCCTAATACACCTCAATCCACTCTGGACATAATTCAAAAACCATTTTGGGATAATTTGGGATAGTTTGGAGCTTCACTAGTCCAAGGTTCAAAAATTGGCCAAATTGGGTAAAAATTCCAAATTCGGGACATTACAGAGAAAACATACCTGGATACGATGATAGATGGAAAGAATATAACTTTAGATCTCCATAGAGATGAGGGAAAGGAACATGTTGGGGATGACTCTCCTCCCAACCATCCTCTCAGTGAGAGAGTATGAGATACTATGTCCACCGAGAGCCTCCGAGCCCTCTAAACCAATAAGCCATGCCAACATCCTTTCCTTATCCCCTCTCGACAATGTTGAGAAAACAAAATATCACCCGAATAAACATAATATAATAGAATATAATCGATGTCCCTTCTCCTCCTTGCCCCCTCTTTTTAAAGGATTATTTGCCTTCTTTGGTACTTGATCCATTTATCTTTAATTAATTTTTTTAATTAGAAATTCTCTATGTTTATTATTTTATTAAATACACCCAATAGTTACCTTTCCTAGGTATTTTATAGGTTGTTTGTGTTGTCAAATTATTTATTTATTTATCTATTTAGTTTTATTTAGTTTTACTATATGTTTATTTATAGTTAACATAATAGTAATTTTGGGTTGTTACATACTCCCCTCCTTCAAGGAACTTCATCTCAAAGTTATATCTTATAGTATACATATAGTTTAATAATAGTGCACAGGGGAGAGTCACTCGTGTGGTCAGTACGAGTAATTATGCATCTGTACTAATAAAAATTACAATAATTTAGATTATTACATTTTTTTTAATTCATATTTTTTTCAATTTATTAGATATTTTTATTACCATTTTGTATAGTTTTCTTTCTCCCTTACACACCCTCACCCTAAGAATCATACCATCCACCACCTCCATAACCCTCCACATCAACTCCGGATGGTCCCGCTCACCATGGCATGAGCCCTCTACTGTAACCTGTCTATGGATCATACGATAGGCATCATAAGTTACCGCGGCCTCAACCACCCTCCCCTTCTAGTACGTATTACGTCCTCCGTAGGCCTCATTTGGCATAGACCAGGAATCTGGTTAACATCCCACATTCTACTCCCTTGTGTCTACCAGGCATCTGGTCAGGCTCATCTTAACCTTCCTCCTTATTTCCCCTATGCTGCCAAACCCTAGGCATCAGAAGTCCTTCTACATAAAGCTCCCTTCCCGGACTTCTGGAATTTCGGAAAGTAAGAGATTTATTGGCATAGATTTATGGTTGAGTTGTCCCCAACCCATAAATTTTCTATTGGTAGACAAATTCTCATTCATGGTTATGGGCTCCCAAGAAATCATAGAATTAACTGGCCTAAGGCCCATGAGTGGATTCCTGTCAATCACTATCTCATAACATGCAAAATGCATTAGTCATATATCATCATTATGAATATATGCTACCACAATCCATCAAGAGAATATAATAAACCATGAACAATAAATGAATGCATGTTACCTCTTTCCATTATATGATGGTAATCATTGACATAAAACTGTATAACATGACATGACATATAATAACATGACATAACATACAATAACATGACATCGCATATAATAACATGACATTATTTTCATAATAACATGGTTAACATACCATAATCATTATGATATCGTTATGAACATTAAGCGATACTACCAAGCTATCTTGGAAAAACACATTATGGTCATCATTATAAGAACATGTCATCATAAAATCATCATGTTATCTTATCATTGTGATACACCATATATTTTTGCATGTTAATAAAAAAACTATGTTCCACAAAGAATAACATCATTATATCACGGCTAACTAATTATTATAGTTAGTCAACATATCAACATAAATGTAATGTGGTCATCTGTACCCCTAAGTCATGGTCAATATGTTAGTAATGCCAATATATATCATATGCAAATCCAATATGATATCACAAAAATAATTAATCAACCATAACCAAATTCACTAATATGCAAAGGGATTAAAACTGAGTACTAGATATCACATCATCATACAACCATCCAATTAAGTTTCCCAATCAAGGTTTTCTCTATAAAAGATTTATCATGAAATACCTTAATATATCGTCAAGATACCTAATTGTGTTTTAATTATAATTCTAACGAAAAATGATTGAGATTCTAGGTTGCATTTTGTGATTTACCTTCTAACTCAACTTGGAGAACAAATAGATGCAAGATATTCTAAAAGTATTATACCCATACGATGGGCAAACATAAAGGTATTTTAATTCTTACTACTATTCATATTCTTATTAATTCAATTCTTGGATATGCATTTACTCAAAAAAATCTCTTTTCTTAATACCATGTGATTCATTTTGACTTGGAGTTTGACATATAGGTGTAACTAAATGCCCAATGGAATCCAACAATCATTTTACTTTTAAATATTACAATATTTATATCTATACCTATTTATAATGGTTATAACTAGTACATAAGTATGAAGCGCTTACTTATTCATAATATTAGTCAGATTGTGGTAGTGAAATGAGGTGCTCTACAGCCCAATAATATGGGGAAGATGTTGTAACGTGATGTAACGTTTGTTACTCACAAAATAATTAAAAAAATTCATGTCGGCTCCTAAAATAAAAAAATTATGGAAAGTATTTAAAAAAAACCATGCTGGTTCATAAAATAAAATATTATGAAAAGTAATTAAAAAATAGATGTTCGTTTATAAAATAAAAATTTAAAACTTAAACCTGGATCTATCAATCAAGAGAGATCAAATTTATTGAATTTAAATTTAAAAAAAAAATACATCTCAAAAAATTGAATCCCTCTATGCTGGTTTATAGACATTTGTAAGAATATCATTTATAAAACTACTTCATAAAGAATAATAATGTAGGTTAAGACTATCTCCCGTATGCTAACCTTTTCTTCGCTTACCAATATTTTCATAGTACCCCTATTCTCCACATATTGTAATCAATTCGAATCCTTATGTGTGTGACCCGTCTAATTTTGCATCTCGAATATTCCATTGACTAGTATTTCCATATGTAATTTGCCTATTGTGGAGATTTAATTCATCTTGATTTATGAGTTTGGAAATAATGCTACATAGGTTTTAGAGAAGCATTCTTTTTGGATTCGCTTACTTATGATTTAATCTTTTACTCACACAATTTCCTCTAATAGTGAGCTATAACGGTCATTTTACTAAGGTCTATTTAGTTGTGTGCCTTAGGACACTTGAGTGCACATCGGTATCATGTAGAAATTGGATTTTATGGAGGCCACTCATGATGCTCTCATCATGATCCATTGGGGTTTGAAAGATGGTACTAGAGGATGAGAATGAGGTAATGCGTCACCCTACTAGATATATTCTTATATCTTTTTAGATTGAGAATCACATTTGAATATTTACTTTTCTTACTTGTCGCTATTACCAATCACATATTTTACACCTAGTTGACCTACTTCTTCCTTCAAGTCCATTAATATTAGGCATGATGATAATGATTATGATTATTATAATAATTATTATTATTATTTAAACTAACTACTTAATCAAGCTCTAAGTAGTGTAACACTTTTGTCTTTCATCTTTATCGTAATTATCCCTTCTACTCAAATAAATAACCGTATTGCATTTTTATCATGAAATAAACATGTAAATAATTCTTCCCCTCTCCTAAAAGCGACGTCCTCGGAGTAATGTAGACCAATGGTCATTCATTATTACTTGATTTACCCATAAATTTGTTCACCATAGAATACTTTGTTATGAGTGTTTATAGCAAATTTAAGTACTTGTTGAATGACTTCATGCAATATTTATCTCCATCTTCCTCTGTCTATCTATATCATATGAATTTTCTTAGATGCTTCATTTCTTCATGATTCTCTGTATCATCAATTACATTTTATATAGACTAATTCTATAGTGATTCCACCAGGGTATTTTGTTTTTAAAAATTCTAATATTATATTTAAGTATAGTATTTTAGGTGATTATTTTGGATTGGAAAAAAATATATATATATAGATAGGCAGGCGAATGTGAAATATGAAACATACAATTTACTACTGCAATTTGTAAATTTTGGTGAAAATTATGATAAAAAAAACATATTTTATGTATATATAGACGATATTAGAGACTAAAAATGACCAACTAGCTATTTTTTTTTTTTGAAAAAAAACCAAAAAAAAACAATTGGCCAAATAGTTCCCATCACATAGTTGTGTTTAAATTTTATTTTTATTATTGATTTTATTTTTACTAATTATAATTTTTTTTTTTACTATTGGTGTTATGAACGTATATTCAACTAAGAGAGGTAAAGCCCATGGAACATGCAAATCTTTGATTCGGTAAAAACAAGTAAATTTGAATTTTATGGAAAGCATTAACGGAAGATTACTTATATGTTCAAATAAAAGTAGTCAATATCTAAATTGAATTAAAAACTTGGTAGATTTCTGAGGAGAATCTTTGACCAACAATAGATTCTCATCACTAGCTAGTGCAAATCAGTTTTCAGAATGAGAGAAAAATGGTTTCCTAATTTACTCTTTTAACCAAAGAGTAGAACACGGGAATGCCGTATGAGAAAGTGTGGTAGAGCCACTTTAGATAAATAGAACATTGTTAGTATGGCAGGGCCGCCTTCTTGGACAACTTAAATTTAGAATACCGTGTTAGAACAATAACCTGTCAAATGAAATAAAATACTGCCTTTAATCATAAAGAGTATACCAATCCATGTATAAAATGATATCGCAGCAGAGAGCAACGTGAGTCTTTTACCCATTAAGGCACACACCATGACGTACTGAACATAAGCCTTTTTTTTCTTACTCCGGTCAGTCAGCGCATCAAGGTTTTTATTTTTACGCCCAGGCATTTTATTTCAACATTGGGGGCCGTGATCAAATTTGAAGGGTGGGTCTTAATTTTTAATGGAAGGGCATTTGTTATCGGAGCCCTTAAAGATGATGGGCAATTTAAATAATTGTGATGGGCAATTTAAATAATTGTACTTCAATTAACAAGTATAAATTAATTAAACCGTCCCTCAAAAATGCAAAAAATGAATATTGCTCATCCAAATTTTTACAATCTTAAACAATTGAGCACTTCTTAATATCTATATGATAAAATGGTATCTTTTCAATAAAACCGAATTTGAACACATTAATTTGACATATAAATAACATTAATTTTACAGATCATTAAAATAACAATTGTTTTGTTGTATTTTTTTGGGTTAGACCACACTTCATTATACAGAAAACTACTTAGACTATGCAATAACCATATTGGGACATCTACATGATCTAGTATGCATAGTGCAAGACGTTGTAACTAGATATAGTCTTAAAATAAAACTAGAACCATGAGAAAATTACTTACTGTTAACTATGCACAAAAACAAGCCACTAAGCAAAACGAGGCTATAATAAACCTACAACCAAACTATACATATAAAACCAACCAAAACCTTAATTCAAACCGAAGAGAGGGAAATCATCCAAGATAGAGAGATGTAAGAGTGATGGACATTAGGCGCCTAAGAAAAAATAATACATAGCTCAAAAAAACATTAAAAAAAATCCTCCATACAAAGCAAGTTAGCAATGCTAGCATCATAGGGGCATGGGCATCAAGTTTTGTTGTTCAAGACTTGTCGCGACAACATATAGGTATGGGATGGAGGGGAACTGGAATCAAGCCTAAGTCAACTGGAGCCTTGCGACTCGTTGCATTTTTGAGTATCGACAATCTACCTTTTAAATTAAACCAGAACAACAAAAGAAGTTTTTTAATGGCTCGATTTGCGAAAATTCTAGATACATGAGTAATTAAGAGCTCTAGGCTCTAAAATTTGATTTGTTTTTTTACCAATCCACGATTCGGTGAATTCATAGTCATTGGCATGAAATTTAAGTTATTTAATGAAAGAATTAATGTATCTACCTCTATGTCGAAACTGTTTTCCATGCTGATGCGAGCCACTGCCCTCCTTATTGTCTTACCAAAAGGCATGAGAATGAGGAAGAAGACTTAAAATTATGGACTTCACCATCAAAGAAGCCTTACAATCACATTGGTAAGGAGTGATAAGAAGATCACAACAATCCAACATGTCAAATCTTAGATGATAGTGTCAATTAAAGACTTATATGGTAAATTTAATATAAGACTTACTTATAGTTGTCTCTTACTCTTTGCGTCTTGACACATTTGATAATTTATGGTTGTCTCTGTGACTTGACCCAATTGATATTATAAGGTGAGGATGTGCATGCATAATAATCCTTCTTTATGACTATGCGATGAGGATTTAAATGGAAGAGGATGTAAATACATGTTATTTTGTTGGCGAGTGTCGAAGAGAAACATGGTGAGAAACCACATATGTTTGGAAGGACGGAGGGAGATTACATGATCATGATCATGATCATGCCACCCATCAAATTGAAGACAATTTCTGAGCCAAAAATTGTTTTTTTAAATTTTATTAATAACCATTGTGGTACTTTGGTCCAAATGTTTTTTCTAACTCATTGTTTCTCCATATTGTGTGCCTAGTGCCACCTCTCTATATCAATGCATAAATCAACCTCTGCTTGGTTTGTTGTTCTAATTGCATGCCATTATTTGTAGTTGCATGCCATTGAGTGTTGTTTAGAGTTGTCGTGAGTCTGTGACATTCATGCAATAAATGAAGCCTTGTAGAGGAGGACTCATCAAAGCAGCAATTTGAATTTCATTTTGACAAAAAACGAGTGGACATTGGTAGCCAAGTTGACATAGGTAGTAGGCACAACGTTTCAGCCTTCTTTTGGGCCTTCTAGTGTTTTTCTATTGTTACAACCATAGTCATTGACACATTGTCACACCTTAGATCTCAACTCGAAATGACTCGGGATTCAGAGTCAAATCCTAGTGGCTAGTACCTTGTAGTCGTCAGTCATCACTCGTCACCTTGCAAAGCTAAGCACTAAGTACATGACATGAGTGAGTGAATGATTATAATTTATGATATTTCCAATATTTTGAATGACGAGTCAAATTTTATAGCATAGGAATTTCAACATAGAAATTGAAATTTATATGGATGGGTAATTTCAAATGTTGCCCTTCTTTTGAAATGTTGATGTAAATTATGCCATTCCTATTGGAAGGTTAAAATTCAGATTTTAAATTTTTTTTGAAGGGCAATTTTAACTTTACACTTCTAGGAAGGGCTAGAACCCTTTGGAAGGGCCATGAAGGGTTCAAATTTGAACCCTGATTGGGGGTGGAGGTCACGTAGATGAATTTTTATTTTTTAAAAATTGGGCTGCTAGATTTTATTGATCATGGAATATTCTTCGTCGTTTCAAAAATTAGCTCATATGCAACTTTTGATCATGGAATATTCTTCGTCGTTCCACAAATTAACTCATACGCAACTTTTTTTCAGTTACGGTTTAATATTTTTTTTTATCAAGAATTGGAAAATTAGGGCATAAATGATGTGGTGTGCTGGCATAAATTAGGGCATGTTTATAAATTGCTTTTGTTAACAAGAATTCAATATTATTTAAAAAAATTGAGTGTAAACGGTTTAGTGTCACCTATCACTACCTCTGGCGTTTCTTTTACTGTATGCAATGGGTTGGCAATTCGGTTATGAAAAATTGTAACTACTGAAAGGTAGGTATAGCTAGGATGCCAAATAACGACCCTACTCAACATGTGCCACGTATAAGAAGCAAAAATTGTGTAGATGATGGAAAATTGTAACGACTGCTAGGAATTTGGGGATGCCAACAAATTTTAACCTCCTTTAGGTTTCAAAAATAAATTGCATGCGGGATAGTAGTAACCTGTAAGTAGCTATATACAGCCTCATGGTGCTTCAACCGTAAACAAGAGAATTCAAATACAGAAGCAAAAAGGATGAAAAACGCACAGGAAGCAGAACTGAGAATGTTTCTATTATGTCTGAAGGATTTGCTGGCAAAGCATAAATTACAAGATTCTGAGCCATGGATGCAAGCCATATTAATTTTGTCAACAAAATTTTTGCCTCCTGTTACTACAACAAAGACGCGGGCACCATTAATGTGTCGTCCAACGCGATCAACCCAGTGAGTGGGTACGCCATGTTCAAGGGAAAGCGGGGTGCTACCGAGGAGTTGGAGAATGACCCGTGGGAACTCAGCGATGTAGAGGAAGAGGGATGTTCCAACAAGAAGCTCAGACTGTCCAGAGAGCAGTGCGCCCTTTTGGAAGAAAGCTTAGTAAAGAACAGGACCCCGAACCTGTAAGTCTATTCATGGTATTTATTAACTACACACTGCTTTTCTCGTTTGCTTGTCGTCATGATTTGGACTGCTGTAATTTCTTTTTCTTCGACAGAAGCAAAAGCGAGCCTTGGCCTTACAGTTGAATCTCCGTCCACAACAAGTCGAAGTTTGGTTCCAGAATAGGCGAGCAAGGTTAGTTGGTGCCCTTTGTTGATTCATTGTATTTTATATGTCGACATTAACATTGGATAACCTCTTATTCGAATCAACTGTTACATAATTTAGCGTGATTTAGAAATTAAAATTTCTGGGAATCTAACATTCATAAAACTTTGGATCTGCTGAAAATGCTATTTTAAAGCTTTGGATCTGCTGAAAAACCTATTTTATTGGCAGAAATTGGTAGTTTTTGTGCCGGGGTCTCTATTTTTTTTTATTGAAAGTTTTCTGTTATATGAATTTGTTGTTTCAGGACGAAGCTGAAACAAAGCGAAGTGGACTGCGAGCTTCTGAAGAGGTTGAAGAAGATACATAAATTTATTTGGATAATTATATTGGGTTTTATTGTATTGATGAGAGATTTCGTATAAATGCTAAGCTTATTTGTAACTTGGATTGTTAAAGATAAAATATAATAATTCTTTATCTCTGTGTTTCTCTCAATATTATTATTAATATTTAAGAGAACATGAATCTTTATTGATATTTATGAATGTGTAGAGTATAAGTTATAAAGGAGATAAAAAATCCGAGAGAGGGATCAGATGGATAAACATGTGTAATAATCGCTACCTGGAATGCTTGGTGAAAGTTGCGTACTTCCTCTATCTTAGATGAATGCTCCACGACCATCGATGGATAAAGATAGTCTTTCTTCAAGGAAATGAACAGGAAAGAAGACTTATTTGTGGTACCACTACTTCACAAATCCCAAATCTGTAAATTGGTTTTGCAACAATGAAACCACAAACCTCTAAAGAAATGCGTGGTTCCACAAAAACATATATTCAATTCAAACCATTAGAAAAACATGTGCTAATATATCAACTTGTGTGTTATCCATGTATGAATATGAAATATTTAAATGTGGAAGGGAGAGTCAATGGGAAATGTCATTTAATATTGAGTAAAAAGATTTATTTAAAGAAAAACAATGGAAAAAGGCCAGCCCAAGTTAATGTGAAAGCAATTTTAAAGCCAAAAAGTACATAAAATAAAATTGTTTTACGGAATCCTTCGGAAGTAAATTTAAAGCTAAAAAGTACATAAAATAAAACTGCTCAAAAATTCGCTCTTTTTTTTTTTTTCACAGAAAAAATATAACTTACTATTAATATGCGAAATAGTAAATAGAGCCAGCTGTCATAAAAGTCATACATCACTATGCTACCCTGTAGCAAATGAGTCATCTCTAAGACCAATGGCCACAATGCCATCAACATCATGAACGGGCAAAACATAAGAGAGACCAAATGTTCACACATACAAACATGAACCCCTCCCGAAGGAGAAACAGGTTCCTCAAAATATCATAATCCAACAGTGGATCCCATCAAAGGAAGAAAACCATGAAAGCATCTGTCCAGACTGTCAAATATCCAAAAATATAAAAGCAGTGTCTAGTCGACACAGCCAATAAAGCCGCAAATAGAGGAAGTATACAAAAAGACCAACAAGTTGTTGGCAGCAGCCTCTAAGAGATATCTGCACATAGAAACTAACATCATATGTAAGAAATCGACCATGCTAATGATAACCATAAAGCAGCATAAATACAAAAATAATAATAGAGCTGGTAATCAAAACCAAGGCATAGGATGAGAGCCCTGTGAAACCAATGAGTCTGCCCGCCATTCCTGCCACATGATGAGCCCAGGAGCAGAGCTAAGGGCCCTTTTCGATAGCATGTCCGCCTCCACGTTCACCTCACGGTATATATGGTTGAAGTGTATGTAATGAAAGTCTTTAATCAACAGCAGGGCCGCTTTCATCCAGTGCAGAAGTAACATATTATGTAGAGTAGTTTTGCCGCTCGCCCAGGAAATTACAGAAAGAGAGTCACCAAAAACCACAAGTTCTGGTATTTCCCGCAGTCTCGCCCAGAATAGTAATAACCAGAGTGCACATATCTCACTCCTGGTATTGGAACCACCGCCCAGGTTAAGCCAAAGATGAATGGAGATAGCATTAGACAGATGTATAACTGCACCGGCACCCCCCCCCCCCCGGATTGAATACAGCAGCTCCGTCAAAGAACCCACAAGGGAAGATCAACACCGGAGGGGCCAAACGATAAATGCTATCCCTAATGACACGGTCACCAGCCAAGCCGCATAAAGAAAGGTATTCATGGTAAGCAGCCAGAGTTTTGAAACCAGTCCCTGCCAGGAAAAGGGCCCGATTCTCAAATATAAGTTTATTGCGAGACTTCCATACCTCCCAGATCATAAAATATGGGAGTTCTCTGAACCCGAGATCATGTTTATTCCAAGCAATTAGGCATTCATTAAGAGAGCTGAAGTTCCAAAGAAAAGTTATACCAGTTCTGCCTGCTATAAAGGCCCAAAGATTTTTGATGAAAATACAGGAGGTAAAGAGGTGATCAACCGTCTCTCCCTCCGAGCAACATAGGGTACACCATCCCGGTCCACAAATTCCACGACGACAGAGGTTGTCCCATGTTAGAATCCGGTTATTCAAAGCTAACCAAATGAAACATTTTATCTTGAGCGGCAAAACAAATTTCCAGAGTGTTTTATCCCACCATCGGATCATAACCTGAGTCCCAGCAAATAGTGCATCATAAGCCATCGCCGCCGTGACCTGCCCGTCCGCCACGTCCCATGACCACACAATCCGGTCATCGACGTCAGAGAGACACAAGTTAGAAAAATTCAGAGGTCTGATATATTCATCCCATTCCCGCTTCAATGGACCTATGAGACCCATCTGATCAGCCGAGATCCACCGTGGACGATCGGCCCCCACTCCAACCAGCAACATGAGCTAAGGAAAAATATCCATTTGCATGGAGATATGACCTCAGTTCCGTCGATAAAGTGTATTGTTGAGCTCCACCAATGAAAGGATCCAGGCCCAGTCTAATGTCACGACCATTGCCAGGCAGCCATGCAATCCAATGAGCGATGATCCTGTATGCACCCAGCAGACCGTTCCAGATGTTTGAGACACCCAGGGTCACCGGACGGTTTAAACGGAACCATTTAGAAACCGGAATGTTACGCAGGTATTTGGCACGTATGATCACACCCCAAAGCGATGGATCAAAAAGTGCACGCCAAAGGCTTTTTGCATGCAGAGCGGTAACAAAACTATCTATGTCTTTTATGTTCCAACCACCCATATGCCAAGGCCTTGCCAAAGTTTGCCATTTTATCAGGTGGAATTTCTCCAGTATTCCACCACCAGACCAGAGAAAACTGAATATCTTCCTTCTAATGATTTTCAGAATGGTCCGAGGAATTTTGCACAAAGAGAACCAATAAACACCTAAATTCTGCAGCACTGCTTTTACCAGAGTAAGCCTGCCACCCAATGAAAGATGCCGATTGTTCCAGCGTCCCAACCTCAGTTCAAATCTTCTAATAAGCCAGGACCAATCATTAATCATATATTTAGAAGGTTTGATGAAAAAACCAAGATATTTTGTACCAGCTTCAATTTCTTTGAATTTTAGAGGCATGATGGAACTGATTGACTGCTGGACGTCCTCAGACAAAGAGTTTTTCAGGAAAAAAGACTTCATGTAACTGATTACCATGCCAGAAACCTTGCAAAACAGATCAAGTATCTGTTTATATGCCAACCATTCGGCAAGAGTGCCAATTCCAAACATCATAACATCATCCACGAATAAAGAGTGAGAAGCTGATATCTCACGTGTTACTTTTATGCCAACAATCCTTCCTTCATGACGGGTTTTATGTATGGACAGGCTCAACCCCTCAATGACCAGGAGAAACAGTAAAGGAGAAAGTGGGCATCCCTGCCGAAGTCCCCGAGATGCCTTGAAGAAGTCAGTGGGGAGTCCATTGATAAGGATTGCATAATTGACAGAGCTAATGCAAGCCATAATCCATTTCATAACCGTCCATGGTAGGCCAATCTGTATTAGTATTAGTCTCAGGAAATTCCAATCAACCTTGTCATATGCCTTCACCAGGTCCAATTGGAGAATTAGAGCATCAATCTTTTTCTGTTTGATAGTATGAAAGATTTCCTGGGTCACTCCCACAGCATCATGGATCTGTCGTCCGCTTAGGAATCCATATTGTTCCTTGGAAATGTGCCGAGATAGCACCGGTTTGATCCTTTCAGCTATAATTTTTGCAATTATCTTGTAGACCAGGTTGCATAATGCAATTGGTCTAAAGTCATCATAGCTGTTTGGATGTGAAGTCTTTGGTATTAGAGCTAAATGTGTAGAGTTTATTGCCCCTGAGACAAACCCAAGTTTCCTCGATTCCTCCACAACTAACCGAATTTCTTCCCCCATGATATCAAAGTTGTGTATGAAAAGCTCCACAGTCCATCCATCCGGTCCCGGGGATTTGTCTTTTGCCATCCTCCGCAGGGTTTTTTCCACTTCATCCAAAGTGACTTCCATGAAAATACTGTCACCTTCCGCCTCATTGAACATACGTGGATATTCCTTTATAAGTTTAAATTGTTCAGCCAGAGTGGTGTTTTTTGGGTCACGATAATAATCTTGAAAATGATATACAGCCTCATTCATCAGAGTCTCCTCACCCCGAATCCTCCTACCCGAATGATCATTTAAGTCCCATATAGAGTTTTGTATCCTTCGTGAATCCGCACACTGATGGAAAAATTTTGTATTCATGTCACCGGATTTTAGCCATGTAGCTCTGCTCTTCAACCGCCATGTTTCTTCCTGTATCAGAAGAATTTTCATTTTCTGGTTCTCCAGCATTGATAGTTGTTTAAGCTCCCCCGAAGATAGCTCATAATCAACACCTCTATTCATCAGGTATTCCACCTCATCTTCTATCTTTGATAATTCCTTTCTCATCGATGCCTTTTTGTTCTTTTCCCATTTAAATGTAAAATTTCTTAATACCTTGAGTTTCTCCGCCATCTTATCCATAGCCGATCTCTCCCCAGTAACATCTGTCTGCAACCACACATTCCTCACTCCCAAACAGAAATCAGGCTCAGAAAGCCATGTGGAGTTGAATTTGAAAGGGTAAGTTTTGAAACTGGGTTCATCCTCGAATTGCAGTATAATGGGGAGATGGTCACTGATTTTAATTTGCTGCATCCAGGATCTATAGTTCTGGAAGCATGCAAGCATAGACTCCGATACTAGGAATCTGTCGATGCGTTTCTGGATCTGTTGTTCCCCCATTCTGCCATTTGACCATGTTGGTGCCAACGGTCGAGGAGCCACATCGACCAATGAATATTCATTAAAAAGATTTTGAAAATATGGCCCCAGAGGATCTCTCCTAGCAAGACTCCCCCAAATCTCCCCATCAGCCCAGGTAAAATTTAGGTCCCCAGCAATTATCAAATTTTCCAGGTTTAATAAGTTTTCTGATCCAGCCGTGTTCCAGAATGTTTCACGGTCACAGTATGGGCCATAGCAGTTAACAATATTTATATTCCCAATTCGGTCACAGTATGGGCCATAGCAGGTAAAAATTCGCTCATTACTTTACGTCGAATCACCGATGAAATTATGAACATTCCCAATTTAAAAAAAAAGGTGAAAATCCTCATACATTTCACTTTACTTGGGCATTTCGCATAGAATTGATTATGACTTCTTAAGTGAGCACGCAGCCCGCCACCCCTGCTGTATCTTAATTAATATTATTATTTATAAATAATTATTAATACATATAATACATTAATACTTATTAAAAATATATTTATATGTAAGAATGTTTAAAAATATTATTAATATTTATTAAAAATATATTTATATTTAAAAATGTTCAAAAGTATTATTATATTTATTAAAAGTATATTTATATTTAAGAATGTTAAAAAATAGTATTCATTGATATTATAAATTTTATATTAAAATTATTAAAATTTTTAATATAATATTAATAACATTAATATTAATATTAATATTAATATTAATATTATTAATATTATATAATATTAATATTCATAATATTAATATTAATAACATTAATAATAATATTTTTTTTTTCCTTGGAAAAAGTCGTAATTTTATTTCATAAAGATGATCAAAATTACATTCTGCATATGTAATAGAATCACAAGGATCCCTACATTTTCACAATTCCCATACAAAAAAACAGTAC
This sequence comes from Larix kaempferi, assembly GCA_027924585.1. Lineage (NCBI taxonomy): Eukaryota > Viridiplantae > Streptophyta > Pinopsida > Pinales > Pinaceae > Larix > Larix kaempferi. The sequence continues at coordinate 234,852 of BSBM01001474.1, read as the reverse complement.
AAAAGTATACGACTGTACATACAGTCCACATATATCCGATTACATATTACAAAACTTTATCAGAATTTTTTAAAAATGCATGACCATCGCTGGTCAACAAGAGAACAGCTATCCATGCTGCCCGCATATATCCGATCATATATAAACCTGAATCAGTAAAGTATGAAGGTCCATCTCTATCCCAAATTAGCTGAGCTATTGCTTAATTAACGTGCCTCAATATCTTCATGGAAAGGTCTGTGATAGTAACAGTATGATCCCTCAATCGTGTGTCTAGTGATCCGCCATGTGCCATAATTTAAATGTTGCTGCGTCGCTTCCTTGGAAAGCTGATCGGCCATCCCATTTCTCTCCCTATAGACATGTGTCAATGTAATAAGATTAAAAGACTGCTTTAACCTGATTACCTCCTCCAGGATAGGTAAAAGTACCATCACATGACATTGTGTAATCTCCTTTTCCCATTCGATAACTAACATGGAGTCGCCATATATCTGTAGAGAAAGACATCCTTGTTCAAGTGCAAATAACATCAGCAGCCTAAGAGACATAAGTTCAGCATAGTTATTAGATCCCCTCCCCAAACCAACCACTATATGAAAGTAATCGGTCTCAGATGCGTAAAGTACTCCTCCCCCTCCGCACACCGATTGATGGTCTATTGAAGCACCATCAAAGAAAGCCAACGGCTTGGATTTATCAATCAATTCCACTCGCACAGGTCGAGATCTAGTCACTGAGACAGGAGCCTTGAAATGTTGGATAACTGCCACAGCTTGTGCCGCGACGTTTTCCATCGGAACCCTGCAATCGTGAAAGATGGTCTTATTTCTGGTTATCCAAATGCCCCAAGCGAAAATACAGGGGGTAGACAGTATGGAAGAGGTATTTTGTAATGACCACCACAATTGGAACACATCATGGACACTCTCACCCTGCCACCTTACATTTATATCCAGAAATTTGCAAACATCTGCCCACACTGCCTGAGAAAATCGACAATGTACAAATAGATGAGAAATAGTCTCTTCCGCATCCCTACAAAGTGGACAGAACCCCGGACCCTGGATGAAACGGTTTTGCATGATATCCCAGGTAGGTGCCTTGTTTTCCAGGATGGCCCAAAAGAGAAGTTTGGCTTTACCTGGACACCTTAACTTCCACAGATATCTCCACCACCACACCATTTCCCTGTTGTGTACATCTACATTCAGCTGGATATATCCATTCTTTGGGGAGTATATTCCAGAGGGATGGTGATCCCAAATAAGTTCATCAATCCGATGAGTCAGTCGAATATTTGATTGTCTTAAGATCCGAAGAAAATTCGCCCAATCTCCAAGCATATCTTCAGGGATCTCAAGACGCTGTGCAGATAACCACCCCTGATGCCAAAGTGTAGATGATCCCGGATCCTCAATATCAGCCAGAAAATGACAGCCTCTAGCTGCTAAATAATTCCTCAAGTCCACAGGAAGGACATGACCTCCCCTACAGCCAACCCAAGGGTCCAGTCCAATACGTAAAAGGCGCCCATTTCCAATCCTCCATACTAAACCAGAGCCAACCAAATGGAAATGTTGCACCACCGCTTTCCAAACCACAGAGCAATTTGCCCTCGACTTATTGCCTAGCCTTATCCAATCGAGTAGAGTTAGTGGGGCTATATATTTATGATAAACCACCCTAGTTCAGAGACTCTGTGTATGAATAAGTCGCCACGACACCTTGGCCCCCAAGGCTTTTGCAAACAGAAAAATATTCTTTAACCCCCATCCTCCCAGAGCTTTTGGAACCGCAATTTTTTCCCAATGGACCCACACCAAAGCTCGTTTGTCACCCTTACCCTTCCACAGAAAGGCAAAACACAGCCTACGGATTTGCTCCAATACTCCTTTGGGAATCCAAGCAAGAGACAACCAATACACCGGAATAGCTTCCAAAACAGATTTAATCAGAACCAGCCTCCCAGCTCGAGAGAGCCATTTATGACTCCATCCATGAAGGCGTTGTTCTAATTTTGCTAATAACCAGTTCCAATCGGCCTTCAAATATGCATTTGGTTTCAAGTGAAAGCCAAGGTACTTTAAACCATCATCAAGATCCATAGTCCTGTAAGGAAGTCTGTTTGCCAATCTAATAATCTCTTGTTCAGTTAATTGCGAGCATGTGATTGATGACTTGTCAATATTCACTAACATACCCGCTGCAACATGCACTAAATTGAGACCTTCAACCACCTTATCAATATCCTGTCTCGTGCCATCACAGAATATCAGAATGTCATCAACAAAAAGGAGATGTGTAATATACAATACCTGAGAAATGGATATGCCTCGAAAGGATCCATCAGCTTTTGCATGCAGAATAAAACGATTGAGTCCTTCAGCAACAAGGAGAAACAGTAGCGGAGAGAGTGGACATCCCTGTCGTAGACATCTTCCACAATGGAAGAATGGACTAGCAGATCCATTGATTAGTACAGCAAAGCTCACCGTTGTGATGCAGGCCATAATCCATCGTATAAATTCGTAGCAGAACCCCAGATGAGTTAGAAGCATTCGAAGATAGAGCAAAGCTCACCGTTGTGATGCAGGCCATAATCCATCGTATAAATTCGTAGCAGAACCCCAGATGAGTTAGAAGCATTCGAAGATAGAGCCAGCTAACCCTATCAAATGCTTTAGAGAGATCAATCTTAATCACTGCACCCTTCTGCTTCTGCACTTTCAGAGTGTGTAACCCTTCCTGTGCATCTCCTATGGCCTCATGAATTTGTCGTCCTTCCAAGAAACCAAATTGCTCACAAGAAATATGCTGTGACAATATTTTCTTGAGTCTCCTCGCCATAACCTTAGAGATGATCTTATAAATACAATTGCAGAGAGAGATAGGTCTGAATTCATCAAAGCTGTCAGGCTTGTCCGTTTTTGGTATAAGAGTAATAAAGGTCGAGTTAAAAGGGCCATGAACAAACCCAGCCTTTCGCGATTCTTCCACCACATTCAATAATTCCTCCCCGAAGAGGTCATAGAATCCAAGGAAGAATTCTATAGGCCAGCCATCAAGCCCAGGGATCTTATCTTTCTGAAAGGAATGCATCACCTGCGAGAGCTCAGTCGGTAACACTTCCTCCATCAACTGTCGATTCTCTTCCACCCCCAAAAAATGAGGGAAAAGTTGTGCCACCCTTATAACCTCAGCAATAGAGGTCCCTGGTTGAGCAGTGAATAAATCTCCGAAATGTCTGACACCCAGCTCTGCCAATCCATCAAAGCTGGAGACGGGTTCCCCTTCGGCTGTGGATAGTTCCCAAATAGAGTTTGTGAATTTTCTCCCTTTTGCATAAGCCTGAAAATTTTTTGTGTTCTCATCACCACACTGTAGCCAGATCGCCCTACTTTTTAATCTCCACATCTCTTCTCTCTCGCACAGAATCACATTCCTGCGACATTCCCACTCCATCAACTCTCCTTTCTGCAGTTCATCCAAATAGCCCATTTCTTGACAATGTAGTAGTTTATCAATATTCAACTCAGCAGCCTGCAGATTCTTGTCATCTTTCTCCCTTTTTTCATGAGCCCAGATAATAGTGGCTTCTTTAATTCGCATAAGATTATGTTGAAAGTGTGCACCCGCATGCTCCTGTGAATCATGAGGTCGAAAAACCCACTGGTCCAGAACCAATTTATGAAAATCCTCCTCTTTCAGCCAGTTAGGATTGAATTTGAAAGGACTGGGGGGTTTATTCCTTCTGCCTCTTAACTCCAGGAAGATGGGGCTGTGGTCAGATACCCCACCTGACCCAACCCACTGCCTGACAACATCAACCCCCAGTGCCAACACATCGGCCACCAGAAACCTGTCCAGTTTTTTTGCCACCCGTTGTTCCCCTGCTCGCTTATTTCTCCAAGTTGGAGTTAACCTGGTAGGTAGAATGTCTAGTAGTTCCTTCCTGGCGAAGGCTTGAATGAAAAAATTAGCCAATGTATCCGGAGTAGCTCGAGGCCCCCATACTTCAGAAGACCCCAGAGAAATATTTAAGTCCCCTCCCAAAATCACTTCTCTGCCATCAAAAAGATTCATACTTAATAATGAGTCCCAGAATCCAACCCTATTAGAATATGGCCCGTAGATATTGAGAACCGTGATCAGCCTACCAATCTCCGCATCCCAAACTTCCAAACCGATACCAGAAGAGATACCCCAAGAACTATCATATCTACAGCTCTTCACCTTCCACCCCGAGGCCAGCCCTCCAGAGTGCCCCCGAGCATCCACTCCTACAAACTTCCATCCAGGAAGCAAAAATTCCAAAGTCCGAACAACATCCTCACTGCCACCTAGAGTTTCTTGCAGCAGCAAAACATCTGGTTGATTTAAGTCTACCAACCTCCTAAAGGACGATTTTTTGATGGGGCTCGCCAACCCATGATAGTTGAAGGACATTATTTTCATAAGATACCCCCTTCCAGGGCTTTCGCTGCTCTAAGTGCCCACTCAATAGAAGATTGTGTACCCATCACTAAATCGAGTTTAGCCTGATCTTGTGCTTTTGACAGTAAGGATTTTCGGCCCCGACCTTTTCTCCCAACACTAAAAGCCAATTCAGGAAGCCCCTTCCCCCCTGATCCTTCAACAGATATCTCCCTATTTCTAAGAGCATATCGGATACTGCGGCCCTTAGAATTGGAGGAATGTTTGGTGGATACTATGGATGGCGTGTATACACAATCCGCATTAGACAACAAACAAGGAGCTACAGGACATAATAAATCGGTACAGGCCAGCGGATAAGATTCCAGTCTACCCCCCCCCAAATCATTAGAGTCAGCAATAATGGAAATTGCAGAGGTAAAAACCAGCGGGGAAGACCCATGACTACCCCCCCCCAAATCATTTGAGACATCAATAATGGAATCTGTAGAGGTAAAAGCCAGCGGAGAAGGCCCAAGACTACCCCCCCCAAATCATTAGATATAGCAATAAAATCTGCAGAGGTAAAGAGATGAGACATACCTGGGGGATTCGCAGTGGTACCCCGTTGGTTAAAAGACAGCTCCCGCATCTTTCTAGAGGTGGCCCGAGTCATTGGAGTCGCGGTACATAAAGATACCCCCACAGCTACCGGATCAACACACCCGGTAGTCTCCAAGCCTTCTTTCGCCAAAGTATGCAAAATATTCTCGGCTCCAAGCATCCCTCAGTTGTCAGCTAATACCACATCAACAGAGGTCACCCCTCTGTCCATTGCAGTCCCTCGACCTTCATCCACCGCCACCTGAGGGTTCACCGTCAACATAGGGTCATCGCGCACAGCGTCTTCGTCATCGACCAATGGCTTACTAGCTCGAAAAGGTAAAGGGTAGCTGGCTACCAGATGTCCATGTGCATGGCAGCGGTGGCACCTAAACTGCACACCCACATAATCCAGTATCTGGACGAAGTCCCCATCCTTAGATTGTACATTAATCTCAACAGAGAGCCCCAGCCGTAGGTCAATTTTAACCAAGATCTTTGCCACCGTGTATCTGCCTGTCTCATGATGGGAGTAATCAGAGCACACATATTCACTAAGAAAATTCCCAATCTCAGCAAACCGTGTTTCATTCCACAGATGCATGGGAAACCCTGGAAGCTTCACCCACAACGGTTCTGCATCAATCTTTTCCGTTTTAGAGTCGAAAAAGGGAGTCCAGCTTTTCAGCACTATCGGGACGCCCAACATCGACCAATGTCGACTTAATACAACATCTACTTCCCCTTTGTTCAATAGAATGAATGAAAACCAACCTTTCGTCAACACTCTGATTTCAGAAGCTGTAGACACTATGTACTTCCAATGTTCAGCCGCCCATCGTTGAAGGAAGCCGCGACCCAGTCTTTTGCCCCGTACATGCCCAACCACAGCAGTTTGAGTGAAATCCTCCGCCTCGTCCATCGATACATCCACCCCCAGCACCAATGTGTCCCTTCGCTTCCGTTCTTTCACCCTCTTAGCAGAATGTTTATGAGAATCAACCTTTGCAGAACCCCCTGTACGTGGCACCGGCCGGAATTCGACTTCTGGAAAATGGTATTCACCGCCAGGAGCAGCCGCAACTTGTCCATTGTAATAGATATCCCTGGGTCGTTCCAGCCCACCACAAACCTGTCCCAAATCAGATACTCAAAAATCCGCCGCATCTATCAGTTTTCCAACCGAGAAGGATGCCAAACCCCCATCCGGATTCGACCGCCGAATACCTCTCCCAGACAATGGTACGAAGCCCCCCACACTCAATTCATCCGACCCTAAGGGGAAATCTGCAGTAAACCCTAGCTGAGTTTGTGGGTTCCGACCCAAATTACCATCTAATGTGAGCTTATCGACGTCCAATCCTTCAGATGACCGGAAGTAAGCCAATTCAGCCTCTAATCCCTCCAACCCCAGATAGAATACCGGCGAAGAAACCCTAGCTGCAGTAGTTAATTCATAAAAATTCCCATCCCTGTCCTGCTCATCCACGGGCCCAGATAAGACCACTGGCCCCCCGTCTTTCAAGAAGGGTCCAGACAATGCCTCTGACCCGTTCACCCCAGCAATGTCATCTCCATCAGCAAAAATGGCTTTATCACGTGCTCCGTCTGAGGTGTAAGCCACATCCTCCTCCATGCCACCTCAGGCAATCCCTCAATGCAGCCAGATCCCCACTACCAGGTGCCAAACAAGCAACCGCAAAACAGACTGTGCAACATCCCCAGAATAAAATACGTAACACAGTAATGGACCTGCCCCCAAGCCACAATTACTCGAAATCAGCAGTGATTACTGTACAATCCTCTAGGATCCCCACGCAACACCAAGAGCCCTGTCGCACATCCACGGTGAGGGTTCAAGATAGGCCACCTGCAAACCCCATGAAGAAACCCACACGACACCAAGAAAAAAGCTGCCGGGCAAGACAATTCACCAGTGTATCGATGCCCACGAATTACTTCAATATCTCAAAACCTTGGTTCACCGAGCCGCCATCGCCCCATCTCCGTTTCTTAATAATAATATTATTAATATTAGTAAATTTATTAATAATAATAACAACAATAACATTAATAATAATATTATTAATATTAGTAAATTTATTAATATTAATAAATTTAAAATTAATAATATTAATATTAACATTATTAATATTTTATAATATTAATATTAATATTGATAGCAATAATGTTGATATTAAAATACAATAGTATTATAATTAATATTGATAATGCCAATATTAATATTATAATTAATATTGATGATGTTAATATTCATATTAACATTATTTTTAACATTAATATTATAAAATATTAATATCTACTTCATACCTCACATAACTTTCAAAAATCATTTATTCAAACATAATCTTATAATCTCGGAGAATAACAAGTTATCATGATAAGTTATAATAATATTATTAATATTTATAAATTTATTAATATTAATAAACTTAAAATTAACAATATTAATACTAACATTAATATTAATATTAATATTGATAACAATAATGTTAACATTAAAATACAATAATATTATAATTAATATTGATAATGTTAATATTAATATTATAATTAGTATTGATGATGTTAATATTCATATTAACATTATTTTTAACATTAATATTATAAAATATTAATATCTACTTCATACCTAACACGACTTTCAAAAATAACTTATTCAAACATAATCTTATAATCTTGGAGAATAACAAGTTATCATGATCGGTTATAATAATATTATTAATATTTATAAATGTATTAATATTAACATTATTAATATTTTATAATATTAATATTAATATTGATAACAATAATGTTGACATTAAAATACAATAATATTATAATTAATATTAATATTGATAATGTTAATATTAATATTATAATTAATATTGATGATGTTAATATTCATATTAACATTATTTTTAACATTAATATTATAAAATATTAATATCTACTTCATACCTAACATGACTTTCAAAAATCACTTATTCAAACATAATCTTATAATCTTGGAGAATAAGGAGTTATCATGATAGGTTATAAACATAACTTTGGAGAAGTAATCAAGACGGGAAACAAGAACAAATTTATAAACCTCAATAATTACATTCAATGTGACACATTAATAATTCATTATTAATATTGAGTAACATTGATATTAATAATTCACTATTAACAATACTAATTCAATATTAACATTAACATTAATTACAATATTAAGAATATTAATATAATATTAACATTACAAACATTATTATTAATAATAACATTATTAATATTGTATAATATCATTATTAATATTGTATAATATCATTATTATTAATAATAACATTATTAATATTGTATAATATTAATAACATTGTTGATAACATTACTCAGCGTTGGCAGGTGCAGGGGGAGTAATTTTTGACTCCAAGGGGAACAAACAGAGAGAGTTTGCTTGGGGCATTGGGAAAAAGACCAACAATGGAGCAGAATGGCTCGGCCTCATCAAAGGTTTGAAGATCGCTATAGACCTGGGAATAGAGAACTTGATGGTTATTGGGGATTCACTAATCATCATTAGAGAAGCGAGAAACATCGTCACCAAAAGGAAGAACCCCTCCACTAAGATGCATCATCTCCTAATCATCACGAGTAAGGAATTTAACGACGTAACCTATCTCCATACTCTGAGAGGTCTAAATGGGCAAGCAGACGTCATGGATAACAAAGGAGTTGGGCTCACCTATAGTTCCCTTGATTGTGACAATGTAATCTATGAAAACATATGGATTCCATAGCCTAAGGTCTCTCCACAGAACTTGGGATCTCCACAATCCAATAAGGGGACTTCACAATTTAACGGTTTCATACTATAGAACTCATGAAATTTCATTTTTTGGAACTCCAACCATGCCTTTCGACGACCACCTTGATCTACGCGGGATCTCCACTCAATCTCGCATTAATGACAGTTGGTCTGATCACTAGTTGGTCGGCATGCAAAGTTTGGGGAATTGCTTAAGATGGGACGGGATGGCGTCATCTTGCGTTCATCTCTGTGCTGGTTCATGCTGCCTAATTTTTTTCTCTCTCTGGAGTGGAGGTCATTGTGTGAGCATGGGGCACCACTTTACTGGGCATCTACAAGAAGGGGCTGACGTTTACTTGAAATGCTTGAGATGCAGCAAGCCTATTAGGAGCTCTCATGGCGCCTGCAGTTGGGCTATCCCGATGGTGGATGAAACAATGGGCGATCAAGTGGATAAAGAACATAACAACATCCCTGTACTTGGACCCTGTCGTAGGCAAGCCAAGTCTGGAAGAATTCAGGGGCACGAAGTGAGGCATGGTATCTGATGCAGGAGCATCGATACTGAGTCAACAATGTGATTAGGTGGTCACATGTTGTGACTAGCATAAGGACGAGCAACTTTGATGTGGATAGGATGATTCATTTTTATGTTATCATTCTGATTCACGCATGCATTAACTATTTGCTGCATTGTCTATTTTTGGTAAGATAGGACTAGCGGCGAGTTGATACTCCCTGCGTGGAGGTCAAGCCAGTTAGGGAAGTCGGCTGTGTATTGATGCAGACCCGCCATCATGGAGTCTATAGGTTGTTAGGTTTGTTGAGCATTTCGAGTTTCTGTTAGGGAGCCGAATGCATAGTAGGGAGAAGTAGAATGAGCTAAGGGTTGGTTGGTCAGCATGGGTTTTGTGGTCATTCTGTAGGGAATGCAGTTTTCATGTTTTCTGTAATTGAATGTAAAGAATTGTGTGTTTAAGAAATCTTTCTGTGCATTTGAATCAAGAGCGCTTTGAGTTTCTGTCAGGTAGAGTTGTGTGCATTTGTGGCCTGATTTCTGTGTGAATGAATCTCTGCGTTGCGTTCATTTGACCTCTGTATGAAGTAGAGAACCCCAATGTGTTTGCAGACCAATCACCAGTAAATTGTTAAGTAGGATTCTTGTTTGTGTGGAGTTTTCCAAGTTTCCAGGTGAGGGTCGAGCTGGGTTGATCGTTCCATGGTTAATCGACCAAGAAATACTGAAGAATCTAAGTAAATCTAGCTTGTCAAATTGAATGGCTCAGATCTAAGCCAAACAGAAGATCGATGATGGGGAAGCATTGTTCGAAGTCAAGTTGCGTGGAAAATACATTCCCGCAAGCCTAAGTGAAGGATCTTGCCTTGATCGTAGATCAACGACTGAGATCAGATACGCAAGGATCAACGGTTAAGATAGCACCCGCAAAAGGGAAGAAGCGTGAGGCTTAGCGACGAGGCATTGTGGAGGCAAAGTTGCGGAAGGAATTATCGGAGAAGTCAGGTGAGCACCCCGCAACCCGCAAATTGTGGAAAAGGTATTGCGGAAGAACGTTGCGGAGATACTTTTCGGAGAACGCAAGGAACACATCCACAACCCACAATTGGGAGAGGTTTTTGTGGGAAGACGTGTGCGGAAAGGTAGTTGCAGAAGAAGGTGATCCCAAAAGAAATTGTGGAAGGTCATTTTAGAAGGGAGGAGACCCAAGAATGCTGCGGAGAGCCTGTGCTGAAGGTCAAACCTACGTAGAAGAAGGACTAGGCTTGTTTGAAGCCGAGTCAGGGACCGATTCTAGCGAATCACCCCAGATCCTGGAAGGGTGAGGGTTGAATTGGCTGCGGTCGATCTGACGCCCCATCAGTTTTGGTATCAAAGCTAGAAGCATAATCTAGTAGCAGAAGAGTGTGGATTATTTGTGTGACACAACAGAGCAAAGGTATGGATGGACACATGAGAGGAGCAAGAATGTGTGGCAGAGGAAGAGTGGCAACGAATGCCGAAGTCCTGGAGGAAATGAGAGAAATGCGAGCACATATGGAAGCTATGGAGATGGGTCAACGAAGAGATCCAGAAGTAGGAGACATAAGTGATCCTGAAGAATATGAACAAGAGGAAGCAACACCTATGCGATAAACACCGGAGTTGAGATACTTTCGGTTAATTCTTGGAGCAACTTCAAGGCCGAAACCTCAGTTGCCCACCTATGAAGGAAGTCTCACTGCAGAGCACCTCATTGATTGGATTAATGAGCTGGATAAATACTTTGAGTATGATGAAGTTGAAGAGAACAAGAAAGTCAGATTTGCAGTGACCATATTAAAAGGACATGCATCTTTATGGTGTGATAGTGTACAAGCTGAAAGAAAAAGAAAGAACAAACCGGTCATAAAGAACTGGGATAGAATGGTAGTAAGCTTAGAGCAAAGTTCTTACCAAAGGATTACTAGTTGATGTTGATGTATATGTAACTTTGGAATGTATTTCATCTATGTATTTCATATATATTTATTGTACCCTTATTAGAGATGTGTTATTCCTCTATAAGGAAGTGTTGTCATGTGGATTGACAAGTGTCGCAAGTGTGTGTACTTGCCGATGGGTTATTAGACCACCCTGTGTGGGATCGACCTTGAAATATATATATTATAATGTGGATGTACCTAGCTAGACAAGTCGGCCCCATAAGGTCACTGGGAAAACAGATTAGTATAAATAGAGATCAGGTGTTCTCTATTTAGATCATTCGAAAAATTACATCTCTCTCTCTCTCTCTCAGAAAGTGGCGCAATAGTGAGGAGGAGGATCATCTGCTACTAGGAGACTATCTCAGTGTATTTTGGTTGTACTTTGGTTGAGCCATTGCTCTCTCTATCTCTGAGGAAGTTGTGGGGTTTTTCACCTTAGGGTTTTCCCCATGAAAACTCTGTGTCTCTTGTATCTCATGCTTTTGATTCTTGTGATGCTTATTGTGATTGTCATGCATTGATATACTGTATATGTTATTCTCTCAGTGAAGATCCTAGAGTATTGTGAATTAATGCTCAAAATTTAACATAGTATCAGAGCTAACCTGAGAAGAAGACATTTTGCAGTGACGAAAACTTGAGTTTCTTGTTTATTGGGTTTCTCTCCACAGATTTTGGAAAAGAAATATAGTAGATTGACTCTACTCATCAAGGTGCATCTATCTGTCCAATCAGAATTCAATTTCAAGCATTTTCAGATTTGGTCCTAAAAATTAGGGTTTCCAAAAACATAGGAATTTATGAAATCTGAAGACATAGATGGAATCTCCTTGCAAAAATCGAAGTTTAGAGCTTTGGATCGATATTTTTGGTTGAGTAGATCTCCGGGAAACTCAAACCCTAATTCAGGGCTCTCCCTAGTGAACCCGGGAGGACAAAAAGGCAAATCTGAAGGGTAAAACTTTGCAGATCTCAAATTCTGAATGCACCAGGCTGATCAGCTCATCAAAGCGCATCTTTCTATCCTTTCAGAAAATTGAAATTCACATTTTGATTTTTTAGGGTTTTTTCGACAAACCCTAATCTGGGATGAGATCCAGTTTTCAGCATTTCAAGTGGTAAGACCTAAATATTTTCTATTTCCATTTGAAGTACTCTTTAAAATGTCTCACCACACCAAGTTTGAGGATAAGCTTGAAGGGGCTGATAACTTCCGAGCTTGGAAGTATAGGATTGCGTTAATCCTCGAAGAGAATGAGTTGGATTCATATATAAAAGAAGACATCCCTATCCCAGAGGATGAAGAGGCCAAGGTATTGCATAAGAAGAGCTTGGTCAAGGAAAAGAGAATCATTGTTGATTCCATCAAAGACCATCTCATACCCCATGTGTCTTCTCTAAAGACACCCAGAGAGATGTTTGACTCTTTGACCAAGCTGTTTGAAGGAAAGAACATAAATCAGAAGATGACTCTGCCGAATCAATTGAAAGGGGTCAAGATGTTGAGTGGAGAAACCATTCAATCTTACTTCTCCAAGGTCTCTCAGATCAAGGAGCAACTTGAAGCTGTGGATGAAGTAGTGGACAATGGTAAAGTTGTTATGACCACTCTGAATGGCCTACCTAGGTCATGGGACTCCTTTATTCAAGGAATCTGTGCAAGAAAGAAATTGATTTCCTTCAGTAAACTATGGGAGGAATGCTCTCAAGAAGAAACTAGGCTTGTAGCTCGTGAGGAAAAGATGGGAGGTGAAGATCAAGCTCTCGCAACTCACACCAAAAGAAGCAAGCCCAAGAAGGAGCACTCTCGCTACAAAAGATCCTATCAAAAGAATAAGAAGGATCTAAGATGCTTCACATGCAATGAGAAGGGTCACTTTGCTTCAGATTGTCCCAAGAACAAAAGGGATAATAACAACAAACTTAGCAAGAAGAAGAAGGGCAACAAAAGAAAGTTCCATGCTCATGCTGTCGAGGATGATGAACCTCCAAAGAAGAAGGCTAGGGCAGAAAGTAGTGATGATGACTCATCAAGTGAAGAAGAGTATGTTCTAATCTCTGCTCTCACAGGTACTATCTCCCATGGTTGTAATGATTGGTTGATTGATAGTGGGGTTTCCAAACACATGACTGGGTTTAAGGAATCTTTTGTGAATCTATCTGAACATGAATCACCCCATAAGGTGAAACTTGGGGATGATTATCAATACCCAATCAAAGGAAGTGGTGAAGCCTCCTACAACCTAGATTCTGGAAAATCTTTGAATATGAAAGAAGTTCTTTATGTACCTGGGCTCAAGAAGAACTTACTCTCCATCTCTGCTTTGGATGCAAAAGGTATGAGGGTTGCATTTGTGGATGGCCAAGTCCTATTGTGGCCAAAAGGAAAGACCATAGATGATGCAGTAGTAATTGGAGAGCAAGAGGGAGGTTTGTATAAATTGAAGGGACAACTTGAACATGCCATGGTGCATGAATCCATGGAGCCAAGTGAACTTTGGCATAGAAGACTTGCTCATATGCACTATAGGGCACTTCCAATTGCAAGCAAGGCTGTAGAAAGTCTTCCTAAAATCAAGACCAAACATGAAGGTGTTTGCAAAGGATGTGCAAAAGGTAAGAACATTAATAAGGATTTCCCAAGCAGTGAAAGCAAGGCCAAAGATATCTTGGAAATCATCCACTCAGATGTATGTGGTCCTATGTCATCCAGTTCTCTTAGTGAGTATGTTTACTATGTCTCATTTATCGATGACTTCTCTAGGAAGACTTGGGTATACTTCTTGAAGAACAAAGCTGAGGTGTTTGATAAGTTCAAGGAATTCAAAACCTTGATGGAGAATCAAACTGACAAGAAGATCAAAACATTCAGATTTGACAATGGTGGAGAATTCACCTCAGGTGACTTCAAGAAGCTTTGTAGTGATTTAGGGATTAAGAGGGAGTTGAATGCTCCTTATAATCCTCAACAAAATGGAGTTGCAGAAAGGAAGAACAGAACTATCATGCAAGCAGCAAGGGCAATGCTGCATGACCAGGATCTACCTATGCATCTATCGGTAGAAGCAACTAGAACAGCTGTATATGTGCAAAACAGAACACCCCACAAGATATTGGACAACAAGACACTAGAAGAGGTTTTTTCTGGTAAGAAACCTGAAGTCAGCCATCTCAGAATATTTGGTTGTCCAGTATACACTCATGTCCCAAAGGAAAAGAGGACTAAACTAGATCCTTCAGGAAAGAAAGGTATCTTTGTGGGTTACAGTGAAAGCTCGAAGGCTTACAGAATATACTTTCCAGGGTTCAAGAAGATTGATGTCAGCAGGGATGTAACATTTGATGAAAACTCAGCATTCATCAAATCAAGGAAGGCACCTATCGAAGTTTATGAAGAACCTAAGGAAACTAGATTTCAAGACACTACCATGACTGAAGCAGTTCCAGAAGTTGTTTGTGAGTTTGAAGATCCATAAGAACCTGTAGATCCACCCCGCGAGGATAAATCTCACAAGAGGAAACCTGCATGGGCTAGAGAGCTCATTCAAGATGCAGAAAGATTTGGCATTCCAGAAGAAGAACACAGAGCAAAGAAGAGAACCAGATCACATACCAGCTATGTTGCTTTACACTGTGACATTATGAACAAAGAGCCTTCCAGTTACGAAGAAGCAGCGGAAAAGAAAGAATGGAAGGATGCCATGGTTGAGGAATACCAATCAATAATGAAGAATGATGTTTGGGATGTTGTCCCAAGACCTAAAGAGAAGTCTGTTGTGACTTCCAAATGGATTTACAAAATCAAGCATGCTGTAGATGGAAGTGTAGAGAAATACAAAGCAAGATTCGTAGCTCGTGGCTTCTCTCAGAAAGAGGGAATAGATTATGAAGAAACTTTTGCACCTGTAGCTAGGTATACTTCCATCAGAACAATACTTTCCCTGGCTACAACAATGAAATGGAAAATACACCAGATGGATGTCAAGACTGCTTTCTTGAATGGTGTAGTTGAAGAGGAAGTATATGTGGAGCAGCCACTCGATTTTGAAATACATGACAGGGAGTCATATGTGTGCAGATTGAAGAAAGCCTTGTATGGCTTGAAACAAGATCCTAGAACCTGGTATGGTAGGATGGACAGTTTCCTATCTAGTTTGGGATTTACCAAGAGTAAAACGGATTCCAACCTTTATTACAAGGTTGAGGAAGGGAATCCTGTGATTCTACTCCTGTATGTGGATGACTTATTTGTAATAGGAGATGACAGATTGATTGCAGATATGAAGAGGAAGCTTGCTGCTGAGTTCGACATGAAAGATTTGGGAATGATGCATTATTTCCTAGGTATGGAGGTGTGGCAGAGTGCAAGTGGGATCTTCCTTGGTCAAGGGAAGTACACAGTAGATATCCTGAAGAGATTCGGGATGATGGATTGCAAGGCCATGGCCACACCTATGGAATCGAATCTGAAGCTTCTATGTGATGCTTCATCTGAGTCGGTTGATGTCTCTATGTATCGTCAGATGATTGGGTCCTTGATGTACCTGACAAACACAAGACTAGATAATTGCTTTGCGGTGAACACATTGAGTCAGTTCCTGACAGATCCGAGGAGTGTTCATCTAGTTGCTGTAAAGCATGTTCTAAGGTACCTGAAGGGTACAGTGGATTATGGGCTCAAGTATGAGGCAAATCAAAAGTTTAACCTACAGGGTTATGTTGATTCAGATTGGGCTGGCAGTGCTGCAGATAGGAAGAGCACATCTGGGTGCTGCTTCAGTATGGGATCAGGTGTGATCTCTTGGTTTAGCAAGAAGCAGTCCTGCGTAGCACTGAGTACAACTGAGGCAGAGTATGTTGCAGCCTGTTCAGCTAGTTGTGAGGTAGTATGGCTACGGAATCTACTGTCTGAGTTATTTGATCTTCCGTTGGATGCTACTGGTATCTTCTGTGATAACCAGAGTTGTGTGAAGCTGTCCGAGAACCCAGTGTTTCATGACAGGTTGAAACACATATAGATCAAATATCACTATATCAGGGATATGGTGCAGAGAGGAGCTGTGAAGCTTCTGTATGTTGCGACGGACGAGCAGATTGCAGATGTGCTGACGAAGCCACTAGCCAGGGTGAAGTTCGAGTACTTCAGAGAGAGGCTTGGCGTTCTTCAGATCGAGGACACTTCGAGGAAGAAGTGATGGACACATTTGTTGAAGCCATCCAAGCATGTTGGAAGGAGGATCCTTCACATGGCTGTGGATGTAAGCGCTGGATGATGAGCATTAGGATGATGTTCTGGTTTCTACTGGATATGATCAGTTGGATCATTTTTTTATGTATGTATGTATGCATCATGTTGGATGCTGGATATGATCAGTTGGATCATTTATATATGTATGTACACATCATGTTGGATGCTGGATATGATCAGTTGGATCATTTATATATGTAAGTACGCATCATGTTGGATGCTGGATATGATCAGTTGGATCATTTATATGTATGTACGCATCATGTTGGATGCTGGATATGATCGGTTAGATCATGTGTATGTATTTTTGTATATGCATCATGTTGGATGCTTGGACCATGTATCTGTATATGTATCAGGTGGATACATTAAATGATCAGGTGGATCATGTATAGTGATATGTATCATGTATTTGTATTTGTATCAGGTGGATACATTGTATGATCAGGTGGATCATGTATGATGATATGTATCAGGTGTTGGTTGTGGAGCCAGATCTTCTAGTCTCATAGATGATATTGTATCAGCCGTGTTTGTACCCCAGTTCTATATGATATGTAGGTGGACTGTACACTCATGCCAGCGGGGGGGGTGTGGGGGGGCATTTCCCCCCCACGGGGTTCCAGGGGGGCCCATCCCCCCTGGCTGGGGGGTCCGGGGGCAGCGCCCCCGAAGAAAATTTTTGGGGCTGTTTTCGCCAGCTGTTTTGCAGGCCCATGGTTTTGGGTATCCCGTGGTATTTTCCCATTGTATTTCCCTTATAAAAGAAAGACATTGTAATATGGCTAGGGTTGATGTATTAGGTTTTATGCATTGTAAATATCTTTGAGATCGGGAGAGAGACTGTGAAACAGAGAAGAGGAAGTGCAGCGGTTGTGCTGCAGGTTGTATCCCTTCATCTTGCTGGACGGTAATAATAATAAGGACTGGCAAATTCAGTGTGGACGTAGCCCAAGTTGGGTGAACCACGATATATCTGTGTCTCTCTTGTAATGTGTATGTGTGATTATATTTGCATTTCTGTTTATTGTTATTGCTCTGCGATCCTGTTTTTCTAACATCAGGTAGATACTTGTTATGCATCAGGAAGATGCATTGTATGATCAGGATGATCATGGATGACGAGCTTCAGGATGTTGCTCCAGATGACATGCAGTAGGATGTTGCAGTGATGATGATCATGTGTACATCAGGATGATGTATGGTGAGTATCAGGTTGATACTCTATGGCTGTGGATCAGGTTGTGCAGATGAGCATATAATTTGGTCCTGGGAGATTTGCAGATAGTCTTTTGAGGTTTTGCCTATGGCATATAATTTGGCCCTGGGATATCTGGCAAATGCTCTTTCGAGGTTTTGCTCTGGGAGGACATATAATTTGGCCCTGGGAGATCTGCAGATAGTCTTTCGAGGTTTTTCCTATGGCATATAATCTGGCCCTGGGATATCTGGAAGATGCTCTTTCGAGGTTTTGTCCTATGGCATATAGTATGTCCCTGGGAGATCCGATAGGTTGGGCTGTGTGCCCGTAATAAGTCCTGGGATGCTCTTGCAAGGTTTTGCCATGACCACATATAATCTGTCCTTGGGAGATCCTATAGGTAGAGCCATGTGCTCGTAATATCCTGGGATGCTCTTGCGAGGTTTTGTGGCGAGGTCACATATAATATGGCCCTGGGAGATCCTATAGGTAGAGCTGTGTGCTCGTAACAGCCTGGGATGCTCTTTCGAGGTTTTGTGACGCACGTAATAAGTCCTGAGGATTCCACAGTATGGCCAGTGATGACGAAGACCTGCAGGTGGTGGGCCTACATCCAGTATGAAAAAGGACTGGCTCTGTAGAACTTCCTAAGACGAGTAGAGTTAGAGATTGGTTGAGATAGCAGCAGCAGTGACGATTATGATGATGATGATCCCGAGAAGAAGACTTGTCTAGCAGATTTGTGTCGAGAAATACCTTCCTAGTTAAGAGGGAGTGTTGATGTATATGTAACTTCGGAATGTATTTCATCTATGTATTTCATATATATTTATTGTACCCTTATTAGAGATGTGTTATTCCTCTATAAGGAAGTGTCTTCATGTGGATTGACAAGTGTCGCAAGTGTGTGTACTTGCCGATGGGTTATTAGACCACCATGTGTGGGGTCAACCCTGAAATATATATATTATAATGTGGATGTACCTAGCTAGGCAAGTCGGCCCCATAAGGTCACTGGGCAAACAGATTAGTATAAATAGAGATCAAGTGATCTCTATTTAGATCATTTAGAAAAGTACATCTCTCTCTCTCAGAAAGTGGAGCACTAGTGAGGAGGAGGATCATCTGCTACTAGGAGACTATCTCAATGTATTTTGGTTGTACTTTGGTTGAGCCATTGCTCTCTCTATCTCTGAGGAAGTTGTGGGGTTTTCACCTTAGGGTTTTCCCCACGGAAACTCTGTGTCTCTTGTCTCTCATGCTTTTGATTCTTGTGATGCTTGTCATGCTTATTGTGATTGTCATGCATTGATATACTGTATATGTTATTCTCTTAGTGAAGATCCTAGAGTATTGTGAATTAATGCTCAAAATTTAACAGTTGACATTGTACAAAAAGATACAAAACCTTAGGCAAAGATTATTAACTGTAAGAGAGTATACAGAGGAGTTTTACAAAGTGAACCTAAGGGTAGGCTATGTAGAAGAATCAACAGAGAAGACTGCTAGATATGTCAATGATCTTAGAATGGAAATTCAGGATGAGATTAGTATGATATCACCTAGAACAATGGATGAGGCATACCAATGTGCCTTGAGAGCAGAAGAGAAGTTGTTAAGAAAACAGAGCTTCCAGAGAAGCAAAGGTTCAACCCAAGGGAGGGGGAAAACAACTGGAAGAGGAAGGTTTGCAGCCTAGAGAGGAGGACCTAGTAATTCACACCAGCATGAGCACCAATATAGAGGAAGTAAATCCAGAGACATAGGACCTTATCACAGAGGTAGAGGTAGAGGAAGAGGCAAAGAAAATGTCTATAGATGTTACAAGTGTAACAAGTTGGGACACAGATCTTTTGAATGCCCATGGAAGGAAGATGTAGGACAAAGGGGAGCCTATGTAGCTAAGAAAGAGTAGCAACAAGAACAAGCAACAATATATGAGAACATGCCAGAAAAGGGAGAGTCTCTAGTGATGAGCAAGACCTTACTGAAACCTGAAAAGGAGGAAGTGGAACCTGTCCAAAGGAAGGCTTTATTCATAACCATGTGTAAAGCAAAAGGGAAGTGTTGTAAGATGGTGATTGACAGTGGGAGCATTGACAACCTTGTTTCCACAAAGATGGTAGACACACTGAGGTTGAGAAGGACTAAGCATCCTATTCCATACAAAGTATCATGGTTGCATAAAGGACATCAAATTCTGGTAAGTGAACAATGTGAAGTTGAATTTCAAATAGGCACATATAAAGATAAGATTGTATGTGATGTTATGCCCATGGATGTTTGTCATATTCTTCTAGGAAGACCCTGGCAATTTTATAAAAAGGTGGTACATGATGGTAGGAGTAACTGTCATACTTTTATCCCAGATGATGTAAAACATATTCTTCACCCTTTACAAGGAGAGAGTTCAACAGAGCAGCAGACATCAAAGGTCCTGATGTTGAAAGGAAAAGAGTAGTTGCAACCGATTGATGAGGAGGAACTGAACTATGCTGTAGTATGTAAACCTAGAGTGGTAGTGATGAAGACTAACATTACAGATATACCTGAGGAGATTCAGGAGATGCTGGGAGAGTTTAGTGACATTGTGGTAGATGATTTTCCCAATGAGTTACCACCGAAGAGGGATATAAGTCACAACATTGATTTTATTCCTGGAGCGAGTTTACCAAACAAGGCAGCATACAGACTGACATCGTGAGAGAATGAAGAAGTCATAAGGCAAGTACAGGGATTGGTAAACAAAGGGTTGGTTCAGAAGAGTCTGAGTCTAGTACCAGCAGTGCTGACACCAAAGAAGGATGGTGAATGGAGGATGTGTACTGACTCCAGAGCAATTAACAAGATTGCCATCAGATACATATTTCCATTACAAAGGATGGATGACATGATGGATTGCCTTAGTGGGGTAGCATGCTTTTCAAAACTAGACTTGAAGAGTGGATACCATCAGATAAGAATTCGAGAAGGAGATGAGTGGAAGACCGCCTTCAAGACAAATGATGGGTTGTATGAGTGGTTGGTTATGCCATTTGGATTGTCCAATGCACCAAGCACGTTCATGAGATTGATGAATGAAGTCTTGAGAGATTTCATAGGT
The DNA here is from genome assembly GCA_027924585.1 of Larix kaempferi. Classification (NCBI taxonomy): domain Eukaryota; kingdom Viridiplantae; phylum Streptophyta; class Pinopsida; order Pinales; family Pinaceae; genus Larix; species Larix kaempferi. The sequence continues at coordinate 214,001 of BSBM01001474.1, read as the reverse complement.
AATTTTGTGATAGTTTACCTTGATGATATTCTGATTTTCAGTCGATCAGAGAAAGAGCATTTGAAGCATCTGAGATATGTCTTGGAGAGACTGCAACAAGAAAAGTTGCTAGTAAATGTGAAAAAGTGTACCTTTCTGAAGTCAGAACTAGTGTACTTGGGTTTCATTATATCAAGTGATGGATTGAAGATGGATCCAGAGAAAGTGTAGGCAATCATTGATTGGCCTTCACCACAGAGCATTTTTGAGGTAAGAAGTTTCCATGGATTGGCAAGTTTTTATAGGAAGTTTATAAATAATTTCAGTAGTATTTGTGCACCTATCATTGAAACCATCAGGAAGGATCAACAACCATTCCAATGGACAGCAGAGGCTGAAAGGAGCTTTCTGTTCTTGAAAAAGAAGATTATTGAACAACCAATATTGAAATTATCAGATTTCAAGCACCCTTTCCAAGTGAAGTGTGATGCCAGTGGAGTAGCAATTGGAGTTGTACTTAGTCAGGAAGACAAACATGTAGCATATTTCAGTGAAAAACTGAATGAGGCTAAACATACGTATTCCTCGTATGATAAGGATTTTGATGCTATTGTTCAAGCATTAAAACATTGGAGACATTATCTGATGCCTAGTGAGTTTGTTTTGTTTTCAGATAATCATGCATTGCAGTATATCATGCAGCACCTAAGTTGAACTAGAAACATGTCAAGTGGGTTGAGTTCATGCAAAACTTTACCTTTGTGATAAAGCACATAAGTGGGAAATCAAATCGAGTAGCTGATGCTTTAAGCAGAAGACAGTTGATGGTGTAAGAGAATCAGATCCAAGTTGTAGGATTTGAGCATTCAAGAGATTTGTATGAGACTGACATTGATTTTCAGAATGCATATAGAGCCTGTAGAAATCCTATAGAGACAGACATAGAGACATGGATTGAGTATATTGTACAAGATGGTTTACTCTTTAAGAACAATAAGCTATGTATTCCCAAGTGTTCCATGAGAGAGAACTTGATACAGGAGAAGCACAATGGAGTAATGGCATGTCACTTTGGAAGTGATAAAACTTTTGGTCAGTTAAGTCATTTTTACTTTTGGCCAAAGATGCGATCTGAAGTTGAGAAGTTTGTGAGCAAATGTAGGGTATGTCAGCATGCCAAAGGAAGAAGCCAGAACATAGGCTTATACACACCATTTCCTATTCCAACTAGGCCTTGGGATTATGTGACTATGGATTTCATTTTGGGTTTGCCAAAAACTTAGAAGGGATATGATTCTATTTTTGTGGTGGTGTATAGATTCACTAAGATGGCACATTTTGTTCCATGCTATAAGATTAGTGATGCCACACACATTGCTAACTTGTTTTTTGATGAAGTTGTGAAGCTACATGGTTTACCTAAGAGTATTGTATCTGACAGGGATGTGAAATTCACAGGTCATTTATGAAGGACATTGTGGAAGAAGTTGGGTACTAGGCTGAATTTCAGTTTAACATATCATCCACAGTATGATGGCTAGACTGAGGTAGTAAACAAAAGTCTAGGTAACATGTTGAGAAGTCTGATTGGAGAAAATCCCAAGCAATTGGATAAGGTATTAAGCCAAGCTGAATTTGCCTATAATGATTCACCAAACAGAAGTACAAGGATGAGACCATTCCAAATTATTTATGGAATGCATCCGAGAGGAGCATGTGAACTTTGAGATTTGCGTCAATTAGAAAAGAGGAGTGCAGATGGAGAAGATTTTGCAGCAAGTATCAGTGAGATACAAGAGCAGGTTAAGGCAAGATTGCAGCAGAGTAACAACAGTTACAAAGCTAGAGCAGATACCAAGAGAAGGGAAAAGAACTATGAAGTGGTAGACTTTGTTTTAGCACATCTAAGTAAGGAGAGATTTCCAAAAGGAGAGTACAACAAGTTGAAGATGAAAAAGATTGGACCATGCAAGATACTCAGGAAATTTTCAGCAAATGCCAATGAACTGGAAATGCCAACAGGAATTGGTATATCACCTATTTTTAATGTTGCAGATTTGTATGCTTATGTGACAGATGATACAGGGCAAGTGCCAGAGGTGGAAGATCTACAATGGCTGAAACAGATGCCTATGGCCCAGCCTTCAGAAGCTGAGCATATCTTGGAGACTAGAGTGGTGAGAATTACCAGACAGGGGGATTACTTGGAGTACCTGATCAAGTGGAAGGGACATCCTGTAGAAGATTCTACATGGATGGATGCTAAGGAATTGGAAACCAAGGGTTTCTCAATAGTTGACTTGTTGAATAGGGGTTCAAAAATTTTAGCCTTGGGAGTCTGATGCAGGAGCATCAATGTTGATTCAGCAATGTGATTACGTGGTCACATGTTGTGACTAGCATAAGGACGAGCAACTCTGATATGGACAGGATGATTCATTTTTTTGTTATCATTCTGATTCTCACATGCATTAACTATTTGTTGCGTTGTCTATTTTTGGTAAGATAGGACTAGCGACGAGTTGATACTCCCTGCGTGGAGGTCAAGCCAGTTAGGGAAGTCGGCTGTGTATTGATGTAGACCCGCCGTAATGGAGTTTGTAGGTTGTTAGGTTTTTTGAGCAGTTCGAGTTTCTGTTAGGGATCCAAATGCATAAGTAGGGTGAAGTAGAATGAGCTAAGGGTTGGTTGGTCAGCATGGGTTTTGTGGTCATTCTGTAGGGAATGCAGTTTTCATGTTTTCTGTAATTGAATGTAAAGAACTGTGTGTTTAAGAAATCTTTCCGTGCATTTGAATCAAGAGGGCTTTGAGTTTCTGTCAGGTAGAGCTGTGTGCATTTGTGGCCTGATTTCTATGTGAATGAAGCTCTGCGTTGCGTTCATTTGACCTCTGTGTGAAGTAAAGAACCCCAATGTGTTTGCAAACCAATCACCAGTAAATTGTTAAGTAGGATTCTTGTTTGTGTGGATTTTTCCAAGTATCTAGGCGAGGGTCGAGCTAGGTTGATTGTTCCATGGTCAATCGGCCAAGAAATCATGAAGAAGCTAAGTAAATCTAGCTTATCGAATTGAATGGCTCAGATCTAAGCCAAACAAAAGATCGACGATGGGGAAGCGTTGTTTGAAGTCCAGTTGCGCAGAAAATACATTCCCACAAGCCTAAGTGAAGGATTATGCCCTGATCGTAGATCAACAGCTGAGATCAGATATGCAAGGATCAATGATTAAGATAGTGCCCACAGAAGGGAAGAAGCGCGAGGCTTAGCGGCGAGGCGTTGCGGAAGGACTTTTCGGAGAAGTCAGGTGAGCATCCCACAACCCGCAATCCGCAAGTTGCGGAAAAGGTATTGCGGAAGGGAGATTGTGGAAGAGTGTTGCAGAGATACTTTCCAGAGAACGCAAGGAACGCGCCCCCAACCTGTAATTGCGGAGAGGTTGTTGCGGAAAGACACATGCGAAAAAGTAGTTGCGGAAGAAGGTGATCCTGCAAGAAATTGCGGAAGGTCATTTTAGAAAGGAGGAGACCCCAGAATGCTGCGGAGAGCCTGTGCTAAAGGTCAGGCCTACGTAGAAGAAGGACTAGGATGGTTTGAAGTCGAGTTGGGGGCTTGTTCTAGTGAATCACCCTAGATCCTGGAAGGGTGAGGGTTGAATTGGCTGCGGTCAATCCGACGCCCCATCAGTATCACAAAGAACGAAGGGGAAATGATGAAACGCATGTAGGAACTTGAGGTTCAAGTTCGTCTGGTTTATAATGAGAATCTGGAATTCAAAAGGGTTTTGACCCATCTCTTCTCCCTAGTACAAGCAACATACTCAGAGGTTAAGCTTTAGAACAACAAGGTGGATGAGAAGGTGGAACATCTGGAAGAGAATCTGGGTCTCTGTTATCCCCACAAAACTCGTAAAACTGATGCTACGAGCAGTGAAATGGCAGACCTCGCCAGGAAGATGGACAAGCTGAAACGGTTCACGGTTCATGCTAGAAATTACGTTGACCTCATCTCTGATAAGAATTGGACAGCTGAATCTGGAGGCGTAGTCATGGACACCGGTCTCCATTAGCAGTTCGACGGTTGGCCCTTCTATATTTTGGTTTTGATATGCTGCTTCTAGTGTTTTTATGTTTTTTGCACTGTTCTTCTGAAATTTATAGGATGGGAGCACTTCATAGGCTTGGAAAACTTTTAGAAAGCTTCATTCTTCAGTTTTTGTATATGTATAAGGCAACATTGTAGCTATGTTTTATTTTTGTATTATCCTTCTCAGACAGCTTGTAAGGTGTTATAGTTTCCATAGAACTGGAAGATATCATGTCAGCTATAAGGTTGAAGAAGATGAACATGGAGTTATGGATGCCACCCTGTTATGGGAGCAATCTGTCCTCTTTGCTATGTAATTTCCATTTTTTATATATATAATCAAAGCTACTCAACCGTTTCTATAAAAAACATTGTTGATAACATTACTATTAATATTGATAACATTATTATTAACATTGATAATATTGATATTGATATTAAGAAATAATGATAGTAATATTAATATTATTCTTAATAACATTATTAGTATTAATACAATTAGTAATAATATTAATAACAACATTTATACAAAAACTAAAAATCAACTATGGGTTAATGTCACAATATAATCTTTTCAACTCTCTTATTTAATATTAAAAAATTAAAGTAAATTATTAGTATTTTAAAAAATTAATTACAATTTTAATTTTAGCTACAATATCACTCATTTATAATGTTATTATTAAAATGATATTGTTAATAATATTAATCATTATTGTAACATTAACATTGATGTTTGAAACATTAATATTAATATCAAAATATTATTTTTAATAATATTAATCGTTAATAAAATTCATCATATTGGCATTATTATTAACATTAATAATAATAATATTATTAAAGTTTACATATGCACTAAAATCAACCATGTCTAAAGAGTGGTCAACCATAGTTTATTATAGTCAAGCATGCATAAACAAAGGTCAACCATGTTCAACCATATTAAGACACCATGGTTTACATTTGATTGAAGTGAACCTTCGATTGAAGTTAACCTTGGATTAAATTCAACCTTAATTAAAAGTAAACTATGGATTGAAGTAAACTATGGATTGAAGTCAACCTTGGATTGAAGTTAAAGTTGGGTTGAAGGAAATGTTGGATTGAAGTTAACGTTGGATTGAGCTCAAACTTGGTTTGAAGTCAACCTTAAATTGTCATTAGCCTTGCTTAAAAGTCAATTATGGATTGAAGTCAACCTTTAGTTGAAGTCAATACTCGATTGAAGTAGAGTAAGGATTGAAGTCAACCTTGCTTAAAAGTCAAGTATGGATTGAATTCATCCATGGATTGAAGTTGACCTTGGATTGAAGTCAACCATTCGACTGAATTCCACAATGGATTGATATCAACCTTGCTTAAAAGTCACCCATGGATTGAAGTCAACTTACTTAAAACTCAACTATGGATTGATTTCAACCATTGTTTAAAGTCAATCAACCACTTTTAAAAGTGTGTTTGTGGATTGAAGTCAACCATATTTCGTAGTCAAACTTGGGTTGAAGGAAACCATGGATTCAAGTCATTAATTAATGTTAATATTATTAATTGATTGAAGTGAAGCACTGGGTTGAATTCGACCTTGGATTGAAGACAACCATGGATTGAAATCAACCTTTAAGACAACCTTTAATTCAAGTCAACCTTGGTTGAAGTCAACCATGATAAAACTTCAATTCAAGTCAACCATGGTAAACCAATGTCAACCATCATTAACGATTGTCAACCATGGTCAACCAAAGTCAAAGAATGTTAAACATAGTCAACCATGGTCAACTAAAGTAAACCATGGTCAGCCATAATCAACCTAAGTCATCCATGGTCAACTAAAAGTCAACCATGGACAACCAATGCCTACAAAAGCCAATAATGGTTAACTAAAGTCAACCATAGTCAACCAAAGCCAACCATAGCATCCCATAGTCAACCATAGTAAACCATGGTCAACCAAAAGTCAAACATGGACAACCAAAGTCTGCAAAAGTCAACCATGGTCAACCAAAGTCAACCATGGTAAACCATAGTAACTCATGGTCAATCATGGTTAATTAAAGTCAACCATAGTCAACCATAGTAAACCATGGTTAACCATAGTAAACCATGGTTAACCATAGTAAACCATGGCAGCCATAGTCAAACATAGGCAACCAAAGTTAACCATGGTCAACCAAATCCAACCAAAAGTCAACCATGGTCAACTAAAGTATACAAAAGTCAACCATGGTTAATCAAAGTCAACCATGGTCAACCACATTCAACCATAGTCAACCATGGTCAACCAAAGCTAGCCATAATCTACCATAGTAACCCATGGTCAACCATAAGCTACCATAGTCAACCATGGTTAACCATTAACCAAAGTCAACAAAAGTCAACCATTGTAAACTAAAGTCAACCATGGTCAACCAAATCCAACCATAGTAACCCACGGTCAACCATAGTCAATCATGGTTAACCACGATCAACCAAAGTCAACCATAGTCAACCATATTAAACCAAATTCAACAATAGTCAAATAATAATGAAATTATAATCAACCATATGATCTTAAAGTGAACTCTTATGTCACCCATAATCAAGCCAATAAGTCAACCATAATAAACCATATGATATTAAAATCAACTAAAGTCAACCATTACCAACCATGGTTAACCATAGCCAACCATACTCAAGCATGGTTAGCCATAGTCAACCAAAGTCAACCATAATTAACCAAAGTCAACTAAAGTCAACGAAATTCAAAAGTCAAATAAGGTCAACTGATAGTCAATGGTGGCCAAACAAAGTCATCCATGCACAACCATAGTCGACCATAGTTAATTAGTCAACCATAGTCAAAGTTAAACAAGGCCAACCAGTAGTCAATTATGACAAAACAAAGTCACCCATAGCGAACCACAACCAACCATGGGAAACCATAATCAATTACTCAACCAAACTAAACCATAGTCAAACAAAGTCAACCATAATCAACCATCATTAACCAAAGTCGATTATGGCCAACCAAAGTCACCCATAGTCGAGCATTGTCAACCATAGTCAACCATTGTCAACCATAATCAATTAGTTAACCAAATTCATCCACACTCAATCAAATTAAACCATAGTCAACCAAGGTCAATTCAAGTCAACAATGGCCACCCATAGTCAACCAAGGTAAATTCAAGTCAACAATGGTCACCCATAGTCAACCAAGGTCAATTCAAGTCAATAATGGTCACCCTTAGTCAACCATATTCCACCATGGTAAAGCAATAGTCAATTATGGCCAAACTAAGTTATCCATAGTCAACTATGGTAAAACAAAGTCAACCATGGTCGACCATATTAATATTTTCACAAACATAATATTAATATTAACATCATCAATATTAATGGACCATGGTTAACCAAAGTCAAGCATGGTCAAACATAGACAACCATAGTCAACCAAAACTAACCATAATCAACCAAAGTCAAGCATTATTAACTAAAGGTTAACCAAAGTCAACCATGATCAATCAAAAGTCAAGCATTGTCAACCAATGTCAAGCATGGTAAACCAATGTCAACCATGTTTAACCATAGCCAACCATGGTCAACTATAGTCAACCATATTTAACCATGGTCAACCAAAGCTAACCATGGTGAACCATAGTTAAGCATAGTCAACCATGGACAACCATAGTTAACAATAGTGAACCATGCCCAACCATAGTCAACAAAAAATCAACCATGGTCAACCAAAGTCAACTACGGTCAACCATAGCCAACCATGAAAAATCAAAGTCAACCAAAGCCAACCATGATCAGCCAAATTCAATCATGGTCAACCAAAAGTCAACCATGGTCAACCTGAGTCGACCATGGTTGACTTTGGTTAACCAAAATTCTACCTTGGTCAACCATAGTCAACCAAAAGTGAACCATTGTAAAACAAAGTCAACCAAATTCAACTATGGTCAACCATAACCAACCATAGCCAACCATGGTTAACCAAAGTAAACCAAATCCAACCATAGTTAGCCAAAGTCAACCATGGTCAACCAAAAGTCAATCAAAGTCAACCATAGTATACTAAAGTCAACCAAAGTCAACCATCGCATAAAAAGTCAACCATATTAAACAAAAAATCAATTATGGCCAACCAATATCAACCAAAATCACCCATGGTCAACCATAACCAACCATAACTAACCCTTGTAAATGAAAGTCAACCAAACCTAACCATGGTCAGCCAAAGTCAACAATGGTAAACCAAAGTCAACTATGATCAATCAAAAGTCAACCAAAGTCAACGATAAATGACCAAAGTCAATGATGGTCAAGCATTGTCGACCATGGTTGACCAAATTCAATCGTACTAAACCAAGTCAACCAATCTCAACAATAGTCAAATATAGTCACCAAAGTCAACTAAAGTCAACTAAAGTCAACTAAAGTCAACCATGGTCAACTAAAGTCACCCATGGTCAGCCATCACTGTTCAACCAAAGTCAGCCATGGTAAACTATGGTTAACCATCGTCAACCAAAGCCAGTCAAAAGTCAACCATGGTCAACTAACGTCAACCATAGTTAATCGTGGTCAACCAAAGTCAACCATGTTCAAACAAAAGCCAACCAAATTCATTCATGGTCAACCATAAACAACCATGGTTAACCAGTCTCAATCATGGTCAACTAGAGTGAGTTACAAAGAGAGATTAGTCAACCATAGTCAACCATGGTGAACCATGGTTGCATGGTTGACCATGGTCAACCATATAAATAATCTTAATTCCTTTCTAATTTGTTCATGGTTGACCATGGTCCTGCATGGTCAACCGTGGTGGACCATAGTCAACCATGCTCAACCATAGTTAACCAAAATTCAACGAAACTTGCCACGTCGCATTGTCACAAAACCTACCATGTCGCATTCTACTATGTTTCACCATGGTTAAGAATACTACCTACTCCTACTAATGCTAGAATATGACAATTTTACAAGTCTACTTTGGAATGTTGCACTGTAACATAACCATTCATCTATTTATTAACCTCACATAGACGTTTATCAATATCCTAATACATCATCATTTTTTTTACTATTGGCAAACACCATGACACATAACCAATGATACTATTCATACATGTAAGTATGTTAAATAATAATAAATTACTTCATACTAATATTGACCCTATTTTTAGTAATTTATATCATGAAATTATTGTGTACACATATACTATTCTTGTAAACAATACATCACAATGTGGGAGAGTGCATGTAAATTATGTGACAAAATCAATATATAAATCAACATTTTGACCACTCTATATAAGTCGATCATTTAAAAATATTCATCATTCTAAGAATAATATTGAATCACTTAAATATGAGATCACATATTGGAAAATTTTATGATTTATTACATAACAATTACATGTGGTTTCATGGGTCAAGATAATTATTTAGGGTTTCTAATGTATGAATATATGCAACATAGTATTATAGCCAATTGTTTTCTAGTTTAAAGGGTCCAAGCTTTGTTTCATATGTATTCATAGTAGTAGAGGAATGTGTAATTTTTGAGTTATGCCAATCAATAGTAATGCAGATTACCATGATTTACATTTAGTGATGTAACCTCAAAATATTCAAGATTATTTTCATTAGTATTATTTCATGTTTAATAACAATAACAACACTCTATGAATGTTTCAATTCTACTAATGAAGTAATACAACTAATAGATAGTCAACAATGTATGAAAACAATTTATAATAAAATCAACGAGTATCACTCTGAATAGCATGTTGAACCTAAAACTAAGGAAATTTCATTGTTGATGTATACGTTGATGTGCCTAATATAATTATATAATTAGAACATGTAAATATTTAGTTGTGACATATAGATACCTAATTTAGACCTGAAGATATGATTAAGTTGTTGTAATCCGCAATTATACCATGTAGATACCAGTCGTGACATAAATATATGGTTTAAGGATATGTGCTTAGTTTCAAGCTGCGAGTTAATTCTTTTCCAATTGTGAAATATGAATTTATTTTCCAACATCTAGACTATGTCAAAATTATAGAGATCATATTAGATTCATTAAGGATATGGCATTATGTGATTGGTTTATGAAGAGTAATAGGTTTAAATTTAAGTTATGCAAAGTAGTAAGGAATCCAATAGCATTTTATTATAAAAGTAAAAGTATAGTCTCTAGTTATTATGCTTGATTCATCATTTATTTATAAAAGGGAAAAACACTCTCACTTTGGAAGAGGTAAAATGGTTGAGAGTTGTGTGAATATATTGTTATAAAAAATGTAGCGGTATCTGAAATTCATGAGGATTATGTCACACCTTTCTAGATTTTCTAATGTATATGGGTTGAGAAAATCATAATATTTGCACCACTACTCAATGGTATGTTAGTCAAACCATGTCCAAGATACTCCTTTCTATGAATAGAAAAAAAATCACCAGAGATCATAATATTAGAAGGATCTATCTTAGCCTAACTAAAAGAATAGTTAAGAGGGACCTATGTTTTAAATAATGGAATGAGTGATGGAGATATTGAGAAAGTTAAATACAATTGGCATTTAAAAATTTGTTTCATCTTGGTACTTTGTCTTAGGTGGATGTTTTCCAATTACTTATTGACTCTTTTATCCATGGTTTGATGTATAACATAATTGTGTGACGATAGACACATTTAAATCATGGAATTAATAACATGATTATGTTGTTATTAATTGTTGAGTCCATGTGAACAAAATATTCGTTGGGGGTATGGTCAGATCCTAAAAGGAAATGGATCTAGGTAGATGATAAAATATTTTATTATAGTCATGTTATAGTAAATGGAATGTGATGAGGGTAGTACCATATTATGGTGAAGGGTGGAATGCTCAAGTTTTTTTTTGAAATTTGTATGTAATTACAATGATACATTAAATGTGATTGTTTTATTTAAAATATACAAATAAGTATCAATAATTATTTTAAGTTGTATCATTTATGAAATTCACGAGGCATGTGTTTTATGCTTAATAGATTCATGCATGGTGTGTGATATGAAGTGAAGTATTATGAAATTGAGGTGAAGTGTATATTCACCAAGATTTAAGATATATATTTAAACAAAAAATTATAAAAGGAAAATTATATCAAAGTATTTTTAGTAATTACAAGTTGGCGGCATTCAAAATAAGAGGCTTACAGTGAGTGATACCACTAGTATTCATATTTGGAATATAACTTGTTTTAGTTATGTTATTATATGATTTTATTCGATATTATACTAAACTTATCAATGCTTGTTGATTTATGAATTTCATGATGATGTTTAAATATGTGTGTGTGTGTGTTGAATTGTTTTTATTTAAAAAAAGATATCTCATACTAAATTTTGATGAATATGGGGTCAAGGATGATGAGGATGTCATCAAGTCAAGGAGGGGAGAATGTCACAGACCAATTTTCCCATGTAATAAATGGAAAAGGAATTCAAAATGAAAGAGTTAAAATGGATCAATTATTCTAATCGTGTGTTAAAGAGAAGTTATGCAATAAGAACAAAATGTAAAAAGTCTGAATTAATTAGTTATGTTGTGATTGGATAATAACCAAAAAGTTATGATGTAAAAATAAAGGGGTGTTTCTTTTGGTAATGTAACCCTTCATTTTCTATTTAATTGGGCTTTTGACATTGACTTGGGAATGGAGGAAAGATATCATGAGAAGCTTATGACAAGAGGAAAAATCCTTGGCCAAGACTATATCTAGATGAAGACCGTTGGATGAGATCCGATATAGAAACTGTACTGGGTGAAGACCACTGGACGAGATCCAATATAATGGCTCTTGTCTAATAAGTCCTTGCACTATTTCCCTCGTGGTGGTCTATCCAGGTCCCTAGACAAGGCATGAACTAGATAAGTCCTTCAACACTGTATTAACTTTTTAAAAGAATACAATAATATTTTCCTATTGTTGTCCATTTTGAACTACTTTAATATGGAATGGTAACTTTGTAATATATATTTGATTTCTTAGATAATACATGGATATAATATATGCATTTGTATTGAGAAATAAATTAAAATGATAATGTATTGTTTTTAATGATATATGAATTAAATATGAAATATTGGACGAGGGAAGAAGACCATCACAAAGGTGGTTGTTGGTTCTTCAAGAACAACACTCAACACCTGCAATACTCCTATTGATGGTTGCTCTACCTGCCTAATTGCAGATAACTTATGTGATCTCAATGGAAATTTCTTGGCATAATGATAGTTTGCACATATGTATCACTAAATGGTTTTAGCCTTGTCCTTGGGTGTCGTTTTGTTTGTGGCCTTCTCGTCATAATGATTTCCACCCAACTTTGGCTTATGTTTCATCTTCTTCTTAAAATTGTTAAGTGCTCTCTCATGACTGCCCTCATCATCCTTCTTCCCGGTAGTCCAGGAGATTTTCAATTGATGATATTGTTGCGGCAAGGGTTTGTGGCTTGGTCGTCGCAAGTCTGGCTGTGCCCAAGGTTGCAACCATTTCATGAAGTGATATAGCTTATCTTCTTCACTCATGTATTTTATCACTAGCATGAGACTCATGTAGTATTTGATGTATCCTTGAACCATTTTGGTGTGCTTGAGCTTCATAAGCTCATTCCATGCTACCTAACCTTGGTTCCCCAATCCAAACTCTGCCTTTAATGCAACCTTCATATGATTCCATTTATCAATATATTTCATCTCACGACCTTCAACTAGGTCCTCGGTCCAATCTCTCCACCACAACTTCATTGTTCCTATGAGAAACATAGCAACAACATTTATCTTGGCCTCATTTGAACTCTCATTCATTTGTTCCAAGTACTGCTGTAATGTCCCCTTCTCCTTAGAGCAACACCGAAGGAAACATTACCAAACACACCGGGCTTTTGACAGACTTAGCCCCAATATTTTTGCTCATAAAATACATAATAATTAAAACTTATGTGTGCAGATTCGACTTCAATAAAACACAGCGGAATTAAACGTAATAACACACATAGGAACAAACCGAATATGATTCCATATGCAAGGGTTCAATCCCATTCATATGCTATGCACAAACTTCATTTCAATTTCATTAACATGAAGAATAATCATTCAAATAACACATTGCAGAACCCAGATATATATACAAATTAAAGTCACGGAGAGCACTTATCTTGCAACGCAATATCCAACGACTGGCTACGTGAGAGCAACGTTCCACCCAACCATAGATCTCTGCCCCGCCTGTATTCTTTCATCTGAGAGATCACCCCCGAGCTGGGCTATGTATCCACTAAGGAGGAACTAGATGGCTCACTCACAGTCAGGGTTTCACTCAGACATCCATGCTAAGCCAACACACAGTTGGGTTTTTCAAGCATGCAATGGGAAATGGAGATGAATGCTAGTCCACTGAGCTCAATCCCAGAGCTAGGTATACATCAAGCTAGACTCAAACGATCCCAGCCTCCATTCGAACATCCACACTTGGATTTCTCACAGCTTTGTTCAGCAAATAACCCCAAATCCGTCACTGATTTTCTGGGCAATTAAAACTGGGTTTTCCCATGGATTTTGGGGTAGCTATTGCTCCCAAATTCGCCCCAAGGTTCCTACCAATGGATCCCCCATTGGATTTCACTGTCCAATACCAAATCGGGACGTTTTTGGCTTCCCAAAACGTGGGTTCTCTCACAGTCGCGATTTCTGGATTTCTCACCCTTGGGAACTCGTTTTTGGATGGAGAAAGATGTCCCATACTTCCACAATGGAATGGGGATAAGGATGGAGCAACCCCCAAGATGTAGAGTGACTTGTGGGACAAGTCAAAAGAGCCCATACCTTCCCATACGAATTTCAGGGCTGCCCATACTCCATCAAAGTCATTGACTTAATTCTTCAACCACTTCTTACAACAGGAATAAATGTCATCTAGAAAGGTCAAATGGGTTCTCATAAAGACATATGGCAACCTATGGTTCACTCCCATAGCCCCCTCACCACTCCCTAGTGGATACACGTGGCCCCCTTCTCATTCGTTGCCTCCATAGCCAGTCTTGGAATTTTATATTGCCTGATGTTTATTTACATCCTATTACAATTTCCATGGCTTAAGAGCACATGGTATCAAAATATCAAATACTTACCCTTTAAATAAAATTCGGCTTTCACTAGCGGGGCCTTGGCCTTGAGCTCCACACTAGGAAAACATACATCACATGTACACATTATTTACATTAAAGGCTAATATATCCTAAGGGTCGAATTGGGGGTATTACAACTGCTCTATATCCCTGTAGGAATTCCTGAGTACTTTATCATTTTGGGTCTCTTCATACAGATCGGGTTCCTTCATCTTTATCTTCATTATTGTCATCAATCCATTCCTTGCTAAAATGGTTCATTTCAATAGAATGATGGTCTCGTCTTTCTCTCTAACTTAGAGTTGAATCTCCTGTGTTATTCCTTCAAGATTCATGACTCTACCACCCATATCATTTTTTTCAACCCCTACTAGCATGTATGTAGTGGCTTGACACTTATTCATAGCCTCATTGAATATATTGCGTATGCATTCCATATCCTCCCTCATGGCTCCAACATTCTCCCCATTCTCGTGAAAGGCTGTCGTCATTTTCTCAACATTCCTTTCAAGTGTTGTGAACATAGCCTTCACCATAGGAGTTTTTAGCATTGGTACCCCATCACTATCTTCATGATGCAATACTTCTTTGGATATTCTGCATCTGATCCAATGCATGGGTATATTTAAGACTCCATCATATATTTAACAGCATGCTTCCCCATCACAAACTTAGATGAATTTCTAAACTATCTCCAATGCACTTACCCACGTGTTGGGCACACTTCCACCAAAGTGTGTCAATTTTTTTTCACCCCTCTACTGAATTTGTCATTAACTCTCAGTCTGGGTGACTCTCTTATGAAAGTGGAATCCCTATCCATTAGTGTGGGTTCACTCCTGCTAAGTGCTTCAATGATTCTGGACATATTCTACCCGTCCGCACCCCTAACACCAAAGTCCCAGTTCACTAGTTTCTTTTGATCTTCCCAAATTGGCTCACTTTGTCTATCGCAGTGGGAACCTCTGCTAGTCCACATTTTGACAGCACACTTCAACACTTCTTAGGTGTGCTGCTTCTCATCACTCTCCTAACAAATTACCACCTATGCCTCGCCAGAACAATCTCAAACACATTCTTCTCTGAATCCATAGATATAGGCGCACTTCACCCTTACAACTATGTTCTCAATTTCGCTACTTCACGAGCACTTTATTGCTAGTCATTATTTTTTTGGATACCCAAATATGTGATGGGAATAATTCTACTCAGTGCGTTCTCCCATCACTCTACCAGTGTACTCACACTCACTTCTCCAACCTGTAGCAAACCCTTGTCAACCTACTTGCATCATAATGAAGAGACTTTCAACTTATCAGCTTTGATACCAACTTCAACTTCCCTAGTACCACCTAACTCAAAAAAAAGTTTCCTTCCCTTTGTTAAGCTATTTGACACTACCTGAACCTTCCCTTTTCAGTGGTGAGACCATCCTAGGTTGGAAACCAGTGGTGAGACCAACCCAGTTTGGAAACCCGACAGACTACGCCTAACCAAACACTTTTTTCCTTAACACTTATCTATGTTCAATGTTTATAATTAGCCAATTATATGTGTTATCATTCACAACGGTTTACACTTAGACAATAGATATAAATAAGAGACAATAACATGTAAACGTGGCAACCCAAATCGGGAATGTCAAAGATTTTATAAATACACAGATATTACAATGAATACAACATGATGGGTGCACCCATCTTGCTACGACTCGGGAGCTCTCCCAACTGGAAATAATCTATAGAAACCCCGATAATTCTCCTACTTTACAAGCATGTCTAACTATATCTTAGTTTCCCTAAGGTATTCACAGGGCCGCCTCCTGTGGCTCTTGTCTGATATGCCCAAGTATACATCAAGTCACTTACCTAGACATCACGCTGTCACCCAGACATGCCTTTTGTAGCCTACTCCCAACTTGTGCCTCAGCCCCAAATTTGCTCTAACTTGTGCTCTCACATGGTTGAATCCATTAATGATTGAATTCCCTTGGTCACCAATGCTCCTTCTCTTATATAGAGGATCATCTAGTCCATGGGTTCTACCAAGGGTGCACCCTTTTTGTCGCACTCCCACATTTCAAGGTATCTATGTGAATGGTGTCTACTTTGGTAGTTGGGGATCCCCCCAAGTCCACTTTTGCCACAAATACACACCTCCTCGTGCCAATTGCTTTCACCCATGCCTTTCTGTGCTTTGAGAGTCTTCCTTTTTATTCAAGAAGTTTCCCACTCCCCTTCCAGACCAATGTGATTTTTCCCACATTTTTTCTTTTTTCAATGCCCATGAACCCCTCAGTTGGTGTGCTCCTCGATTTCTTTGTTGAGATCCCAATTCATGTTTCTTGCTAACGCATCAACTCTTTTTCTTAGCCACTACCCACCCTGATTCTTCCTAGTTCTACTTACTTGCTCAAGCATCTTGGATGCCCACGGGTGATCCTACGGGGTCCCAAGTTGAGTTTCCTTTCCCATCTTGGTGTCTTGGGCCAAGCTCCGTTCCAAAGGTTTCCCTTGTGTGGATATTTGGATGAGGTGCCTCTCACCAAGGTTGTGACAGGGTGCATGATCGACAGTGCTTGACACCCCAAATTTGGTAATAAGAGCAAGCGAACATTAAAGAAGAGAATGAGAGCATGACATGAGTGTGACAAGTCAGAAAATCTATTTTTTCATCAGATCAAATATCAAGTGAAAATTTTACGTTGAAGCAAAGGGAAAGGACCATATAAAAAAGGCCATAAAAAATAGCCATTTCATAAATCATTAAATTGAAATCCTTCATTACAATGTCATAGCTAAATAGAGCCCGTGTGCATGCATAGAAATACTTGTGAGGTTGGAAAAAAACCCATATATAGTTGAATCGATCTCATCCCACAACAATCCAAGTGTACTACCGAAGAGAAAATAGGTATTTTGTATTTCTTTCTTATCTCACATGAGAAAATTACTAATGTAATCTTGCATTATATTAGTATCTTCTTGGCCTAGAAGAAGAGCCAATGTGAGTTATGCCTTGATGCCTTGGTGGATTATATATCTTTTGAAAGGTATGTGAAAATTGAATATTGTAATTGTATTTGTTGGGTTAGCATAACTTTGAAAGGTATTAAAAGAAAAAGTGAAGTATTGTGGAAGTTTGAAAAAGAGCCTTTGAATTTTTTGTAATATTTTGAAAGAAGTGGGGAACTGTGAAGAACCTGCAATAATTAATTAATGAAAACACACGAGATAACAGAAATAACAGAACTCAGAATCGCTTTATTGATCGCAGGCCACTTCGAGATGGGCAACCTCCTTTGAGCAAGCTCAATACAATTAACTTCATGGTACCTTCATTGGCCTCAAAACACACTTATATACTAAGTCTATGCCCAATACTATGGGTCAATACTATGGGACATATAATACTACGGGACGACTTACAAAGCATATGCGTCCAATACTATGGGTCAATACCATGGGCTAATACAAACTATGGATCAACAAATACTATAGGATGACTTACAAAGCATATGTGTCCAACAACAATATACTAACAAAGTAAAGAGAAGGGTTGACACGGGTTCCTAACATCCCCTCTCTCTTAGAAAAAGCTTTGTCCTCAAAGCTTTAGATGTGGAAATTGATGCGGAATCTAAAGGAGTGGTTCCCCTGTAGCGTTGCATTCCCGGCCACTGATACCTTTTGAGTTTCAAGGAGGATTGCTTGGAAGGCTGTAGAGGAAGAAGAACGATACCAACTGCATGAAAAGTTCGCTCAGAACGGTGTTGATCGGCTTGTTGTTTCAGTCGAATTCTTTCCATGTGAAGATTGTCCTGCAGAATGAGAAGAATCTAATTGCGGTTTCGAAGAACCGAGTCAATTTTCTGAACTGGGGGGATGCTGAGGGTGTATGGAAGAAGAAATGGCGGTGCCTGTCCATAGACTGCTTCATATGGTGTCCTTTTAGATGTGGTATTGTACCATTGGAGCGCTTCTAGGAAATCCATAGAAATAGTTGTCCAAATATGTGTAGGTATGGGCAAGGGTTCGAGCAATCCTGAAAGGAGTGTCATTTCACCCTTGTTGACCTGGAAAGTATCAAAGTCAACCACCATCTATTGAATTGTCATTTTCAGTACCTTCCAAAAGAAGTTACATTGTTCCCAGTCATACGTTTTGAGGAACCCAGAGCGCCCTGCCGATGAAGAAGCATGGAGTTCATAGAAGAGATAGCCTTGTTGAACATATTGCAACCAATCTGGAACAAGCAAAGAAATAGCTGTAAGAGAAGCTGGGTCATCAAATGTGCGAGAAGGAGCATATACCACCATATTGTCCTTACCCTTCTTGTAAGTGATCGCATAGGTAGAACCCATGAGTTGGATAACCCATTTCAGGTGTTCTGGGGAGGAGACCTATTGTTCCAGGAAATTTTCCAAACTCTGGAGACTAGTCTTGATGCAGAAATAATTCCCTAATAGGTATGGCTGCCACTTCTGTAATGCAAGTAAAATAGCCAGCATTTCCTGCTGAGATGTAGATGTGACTAAATTCTTATTGGAAAGGTCTCTTGAAGGTGACCAACCCACTGGTTCAGCAAAGACACCTACATATCTATCCAAGGAAGTAGTGGAGATGGTTGATGGGTGCATCTGAATGGAATGGAGTTGAGCGATGACACCATGTGAATTCTTCCTAAGGATCTTTTCTAGGCAATGTGAATTGATGATGCGAAGAGACCCTTGTTGTAAGCCCGTAAATTTGTGTTGTTTCCCATTGACGAAAAACTGCATCCAAAGTTCAGCAAAATCCCATAAGATGGGGCCAAGTGTGTGTAACCATTGAATTCCCAAAACCACATCACATCTTCCTAGGGACAAGGAAAACATGTCAGACTGCAGGTTATAATATTCCAGAGAGATACGCACATTGTGACACTTCCCCTTGCAAGGTAAGGTGCCTCCATTGGCAACCATGACTTCAATGTTGGAGCAAGGATGGACAAAACAATCAGCCTGTTTGGCGATCCGAGGGTCAATGAAGTTATGAGTGCTACCAAAATCAACGAGTATTGTAAGAGGAAGCTTCTTGAAGTAACCCCTGACCCACATTGTTTGGGGGGTGGTGACGCTGGATAAAGCATGGAGAGATATATTTGGTTGGTCGTTCTGAGATGGGGGTTCAATAGGCGGATCCTGAATGTCGACCTGATCATCCATTATATCTGGAGCTTCTTCACCAATTTTAGAGGCAGGTGGAGAATCCATATCCAAGAGATAGAGCTTTTGCTGAACACATTTATGTCCCCGAGTGAATTTCTCATCACTATTATAACAAAACCCTTTTTCTCTGCGTGCCTACATCTCTGTTTCAGACAAATGCTTGATAGGAGTTGGTCGAGGAGCTGGCTGGATGGGAGGTCGTTGAGAACCCATATTGCGAAAGGGAACAAAAGTGGGTTTGGAGCGTTGTTGGGATGCAATCTTGTCTTCTGCCAACTTAGCCAACCCCAGGGCTCCCATCATTGTGTTTGGACATAACATTTTAACCTATGAACGGATTTCATCCTTAAGACCACTGATAAAACAACTCCTATAGAATTCATCAGACAATCCTTCTGTGTGATTGGCTAGTTTCTCAAATTTTGTTTGATACTCTCTCACAGTGCCAATTTGGTGAAGTTTAGTGAGGGCTCCTGTGAAGTCATCAAAAGCACTAGGACCAAATCGTTGCAAAGGAGTTGGCAAAAATCTGGCCATTTGGCTCTTCATGAGCCTTGATGTACCAAAGATACCATTGAAGAGCTTCATGTTCCAAAAGAAATGATGCAAGTGGAACTTTGCTGACATCAAAAGTATTATGCAGACTGAAATACTATTCCGCACGATAGATCCATCCGGTTGGATCATTACCATTGAAGCGAGGAAAATCAATCTTTGGACCACAGAAATTGCTGGAAGAAGAGAACCCATTGTTTGATGAAGACTCAGACTGTTGTTTGTTGTTCATGGTTGAATGCTCAAGATGGAGGCCAAGAAATTTTTCATCCATATCTTGGAGTTTGGTTTGGATGGCTGCTAGTGCTTCCTCCATGGTTTTTGATCCTGTGCGGGTGACAACCATAACCAAGAGTTTTTTTTTTTTTTTTTTTGGAATGGGTAGAAAAACATAAACATAAGCTTATTTAGTAAAGGGAAATTTGGATTCAGGGAAAAAATTTGATGGGTAATTGGGGTTTGACTAGGTTTTGGACACTTTTGAATGGATAGGGAAGCAGAAAATGAGGATTTCAGAAGCGGGGTGAAAGAATGGGAAAATTTGTCAGAGAGGGACAAAGAAGCAGAAATAGGGAATGAACACGGTGGAAAAATTTGGAGGCGAGTGGGTGAAAATTGAAGAAGTTATGGCAAACCCTAAACATAGACAAATGTGAGATTTATGGCTTTGGGAAGTAGAATTTGGGTTAGGGTCCTTAGGAATGAAATATGCAGAATGGGATTGCAGGGGTGTCTGGGAAGTTTCAAGGGAAACAGAGTTAAAACAAGGGAGATATGGAGAAAAAACGGAATTATTTTTTTAGAA
Source organism: Larix kaempferi (assembly GCA_027924585.1). Lineage (NCBI taxonomy): Eukaryota > Viridiplantae > Streptophyta > Pinopsida > Pinales > Pinaceae > Larix > Larix kaempferi. The sequence goes on along the minus strand of BSBM01001474.1, from coordinate 193,194 downwards.
ATGGATCTGCAACGGCACGGAAGGGATCGAAACAATTGGATTTGAAATGGATTTCAGAATAGATCTGAAACGGCTGGAGCTGGAACAAATTTCATAATGGATCTGAAACGGCTGGATCTGAAACGACTCAGAATGGATTTGAAACGGTATGGAAGTGATCGACAACAATTCAGCTGAAAATAGATATGGACCCCATGTATGTTTGGCTTCCTAACAGTTCAGGGGTTTCACTCGGCCACCAATGTTGTCTGATGGCTTGCGTATTGGGGCAGTACCCCTCACTCCATGGCTCAGGTAAAACTGATAACTTCTTTGCCACAAACGTCAGCTCTTGGTTTACCTCACGGGTGGGAACTAGTCAATCAGGTAGGGGTCGTTGCCCTTTTCACTGGCAAGTCCTCTCAATGGGCTAGCTACTTTGGGGTTCTTGTGGTACTCCTCACAATGAGTTTTAGGGCTTATGCCCAAGTACTTCCCATAGTTAAGCGGATAGTGATTATTCCCAGATCCGAACTTGCAATAGATGCAAAAAAAAAATTTGGCAAAAATTCCACCCAACGAGCCCAAGAACGTGCTCTGATACCATATGTGAAGAACCTGCAATAATTAATTAATGAAAACACACGAGATAGCAGAAATAACAGAATTCATAATCTCTTTATTGATCGCAGGCCACTTCGAGGGGGAAACCTCCTTTGAGCAAGCTCAATACAATTAACTTCACGGTACCTTCATTGGCCTCAACACACACTTATATACTAAGTCTATGCCCAATACTATGGGTCAATACCATGGGACATATAATACTACGGTATGACTTGCAAAGCATATGCGTCCAATACTATGGGTCAATACCATGGGACACATAATACTACGGGATGACTTGCAAAGCATATGCGTCCAATACTATGGGTCAATACCATGGGCTAATACAAACTATGGATCAACAAATACTACGGGACGACTTACAAAGCATATGCGTCCAACAACAATATACTAACAAAGTAAAGAGAAGGGTTGAAATGGGTTCCTAACACGAACAAAGCGTTTTATAGATGGGAATTGAAGTGAAATATATATTTTGCAAAATAGTAAAAATAAGGAGGTCGGTTATCAAAAGAAATTTTGCAATTGACTCTTTAGTTTAAAGAGAAATATCATTGTTGTAGTACCAAAATCAATAAAAAGTTAAAAATACAAAATTGTAGTGGTGATTGTGTACTAAATCCACTTGAAATTTGAATAAGGGGATCTTAGGTGATGAGTATATGTTTGATAGTGCATGACTTCTTTTAAATTACTTCTTTTGTGTCTAGTCTTTTGAAAGAAATTTAATTTGACAAAGGAGAAAACACTAAGTCACAAATGTAAAAGCATAAGGAAGAAAAATTATTTCAATCAAGAGATGATTAAATCTTTGAATTGTACAAAGAAGGAATTGCATGAAACAATAAAGTGCTTTTCTAAATTCTACTATGCAAATTGTCAAAAAATAGAACTGCTTTAAATATGAAAAAGGAGGTCATTTTCATCAAACTCTAAATCATTTTACTCACACTTTGGGGTACATGATCGGTAGTAATCGAGACCCTAAAGTTGGTAATAAGAGAAAGAGGGCATGGAATAAGAGAAATAGAGCATGAAATAAGAGAAAGTGAGCATGAGATAGGAGTGCGCTAGCATGAAAAGTACAAAACTCTAAAATGATTAAAGGAGGAAAGAGGTTACAAAATGAAAATCAATAAATTAAAGAACTATAGTATGCCTTAGAAGAATTGGAGAATAGGCTTGCTAATATTCAAAACCAAATTGACATGAAATTTCTTCAACTATAATTAATTGACAAGGAAATTATTGATGCAAATTGTGACACAAGTGATATAATTCAAATGATTGATACAAGTTGTGACACAAATTATCTAATGCAAAATGTTGATGCTACCTATGATACAAGTGACCTAGTACAACTCCGTGATAAATATACTATGATTGATTATTCCTTAACTAGTCATGAGAAGGAACTAGTTAGAAACAATGAATTGATGAAGATCATTTATGAACATAAATCATAAGTAGAAGGACAAATTCATAGTCACGATAGTAAATGCGAATTTGAAGATTCACAAGAAAACATTTATGAATAGAATCAAGAAGTAAAAAATATCTTTCCAATATGATTTTCAGGCCTTCGGAAGATACACAATTCAAAAAATTTGATATGAATTAGGATATAAAAAATACAATAACATTCACATTCTAGATTACTCCAAACAAGTTTAGTTAATGAGAGTAGGATTTCTTGATGAAAATTTGAAGGCTTTTGAAGTTAATGGTGAAGTTATTCAAATAGTCAATGATAAAATCAAATAAAATCTAATAATGAATGGTAGCATTCTCATAGAGTTATCCATTTGGAGAAAAAATATTGTGATATCCATCATTTCCTTCATTATGAAAAGATAAACCATATCTCAAACAATGTCAATATAAGAGGAAGGTTCAGAAACGAACACTTCACTATCAATGGATAAGTTTTTTTTTTTTACGGAAACAAGAAGTGGTATTATATTATAAAAAAGAGAGAATACAAATGCCCCCAGGGCAGAAAAATTCAAAGCTTAGGTCTGAAAGTAGAGTTTCAGTACAAACAAAATGAGTAAACACCTCTATCGGTTTTGAGATACTTCAAGCTATTACAAAACTATTTCTACTGCTTCTTACATAGTATACTTTGATAAACATTCCTCCTAATAGCTTGCAAAATATATATATACATAAAGAGAAAGAGGGGATGGAACATCATTACTGGGCCAAATCTTCATCTATTTCAGGTTGCATTACAGAGGCATCATCCCTTGGAGAAGCTTCTACATGCTCCCTAGTTGCCTCTATGTGTCCTCGATATAATCCATTTACATCTGCTTGAATTTCTTTTAAGGTTTCCTTCAGTTGAACAAAGCAGTTTTCATTATGTTCAGTCGAATTCATGCTATGTTCCTACATGAACTTTCAGAGCTCTGCAACCATTCCATGGACCCCCTCAATCCTTTCTTGCATAACTTATTCCATCTCTAAGATGCTCTGATTCAGCTCTTCCACTTCGCTAGTCTACACCGGATAACCAGTCTCGGCATCCTCCATATGGGATTCAAAACAAGTCAAGTCCAGTCCAATTTACTTGGATTCTTCTAGGCTTACTTTCAACACCTCAAAAAAGCACCTAGCCATATTTTTGAAGGTTTTTCATGTCATGTTTGATACCTCTCACTTCCTGCAAAACATAATTCAAATACCAATACTCTTCCAGATGTTTCTCCTTCACATCCTTGTGCACAGAGTAATCTCTCTTAGCCATGTGAAATCCTTCAACGTCAACTCCTCCTCACAGAAATAAAGGGTCTCACCACAATGCAATGAAGAAAAAAGCATATAGAGGTTTCTAATATCATCCATATCTGAGTGTGTCGAGGATGCAGCCATTATGTCACAGGGATCCTCGTACCACCTTCTATTGCACTCAACACGAGAAATGGGATGGGAACTAAATGCATGCAACATTTGATGAGACCTTCCCTTGCAAGCCCTCTCCACCAGCAATCCATCTGTTGGGCCATTCAAGTGGTGGATTACCATGACATTAAACCATGAAACCTTGGAAATATCGACCATTAATACCTTTCTCAGGTAGTGCATAGCCATTTTAAATGGGGCGGAGAGTTTTTAAATTATATAACCCATTGGGCAAGTCTAGCTCCCTTATTTTCCAACTTGTCCACCTCCACGTTAAGATTTATTTTGATGTGGAGAAAATGGATTTTGATTAAATTTGGAAAAAACTTTAATATTATTTGTTGGAAGCCATTCTTAATCTCCTTTGAGTTCTGGAAGTGATTCATGGATTGGAACATGATACAGGAGTCTTCAAGGACATTGAATTCTTCAAGGTGTAGCTTGAACATGCATTCCATAACTTGCATAAGTGTGGCCCATTCGGTGATATTATTCATGTGCCTTCCAAAACCTCATGCAAAGGTTTTGATTATTTTACCTCCTGGATCATAAATGATCCCTCCCACACCTACCTCCCCTGGATTTCCTTTTGAGGAACCATCATAGAAGAGAGTGAATTTGTTCTGACTCTTAATCCCATTTTGAAAATATTTCAGTTTTAGATCAATGGCCCAGATCTTAGAGTTGTTCATTCTTTTAGACATAAGGGAGATGGTCCCAACGAAGGAGGAATCCCATGAGATTTTTGAAGAGGACATCTCATCATATATATTGATCACCCTGCCATGGGAGGATAATAATTATTTCATTTTAAGTTGCGCTTTAATTGCAGTTCTGCTTGCCTCAGCCTTTTCGCCTTAAAAAATCTCTCTATTTCTTGAAATCCATATTTTCCAATTGATGTACTTTGGGGCCATGCACCAAATATATTTCAAGGATTTTTTGTTCCTGAATGTTCTAGCATAATGGTTGATCCATCCATTTAAGAAGCCACTTATTTTGTCAAGCAGAGTGAATCCCAAATCCTTCATAAATTCTCTCCAAACATCTTTGGAAAATTGACAACCTAAGAATAGATACTTAATTGTTTCTTCATCATATTTGCAAAGGATGCATCTATTTGGTCCTTTAATGCCATGCTTCTTCAGATTCTCCGTCGTCAATATTTTTTTGTGCATAGTCATCCAAGAAAAGGCATTGAGCTTGGATGGGAGATTCGGCTTCCAAACATTTTTCCAAGTATCATCAGTAGGGGGAGTGTTTTAAGAAGAGCACGATAACCTTCTTTGACACTGTAGAAACTTTTTGGTCCCCACCCTCTATCATCCTTGTCCATCCTGTGAACCAAAGCTCTCCCATTCAGCTTGAGGAGGATTTTATTGTACCCTGTAGAAATATTCTCACGTATCTCCAAATTATTTTAGCTCTTCCAGTTCCCATTTTTGTGCCAGCAAGAGAGGTCATATAGGGTGTGGACACCTTTTCCCTATAGCCAGTATTTAACATCTGACATCCCTTCAATATCCTTAAGAGGGGGATTGTTAAGGATCCTATCATCCCAAATATTAATCTTCTTCCCATTTTCGGGGACCCAATGAAGATCATCTTTGATAAGTTTGAAAACCGACTTGCACATGTCCCATATTCTAGAACCCTTCCCACTAATATCCCTGTCTAAGCATCGGAGCCTGGGATATTTGAGATACTTTTCGCGAATTATTTCCTTCCACCATTCATTCTTACCTAAAACTATTTTCCATAAGATTTTAGCTCCCATCTCTAGGTTAACTAGCCTTGGCTCTCTAATGGCAATATTTCCTCTATTCTTTTTGCTTCTCACAGTTTCCCATTTGACAAGATGGAATTTTTTGTTCCCTTCTTTACCCCCTTTCTGGATAAAATTCATGATTTCTTTACTTACTGTATTCATAAATCCACTTAGAGCTAGAATGGAACAGAAAAGGAAAATATACAAAGAGGAGTAGACCAATTTCAATAGGGTTATTTTCTCGGCTAAATTCAGTCATTTTATTCCCTATGAAAGGAGCCAATTTTTTTTTTTTTGAAGAACCTCATCCCAGTCCCCTGAATTTCATTTCTTAAGAGAGATGGGAATGCCTAAATACTTGAAATACGTCCAATTGTTGACCCCACAAAAACCAAGTATCCTTGAAATATCGGCAGGAGGGAAGGAGGAGAATTCCAACTGTAAATTTTACATTTCTCTGAATTTGTTTGTCCCCCAGAGGCTTTCAGGAAGGAGCGAAGCACTAATTTAAATTTCCTTGCAATTTCCTTAGAAGCATCATCGTGCAATATGGTTTCATCTTCGAATTGAGCATGATTCACCGCTTTAACGCCCCTCGAGATGTGGATGTCGGGAAGAAGTCCCTTGTCATCATGCTTGTTTAAGTGGCTGCTCAGAGTTCCATCCACAATGATATACAAAGAAGGGGACAAGGGGAAGCCCTGATAGATCCCTCTAGAAGCTCTGAATAAGCTCATAGGCATGTCATTATCCAAGGGATCTATCCACGGCTGCATAATACAAGCATTAATCCATATAATGAAATATTCAGAGAATCCAAAACATTTTAAAACTTTGAATAAGAAACTGTGTCGAACCTTATCGAATGCATTAGCAAGATCTAACTTGATTGCCATACCTTTTTCCTTCATGCTGTATCTGGAATGAATGGCCTCCTAAACAATAACAATGTTGTTTGTGATTTGCTTCCCTGCAATGAATCTACCTTGGTTCTCCAAAATAATTTTTGGAATGAGTCTTTTGAGTCTATTGTAAATGATCTTAGTGAGAATATTACAGGAGGAGTTACACAAAGAGATGGGATGAAATCTCTTCAGGGAAGAGTGCTTCTTTTCCTTAGGAATTAGCGCGATGAAGGAAGATTTGGTATCCCCCCTTAGTTTATATGTTCCCTTGGAACATTTAAGCATTCTGCACAGATTAATTTTGGTAATATTGCAATATATTATGTAGAAGCATATCGGAAACCCATCTGGCCCAAGAGACTTATCTGGGTGTAGAGACCATATTGCACTCTTGACCTCTTCTTCTGTTATCTGGCTATAAAGGAATTTTTTGTCTTCACTAGTCACAAGAGATGGAATATTGTTACAAATAGAATCTCTAGCTGCCATATCATCCTCCTTTTATTCTTGATACAGATATTTGAAATGCTTATAAGATTCTTCTTTTATTTTTTCAAAGGAAGATATTGTTTCCCCCTTATCATCTTAACGTTCTAAAATGGTGTTCTAGGAGACAATTTTCATTATTTACGAGGGTTTGAGGGGGTGTTTCTATCCTTTTGATTCTCATAATCCCCTACAGGCTTATTTCCTGATGTAGAGATGATTTTGATTTGTTGATCTAAACTGGCTTTGTTTCCCTTCCGCTTTTTCATTTTTTTGCATGTTCTTCCCTGTGCGTTTTGTTTTATTTTATTCCCTTTTTCCCTAGTAGCTATTTTTCTTCTTCCCTTAGTTCTGACATTTCCTCTTGAGTGTTCCTCGACTTGGACCTTGTTACTGAGCCCGAGAATTCTGAGCGGACATTGTTGGTCGGCTGCACAGGGCGAGTTGGAGCTTGAGTACCTTCCTTTGCAACCTCCATGTTCAATGGTTGTTCATTTTCTTCTATTTCTGGTCCTTCCTCCCTTATCTCGCCTTCTTCACCAACTTCCTTCTCTTGATTATCCAAGGCCTGGAATTTGTTCCCTGAAGATGCTTCTTTAGTCGGAGGGGGAGGGGATTGAGTCTTCTAGGGACCTTTCCTTCCTTTCTTTGTGACTAAGTTCCAATATTCTTCCTTATTTAGCTCTTCTTCCTATGCTTTATTTCTGACACGTTTTATTGCAAAATTTCCATATTCATGAAAATAATTACACTTAAAGGGAATCTTCTCATAATCAACCTTTTGAAGATGGATCCACCCGTCCATAGAGATATTTATTTCTTCAAGAAGCCCTTTCTCTAGTTCAACCTCCACACAAATACTTACGCAGGAAAAGAGAGGGGGTTTAGGTTCTTCCCTATCTATGTGTTTTCCTAGAGTGTTCCCAATCGCCTTGAGGTATTCGTCTCCCCAGCAGTGGGGAGGAAGGTGGGGTATCTTAAGCCATACCGGTACGACAGTAGGAATATCTTTATCGGGATAAAAGGATGAATACCACTGGTTCAGATACATCCCCTTGGGACCCATAAAGTAAGGACCACTGCAGAATATCAAATCCTTGTCCTCCTTGTGCTCAAACAAGAAGACGTAGAATCCCTTCCCATGGAATTTTTTAATCACTCCACCCTTTATTAAAGGTCTCCAGTTTTTGTTTAGCCGTTGTTCTATGGCCTTTGGGGATGGCCATAGTAGGCCAGTGAAATGGCTAATAAGACCTTTCTCTAAAAAATCCATAACCTTACTCTTGGTCGCAATGGAGGTAAGTGTCACTTATGGAGTAGCCACCAGCTTAAAAAACCTCTCTTCTGAGGAAGAATCCAGCTTGGGACCAATAGAAACAGCTACAGATATTGTTCATTTGAAACAATCATCGAAGGATACAACCTCCTCTGAAGAGGAGGCCAAATCAGCTGCCACGAGAGCGTAGAATAAAACCTAGCCGAGCGTGTAGAGAAATCCTTATCAACAACAAGGCAAAATTTCTTGAACATCAATGGATAAGTTATTGGCGATGGAATCAAAAAGTCAAGAAGTTGCATAAGTCATATTGTCTAGTTCAAACACATGTAAATACAAATTTGAATGATGAAATTACAAAAGAAAACAAACTTCAGTCTTTTTAATCCCATATGATCATTTTGGGCATGGCTATGGCCCATTCTTAATTGGTACTCCCTTGAAGTGGGGTGGGAGTACAAAAAATAAAGAAGAAACAAGTCAAGTGAAAAGGTTAGTGGTCAACCAAAACCACCAGATACATGGCATCAAATTTAGATATTGAATAAGAATCGAAATCTCAAGCGTGGATCCCTTCCACATTCTTCTATCCTTGCACCTGAAAGGGGGTGAAATCAATGATCATATTCGCGCTTCAAGCCTCGAAGTCCAATCATTCAAATAAAAAAATAAAAAATGTAAATAAAATTAACTTTTTTAGAGCACTCAGTGATCCTATTTGTTCAATGATAGTAAAAATGTGATCATATTTGTTCACCAAAATAGTAGAAGATGCAATGTTCTTCTAGAGAAACCATGGAATGTTTAGACATCATTGTTATTCACTTCCATAATTTCATATCTCATTCAAATTTTAGTCAAAATCCATATTGGCGGTATTTCAAGCATATGTTCGTCGATGCCTAGTTCAAAAGTTGATTGAAGATAATACCAGTTCTTGTTACGTTACTAGTATAATTATTTAGACTTGTGATTGAGGGAGGGGGATTTTAGACCATAATTCCCTAGAGAATCACAAAGTCCTATACCATCTCTCATGTGATTTTTTATTCTTATCACTTTATGATTTTTCATACATATCCATTGATGAGTTGTTATAGATACAATGGTGACTATGATTCTTGTAATATATCATACCATCATTGGTATGAAAATCAATGTTGATGATTGTTAAATCCATTTCTATTGATTTTCATGTTGTGCCTGTTTGTCCTACTCCTTAACACCCATGGTAAACAAGAAACCAAATCCAAAACTAGAGTTGGAGGACTCATACCACTTCGATTTTATTTCATCTCTGTCAAATCCCAAAATAGAGATGTAGTGTTCAACCTCCTCAACTTTAACTTCTAGGCTAGGTTATGGAAAATTTGCAACTATATTGTTTGTTATTTCAAATAATTTCTCTAACAATCCAGGTTGTTGGAGAAGAATTATTTTGACTTATTTATCTGACTTGGCTTAAATTAGATGGGTTATTAGGAAGGTATCTTCCAAAATTATCCCCTCTTATTTTCATTCATGCTCATTTAGGGGGAAAAAACACAAATTACCTTATGTTGAAGAAGAACGATTGGTTATTGGTTCCAATCTTGTAACTTCAATAATGGCTTGAGTATTTATCCAATGAATAAAATCCTAAAAATTGGTGATTTTCCCCGACAACGACACCAAAATGTGTTGGTCTATGGAAATTATTAGGATCAACGTCCTAGTATATACCATGACTTTTACATAAATTATAGAATTGGGGTCGTGGACTTGTGAATATTCCTACATTGTTTGCTTAATCATAGTTTTTTTCACTTTTTAGGTGCTTTTTAGGGGATGTTGTGAGCATATTATTGTCAACAAATGATCACAAAACTATTTGTATCTAAAAGAACTCATCTCCTTTCTATATCTTCTTCCATAACTTTGTGTTGGAGGTAGTACATCTTGTTGCAAGAGTGCTTGGTATCCATATTTTACTATATATTCATATCCATTCATTCCCCAGACCCTTTCATCTTCCTCCCATAGGCTCTTAGGGGTGGCCCCTTTCAATCCTTTAAGAGTTTGATTGGCTAGATGGTTTATTTCTAGAAGGTTGGGCAATGGTGTCAATGCCTTCTAACTCCCTTCCTCTTCTAGGGATATGTATTCTAATGAGAGGACACCTTATTCTTTCATCCATGGATGGAGATTTGTTAATAATGGGTGAAGAGAGAGTGGTCGGTTCACCATTATCTTATGGTTTGAATGTTGATTGTGTTATATGTTCTCTAGAGCAAAAGAGATAGATTCGCTGTAATAATAAATTGCCTTAAAAGAGATCAATTCGTTGTAAAGTAAAAGTAACATTGCGTCATAAATATAGTTTATATTGAATCAATTAAAATATTCACTCTAGGTTTTGAATAAATTCCTTGATATTCTATATCACATTTATAAATGTAATTGTGTTCAACGTTAAACAAATACATGTACTATACAACTATAAGCAATGTTCATCAAGGTTTATCTTCTATATTGTGAATACTATGTGAATCAACATGCAACTGGTGTTGCAACATTATTCATTCAACATTTGACAATTCAACACTACTGAACAACAAAGGAAAAACAAATTGTAATACCTCGTGCATTAATCCCATGGACATATGGTGTGGTTATTATTTGTGTTGTGATGTGGAACTAAGTGTCTGGACTATGGAATATGGACATTATTATTATTATTATCATTATTATTATTATTATTATTTTATTAATTAATTAAATATCTCCACTTCGACAACTAATGTGGCTGGGGGGACATGGATTCCACGTGTGAGGGGGTTGGGGACTAGGAGTTGTGGCTCTCCCTAACAATACTTTGTGTTCCCTATTTTTGGTTATTTTAGCCTATGTTGGTATTATTGAGCCTAACTCATGATTTAGTGGGCCTTAATTAGTGCTTGGATGGTTTCCACTATCCATCCACTTGTTAAATGTGCCCCTTTGGTGGTTTTGTAACTCCTTTGTGGAGGTTACACTTGGTTTTGTAACCCCCACTTGCACAAGTGCACCCTCACTGTCTATTTTTAGCCTTGACACCTCAAACGTTGTGTAACTCCCCTCATGTTTTGTAAACTCCTCTCACTAATTCTAGTTGGCCTCCTTGGGTTGGAGTTAACCTCTTGTGGTTTGGGTAACCTCCATAGTGAGTTGGAGTTAGACTCTTGGAGTGGATTCGAATTGATCTATATGAATTTGAATAGGCTCTCTCATGGGCTCTCTCTTGGATTCTAGACTAAATTTGGATGCTCTCATGGAGGATAAGCATTCTATGGCTAAAGATTGAAGTTATGGGTGAGGGTGGTGATATCTGAAGGGTCGTGGTGAGCGTGGATAGTCACAACTCACTAGACAATGAAGATTGAAGGCCTTGTAATGAGGTTTGAATACCCTGTAATGGGGATTGAAGATTAACTATGCAGAACACAACATGAGTCCTCCTCCCATTGCTTGTCCCTGTCTGAATATTTGCACATGAATCCTGAAGGTGGATGGTGATTTCCTGAGGGACTGTTTGGTGAAGGGAATCCCATTTCACCAAGTAGTGTAGATGGAAGGGAAAGTTTAGATGGAGAAAGGTGTAGTTGTGGTTTCTGACAGTGTGGAAAGGGTGCAACCGTATGGTCTGGTTTGATCATTTCTAAGAATTTATGGGTTGTGAGACCTATTCCATTGCATATGGAGTGATGTTTCCAATAAGGAACACCTTTTTTTTCATTAAAAATGATATCAATATGACTAAAATATGGTCATTTTTTGTGGCAGGATTCTTGAGAAGGGCACAGCCACATCTTCTGGTTCAGATTTTTTTGAGCATTTATGGGTTGTGATACATGTTCTATTGCATATGGATCAATTTTTTCAGTAAGGAATACATTTTGTTTCATTGAAAAAGCTTTATGTATGGCTGAGATACGGTTATTTTTGTGTGGTAGTGTTTCTGGTATTGAGATGAGCGCACCATACATGTGGTTTGAGAGTACCTCTTTTGTGGACCTATTCAAGTATGGATTGAATTGACTATGTCTGTGGCTGGGTGGAAATTTTTCCAGTTGAATCTAGTTTCCCCTCAATCAGATAAGTATTTTATTATGTGTATTTACTTCATCCTTGGAATTATATGTGCTCATGTATCTGATTTGCTTATGATCTATATGGTTGTAGGTGAAAGCCTTAAGATATGATTTTATATGGTTGTAGATGATATTTTTCATTCTTGAATTTTTTCATGTTGATATGGATATGGTTGGTAGTCTATGATGATTATTTTATTATGTGCTTATTTACAGTATTATGATGTACATGTGCTCATTGGATCCACTTTTTGCTTATGGTTTGTATGGATGAATATGGCAGCATGTGGATCCTTTATTTATATTTCTAGAGTTGGCTTGCAAATATGATTTTATGAATGGTTATATGGTTGTAGAAGATCTGATTTGTTGATGTTAGATTACATGTTAAAAGCTGGTTCAGATCTGTTTACAATCATGTTTGCATTTACCTTGCATAGCATGTGCATATGGAAGATGAATTGTATCATACTTGTCTTTAAGAAGGATGATTGTTTTATTTATTTGGTTTGTTGGAATGATGTCCCAGCCTTAGATAAACTTATCTCGATGTGCATTTACCTTGATTCATCCTTCATTTGGGTTTACATGTTCCCATGACCTTGGTTCCAGGGTCGGGTACGTTAACAAATACTAACATAAGATTCATTTATTCATTTATATAACAATAACTAGGTACCGGGAACCAAAAGATTCATTTCTTTCCAATTAGGCTCATAACTATCCCATATTCACCCATCCTCCCTAACTTCCTCTCCATTCCTATCCTTCCCCTGATGGTATATACCATGGCGTCATATACACCCACTTAACCATCTATAAAACCCAAAAGGTGGAAGTATCGACTACATCAACCTAACTTCCCCAACGGGAAACTAGCATTTATCATCACATTTATAGGGGAGCATGTCCACCACATCCCTCCCATGACTTTAGGACTAGTGGATACACGGTGGGAAACTCCTCCACCCCTCCTAATAGTTCATGGGTTTATACCCAATAATGAGTCATACTGCGCCATCACTATGTATGGGAGTTTTGTCAACGAATAAACAATTTGTGTAATTGCATTACCAATTACACACAACACTTGCACACATACTATAACATTTGTACACATATATATCCAATAATACATTCACATCAAATGTTTCCAAACATATCACTTTATCCTCGATTCCCATGACATTGAATTAGAATCATATCATATGTAATAAAAATAATAAAACATTTGGATAGAACTAGCCCATGTAGCTATAAGTTAGCTTACAAGATCAATAAGCAAGTATAATTATCATCATATATTTGTTCCATCACCAACGTGTTACCATCATTTTCAACATAACCATGCATACTTGCTAACTATGACAATACATCATATTCTCATTTATAAACATACTTTTAAGTTGGTATCGATGTAGCAAAAGTGCACAAAATGGAGAATATGAGAAACAATAATCACATGAAATAATAAAATTCTTGTGAGAGTCCACATAAATACTAGTTCCATCAATATAATCAACTCTAATGCATAAGTAAATATGTGCAAGATAAATTTTAATTGAGAAAATATAAAAATAGTCTGGTATAGCCATGACAGATGGTTTATGCATCCTTCGTAGTATATCCTAGGATATACTTGTCCCACTAGACCTTAACTTGGTCCCAAATATGGTTCCTAATCTATCGAACCCTACGCTCCAATATGCATAATGGATCGACCACAAAAGTTCTCATGTCATAGACTTGCAATTCCTTCCAGATAAGTTTGTGAGTCTCATCGGCCACCTAATGCCACAATACAGATACATGAAATACATTATGATTTTTATGCAAGTGGGGTTGCAGTGCAAGATGATAAGCGATTGGTCCAATTCTCTCTCGAATCTCGAATGTCCCTATAAATCATTGTGAAAAATTTGTTCCCTTTCCAAATCAAATGGTAATTTTATTTGGTCGAATATGAATAAACACTCGATCCCACACCTCATAACTTCTATCTATTCTATGTGCATTGGCATAACTCTTTTGTCTGTCCTGAATTTATTTTAAAAGATACTTGATTTGAATCACCTAATCCTCCATATCCTAAATCAACACAGGCCCAACTTTAACTTGATATTCTAACATGTCCTAACTTAATGGTGTCCTGCATGGTCTACCATATAGAGCTTGATATGTAGGCATACCAATTGAGCTATGATAACTATTGTTGTATGCAAAATCTACAAGAGGAATATATATTTTTCCCAATGGGTCTTCTAGTCCATAACATATATTCTAAGCATATCTTCCAACACTTGATTTACCCTCTTTGTATGCCCATATGTCTTAGGGAGATAAGTTGTACATAAGTTCAATTGAGTTCCCAAAGCCAACTAAAGAGTTGTCAAAAACTGGGATGTAAATCGAGAATCCCTATAGAAGATTATTTTTTGGGGAAATCCATGGAAACAAATAATATCGTTGCACCAAGAGTAGTGAGTTTCTCTATAGCCTAGCATGGGGGAGATGTTATCATGTAACGTTATGTAACATGAAATTACCAAAAATTAAATTAAATTAAAAATGCATGTCAACTCATAAAATAAAAAATTAAACCAAATGAAAAGTAATTAAAAAAATCCATGTAGCCTCATAAAAAAAAGCATAGATCCATCTTAAAACCCAAATCTATTAAGAACTGAGAGGGATCAAAATTCGTGAGGTGTAAAATTTTTTTCATGTGCAAAAAAATCAAGATAAAAAAATTTACACCTCAAGAAATTGGATCACTCTCGATTCTTGATAGATATGGGTTTACGATGGATATGTGTTGGTTTATGAACACTCGTGCCACATCAGAGATGTCATAAGTATCTTGGATGGTAATGAAATGATAATTTTTGGTAAGCTTATCCACTACAACAAAAATAACATTGTGTCTTTGTGGAGAGAGGAGCAAACCCACCACAAAGTCCAGGGATATGACCTCCCATTTAGACATAGGAATGCCATGTTGTTTCAAAATACATGTTGGGTTGTGATGATCATCCTTCACTAACTGGAACATGAGGTACCTTGCAATTAAATGAACCATGTCACGCTTCATACCTTCCCAAAATAAGTGTGTCTTCATGTCTGTGTACATTTCCATTACCCTTGGATGTGCACAGTAAAGCGCTCTATGCGCCTCTATAAGGATAGTATTTGTAATATCCCCATCCTCATGGATGTACATCCTCCCTTGAAATCGCAACGATCCGTCCACCTATATATGATACCCTTCATACTTATTTTATGTCACCCTCCCATTTTATAGCACTTACGTCACCATTAGATACCAACTATCCCCCAAAATTTGTTTTAATACCCTCTCTCTTAAATCAACTTTCAAAGGAACTAAGGAGAAAAGCCTCGGCATTCTACTTGGGGCATCGACCACTATGCTCTCCTTCCCTTTGATGTATGTTATAATGAAGTCATAGTCACTGATAAATTTTCCACGTCGCCTCTTCCTAGCATTCAAATCCCTTTGAGTAAAAAATGTACTGTAACCTTTGATGATCACTCTTGAGTGTAAAGCTTCACCCTACAAGGTAGTGCCTCCACAACTTTAGAGCCAACATGACTTCTCCCAACTCTAAATCAGGCATATCATAATGCTCTTCATGAGGTTTCATTTTACGGTATGCACAAGCTATTACTCCACCTTATTGCATAAATACCACACTCGATCCTTTCTTCAAAGCTTCAGTGCAAACCATAAAGTCCGTATCCATGTTTGACATGCATAGGATCAGTGCACTAGTTAGTAATAAGTTTCGTCTCCACAAAATCGGTGTCACAATCATTGGTCCATTCATACCCGATTCCCTTGTGCCGCAAGGTAGTAATGGGTTTCACAATATTAGAGATCCCATCCACAAACCTTTGATGATACCCAAATAAACCCATGAAGACACATAATTCATGTGCATTCTTTGGAATTAGACAATCTTTGATGTATTTCACTTTTTCTATGTCCATAGAGAGCCCTTTTCCTAAGATGATATGTCCCAAGTAGTGAAATTCCTTATAGAAAAAAAAACATTTTGACAACTTATGCTCTTTCAAGCATGCCAATACTTTCCTTACGTTCTCCTCTTTCTCCTTCTCTCTCTTTGAGCCTATGATAATATCGTCTAAAAATACCTACACAAAGTGGTCTAAGTACTTCCTAAAAACACCATTCATTAGGCTCATGAATATAGTTGGTGCATTATTTAAACCAAATGGAGCCACAATG
This sequence comes from Larix kaempferi, assembly GCA_027924585.1. Taxonomy (NCBI): domain Eukaryota; kingdom Viridiplantae; phylum Streptophyta; class Pinopsida; order Pinales; family Pinaceae; genus Larix; species Larix kaempferi. The sequence continues at coordinate 176,873 of BSBM01001474.1, read as the reverse complement.
AATTTGTAATGCCCAAACCAAGTTCAGAAAGCAGTTTTGGGAAATTATGTCACCATCCTTAATTCTTAGTTGGTGACACCTTGATCACAAATCAATCTCAGAGAAGACGGAATCCTTCCATCTGATCAAATAGGTCATCGATTCTAGGTATCGGGTACTTATTCTTTACTGTGTATTTTATCAAATCCTGTTAATCTATGCACAATCATAGGGAACCATCCTTCTTCTTTACAAAGATAACCAGTGCAACCCAAGGTGAAACACTAGGTTTAATGAATCCTAGTTCCAATAGTTCTTTTAACTGCATCTGCAACTCACAAATTTCTAGTGTCGTTAACCTATAAGGACTCTTAGATATTAGATATGCACCAGGTTTTAGTTCAATCATAAAATCAAGTTCTTTTTTTGGAGGTAGCCATGGAAGCTCTTTTGGAAATAAATCCTTGAATTCTGGAAAAACTGGATACGAATATAGAAAAGGTCCCTTCTCATTACTTACTGCCTCCACTACATATAACTAACATCCTTTCCTTATACATCACCTCACTTTCATCATGGAGATGAAATGAAGATACATCTTCCTTTTAAAACCTTGGATTTGAATTGACCTTCCTTCATTGTCAAGGCATAACACTCTCTTTGCATAACAATCTAAGAAATCTTGATGAGCTTCTAACCAATCAATGTTGATGATGATATCATATGTCCCCAAGGAGGTGTCATATGCCCTCAAATTGGTATTGATTATCCCTAAGTTGACCCAATGCTCATTCACACTAATCCCTAGCGTGGCTTGCTTCACCCCTAAAGTCATCTCAACCAGCTTAAAGTCATCGTGCTTGCAGGTTGCCAACCCACATCTATCTACTACATAAGGTGAAATGAAACTATATATTGCACCATGATAAAATAATATTTTAAGAATAACATTTTTTACCTTACCTATGGATTCTACTACATTGGATTGATGTTATGCTTGGTGAATATTAACCGCCACATGAATCTGGTGGTCATTGTCAAAAATTCCCATTGGTGTCTTTCCTTCCCTATGCATGTTTCTTGATTGTGCCTCAGAGAAATATTGAAAGAAATTATGACCCCTTTGCCCCTAACAAAATGCATGAGGTATGGCTTGCATAATCCTCAGAGGAGCCTCTATAGTGATTTCTTTATTGCCCATGGGGGGTAGCTCAAGTGGTTCTGTTGAATTTGTGAAATTGGTTGTGAATAGCAGGTCATGTGTTTGATTCCCCCCAACTTGTATTGTGCGCCATGACTCGGGCCTTGTGGTTGCACCTAGGGTTATAGTGGTAGCGATTTTGGACCCCTGGACCCCATGTCACGCGAGTACCAGCCCAACCTCCATTGTTGATTCCCCTAGTAAAAAAAAAAAACTTGGCGGAGCCTTCTAAAATGCGTTCCTTTCCCTGGAACCTCTAGCACCCATATTGAAGCTTCCCTAAGATCACCTTGGACTCCCATAAGTCCCTAATGAATCCTAAGAAACTGCATTTACTGAATTATTACCACTTCATGTGAACCTCTTTCCATAAGGAGGAGATCCAGAGTGTCCTTTCCTAAAATAGGGATGCCGGGGATTCCCTAAAAATTCTAAATGATGTGAGCTTGTCAACTTACTACCCCATTTTGCATCTGGAATCTCTTCTTTGTATCAAGCATATTCGACTGCCATAGCAACTATACTTGGTTTCCACATCTTCATAGAAGCCTTGATCTTATGGTTCAGTGCATAAACAAAATGCTCTACCTGGAGGTCGGTTGAGTTCATATAAGGAACATACTTTATTATCCCCATGAATCTATATTCATATTCCTCCATTGGCTTGCTCCCTTGTACTAGAGAGTGAAATGCACCTACCCACTCCTCCTTGCAATAAGATGGCAAATACTTCATATGGAATCTTCCTTTGAATAACTCCCAAGAGATAGTGTGCGAAGTGAGATGGAGCTACTTCTTAAGATCTAACAACCAATTCAAGGAATCTCCTTTAATATGGAGTATGGCAACCATGGCCTTCGAACTAGAGGTATACTCATTCAATGCAAAGCACCTCCTCATTCCTTCATTCCATGCCTTATCTCAGACCCTCGGGCAATCCCCATAAAACTCAAGAATATTTATTCTTTGCATTTCCCTATAAATGTTCTAAAGGGGTAGCTTCCCTAGGCATCCTACCCTTTCTAGTTTTTTCTAACCCACCTAGGGTGTTTCAACTTCTTCACCCATCCATTGGTTCTTGTTTAAATATGCCATGATGGTTCCAAGGAGTGCATTATGATTTCCAATTTGATATTGGTTCGCATAAATCATCATTAATATAATTTCTAGGTCTTATTTAGGTTGGAATTAAACACACACTCACACCTGCATGGTGAATGAAATATTTTCTTTTTCATATTCTTGTAAATAGATGTTACTTATATCGAGGCAAAAGATTCCTAAAAAAAGGTGAAGGGTACAATGGTGTTGCATAATCCTCACATTCAACGTCACCATCTTGAGTTACAGGGCAATTCATTATGCCTTAGGTGAATTCATAGTATCGCCATATACTTGTGACTTGGGAAGTCGTCCACGGCCACACCCACGGTCGTGATCCCACTCGATGTAACTTATGGAATGAATCTAATGCAGGATTATTTTCATAATAATGGTTCCCTAATAAACCCCACTAGTTTATCTATTTAGTCCTAAGTGTCTTAATTTAATTTTATAATTAGATTTTATCCATTAAATGTTCACTTTAGGTTATCCATTAATTCCTAAGTAATTAATTTAAATTTATTTTATTTTATAATTAAATTATAAAAATAATATATATATATATATATATATATATATATATATAACAAAATAACATGATAACATAACAGTTATTAATAACATAGGGAATTATGAATAATGTAACTAATTAGTAAAATAAATAAACCAGCCTAGATCCAAATCCTAGGCTCTATCAAGCGCCGAGAGGGATCAAATCTCCCGAGGTGCAAACCTCTCCTCGAAAAGCTCCTTGAGTGCAATACCTGAGAAGAGGTTTGCACCTCAGGAGATTTGATCCCTCTCGGCGCTTGATAGAGCCTAGGATTTGGATCTATGCTAGTTTTAGTCGTGGGCAGTGACAAAAAACTGGAGTTTGATCAACATTGTAAGGAACAGGTTAAGTTGAAAACACAGATACATTTACGAGGATTATCATAATGTAAGTAATAAGTATTAAGGATTGAGTAAATTGATTCAACTTTCTCTCTATATATGCTCTTTGTCGATCAACGTTTCATTTTCTTTGTTCTTCTCGTTCTTCTCATGTCAATTTGCCTCACTTTTTTTTTCGATTTTCTTTTTGTTGATTTGCGTTTTGTTTTGTTCATTCTTCTCCTTCTTCTACCGTCATTTCGTACATTTTGATTTATTTGTTTTTTTTTGCAAACTGATTTCTTTGTTCTTCCAACTGCTTCAACTTTCTCTCTCGATACACTCTTTGTCGATCAATGTTTCATTTTCTTTGTTCCTCTCGTTCTTCTGCTGTCAATTCGTCTAGATTTCTTTTTTGATATTCTTTTTGTCGATATGCATTTCATTTTCTTCATTCTTCTCGTTCTTTTGCTGTCATTTTTTTCAACTTCCTTTTTCGAAATTCTTTTTGTTCTTCTTCTTTTCGTTTCAAGTCTTCTTCTCGTTCTTTTGTTGTCATTTCCTAATATTTTCTTCCTTGATATGTTTTACGACGTTCGACGTTCTGTATTTTTGGTTCTTCGCCAGTTTGTCTCATATCATCTTCCGCATGAAGATCTTCCATTTCTAGTTTAGAATATATATCAAAAAAGTCAAAAATTAACATATACACTGAAATTTATGCATCAATGAAATCCACACCAAAATTTATGCATCCAGGAAATATACACTGAAATCAATGCGTCCATGGTATAACAACTACACCGAAAATTATGCAATAAAAAACCCCATACACTGAAATCTATGCGTCCATACACTGAAATCAATGCATCCACAGAATAATATCTACACTAAAGCATATGGCATGTCTCCAATTGCTTGAAATTTCTCTCTCAATATGCTCTTTGTCGATCAATGTTTCGCTTTCTTTGTTCTTCTCGTTCTTCTCATGTCAATTCGCTTAACTTTGTTTTTCGATTTTCTTTTTTTTTAATCTGTGTTTTGTTTTGTTCGTTCTTCTCCTTCTTCTGCCGTCATTTCGTACATTTTGATTTATTTGTTGTTCTACAAACTGATTTCTTTGTTCTTCCAAATGCTTCAACTTTCTCTCTCGATACACTCTTTGTCGATCAACATTTTGTTTTCTTTGTTCCTCTCGTTCTTCTGCTGTCAAATCGTCTAACTTACTTTTTTGATATTCTTTTTGTCGATCTGTGTTTCATTTTCTTCGTTCTTCTGCTGTCATTTTGTCCAACTTCCTTTTTCGAAACTCTTTTTGTTCTTCTGCTTTTCATTTCAAGTCTTATTCTTGTTCTTTTGCTGTCATTTCCTAAGATTTTCTTCCTTGATATGTTTTACGACGTTCGGCCTTCTGTATTTTTTGTTCTTCGCCAGTTTGTCTCATAGCATCTTCTGCATGTAGATCTTCCATTTCTAGTTTAGACTCTATATCAAAAAAGTAAAGCATTAACATATACACTGAATTTTATGCATCGATGAAATCCACACCAAAATTTATGCATCTAGGAAATCTACACTGAAATCAATGCGTCCATGGTATAACAACTACACTGAAAATTATGCAATAAAAAAACCTCATATACTGAAATCTATGTGTGCATACACTAAAATCAATGCGTCCATAGAATAACATCTACACTGAAAAATATGCAATAAAAAGACCCCATACACTAAAATCTATGCAAGTCTAAAACTCACTTTACATGAAATTCAATATATTTACGAAATTCTATTTTTTTTTTTTAAAGTAGGTGATCTGGGAGGATTGAACCTTGGACCTCACGCCCATTATTCCAACACCCTCACCACTATACCACATGTAGTTCTTATTAAACATAGTAAAGAACTTATATACTTATATGTTTTTTTTTTTTTTTTTCCATGTGGTTCACTTTAATCGGCTTAGCCGACCGCTACATCCACGAAATAATTTCCGACGGACCCGCCCCGAAGGGGTTTCCGCCCTGCGGCCGCTGCGTGCCTAACCCCAAGAGGGTCTATGAGGATGGATCCCGTGACCTCGCATGCTGGGAGGCCTAACTTCCGAGAACACAACCGATCGAGCTAACTCTTGGGGCTTTATATACTTATATGTTAATATTAATATATATTTTAATTTAAATCAAATGTTAATTTAAATTTAAATTTAAATTCAATATAAATATTACACTATATTTTAATTTTAATTTAAATATAAATATAAATTATAAATGTAATTATAAATTTAAATTTAAATATGAATTGAAATTATATTTTTAGCATCTGAATATAATTTAAATTTAAACATAAATTAAAATTAGGAAATCTGTTGAATATAATTTAAATTTAAATATAAATTAAAATTAGGAAATTTGCATTTAACAATTATCTTGTGGTGGAGGAGGACGGAGGGGTTGCGGTGGAGGAGGACGGGAGGGGCTACGGTGGAGGTGGATGGGAGGGAGGAGGACGGGAGGGGATGCGGTGGAGTAGGACGGGAGGGAGGAGGATGGGAGGGGCTGTGGTGGAGGAGGAGGGGAGGGGCTGCGCTAGAGGAGGACGGGAGGAGGACTGTGCGGGAGGAGGGGAGGAGGGAAGCTGGAGTTGGAGCTGCGAGTGGAGGTGGGATGGAAGAGTTGCGGAAGAGTGGAGGAGGGGATGCCTGTGAGCTACGTGAGAGTGGAGAGCTAAATTTAAAAGAATTAAATTACCTGTTCGTTAGCAGATCTGATTCTCTCTTTGTTGGTTCCCTACCGTAGATTACAGACCAAATTAATTTTTTCTATATTTTTTTATGTTGTTTTGATTTCCATTATATAGCCATTGATTTCGAAGGTGTTTTTCAATCGAAAATACACATCATTTTATTTTATTAATGGCCAACTTAATATATCATAATATATATTACTTTTTACATTTTATTACTTTCAACAAACGTTACATGTTACATCCGTTACAAGATCTCCCTCATACTACAAACGTTACATGTTACATCCATTACAAGATCTCCCTCATACTATTTCTTTTTACATTTTATTACTTTTGACAAACGTTACATGTTACATCCATTACAAGATCTCCCTCATACTATTACTTTTTACATTTTCTTACTTTTGACAAACGTTACATGTTACATTCGTTACAAGATCTCCCTCATACTATTACTTTTTACATTTTATTACTTTCGACAAACGTTACATGTTACATCCGTTACAAGATCTCCCGCACACTATTACTTTTTACAATTTATTACTTTCGAAAAACGTTACATGTTACATCCGTTACAAGATCTCCCTCATACTAGGATGTAGAGCGCCTCTCGACGCAATTAATGAAATTAATAAGCAAAATTTAATTTAATTTAACCACTTACCCAACTACGTGTAATTAAATTTAAACCCCAAGTGGCTTACATGGGACATGCACCCTCTTCCCCCTCATCTCACCGCAAAAAAAATTATAATAATAATAAAAATGATAAAGAGGGGGTAACTTTTCCTCCACTCATTTCCCAACCGAATTTTGTTCTGCAAACTCTGCAACTAGGGTTGGGAGTAGAGTTATATGCTATAAACTAAAGAGGATCATGGAGCAACAGAAGGATATATGACGTAGATAGGTATAGCATTTAATTTTGTTATTCCTTGAACCAAATAATGTTTTGCTTGGTCACGACCTGTAAGGACATGGCGACCCTCTCCTACACTCTTCCTTTTTTTTAGATTTTCTTCTTTATAGCATGGGGGAGTGGTGACCAAGAAGGCCATGTCCACAAGGTCGGACTATGAGGGCTTGACTCGTGAATACATGGTTTTCATTCCAATGATGCTACCACTTGTATGCTCATTGGGAGAGTTGTGAAGAATTGAAACATTAATATCTCTCGGAAGAAGATAGAGGCAAAGAGTTTGGATGTGTGCTACAGGAAGCCTCCCTCTTTCTATTTGATTGTCAATTTTTTTATATGATGTCAGGAGCCATGTATCCAGGGCCACCTAAGGGTGCATCGCTCCCTTCCTTTGCAGGTATTTCCTCAAACCAAGAAATGGTACCTTCCCTCCATTTATTGCTTTGCTTTTGTAGATGTTGTTTTGTTTTTATTTTTATACATGTGTATTTTAGGGTGGGTTCATCCTTGGACTTGCAGAGTATTCAACTCAATTGGGATGCATTTGATCAGAGTTAGGAATGTAGATTACATGGTAGAGTGATCGCTTGTGTGATATGGACTTGGGTACATATAATTGTGACTTGGTAAAAGTTATAAGGCATGGGGTTTAGTGGACTGGATACCTTCTCCCAAGTTACAGTCTTTGACCATGTTCTTTGGTGCTTGGACTGGGCACTTATACTTCGCCTAAATGGTAGGATTGGGTGGCTATGCATAGAACCAATATTTTGTTGTAAATTTTTTTTGCACATGCACAACATTACTCTCCCACATGCTTGAATGTTTTATATAGCATCTTCAGTATGGATATATGGTAATATTTTGTTCTTAGGTATTGATGATAATAATGTGACATGGGGTTTGATTGGCTATTGCATTAACCCAATATTTTTGTGTTTTTTTTTTATTTCACAGAAATGTAAAGGTATTTTTACATGAGTTCCCTGAACAACTCGAACTCTCCATACTATTTATTAATAAGAACTTCACCATTTACATCATGTAATGAAGGTTGGTAGAGTTGAATATTATAAACACATCGACACTACTAATTATTACCTAAATAAAGGTGAAACATAGTTGGTCTTAGGGTCAACATAGACCATGGATACTGGAAAGGGACTGCTAGAAAGGGAGATTGGACCATGTTTAAGGTTTGCGTTTGATAGTAATCATAAACTTCAATTTTGGTTGATTGTAAAATTTTGCACTTGAGTTTGCAAAATAGTTATAAGTTTCACCTTTTATATATCGTTGCCATTATATACCTCCCTAGGACAGGTTCCACTCTATTGGTTTGGTCCTATACCTTACTAGTTAGATTTGATTGGTGTAAGAAAAAAATTGAATCTTTCATGTTCTATTTTATATTATTCCTTCTACAATTTCAATCATTGTTCTTCTTCATTAGGAGTAGCACAAAACACATCCTCAGCATCTCAGGTGGTTGTGCATGAGGCTCTACCTTATATATATATATATATATATAATGAGTTTATCTTTTCTTTCTACGTGAAGAAAGGGTTGGAATGGAAAACCAACTTTGTGTTTTTTTCTGGGTTTGCTTTCATTTTTTTTAATCTCTCTAGGACCTTTGGTTCCAATCTTAGAACCAGGGCTCTGATACCATTTGTATGGATCCTATAGGAGTTCCTATATATTTAATTCAAAATATGTAAACAATGTTATATCTATTGTTTTCTTTGTAATAACATATAGTAATAAGAAAATTGTATATTGATTTCATTTTATCACCCTATGCAGGAAAATATCACTTTTTGCATTCAGTAATAAGCAATTTAACTAAATTTTAAAATTTCTCATAACTTAAATAAATTAACAAGGAAAATTACATGTTCCCCCATTCGATAATTCTTGAATCTTGAAATTGATAGTAGCATGACAACATCCTTAGTAGTAGCCCAAATTGGTTTAACCTCCCAGCCTACCATGAATAGTTTATCCGACTCCTTGGACAAGATAACTATGAGATTTTTCCTAGCCCCCGTGCCCAAAATTCCCAGTCAAAATAGTGGCACTCATGTTTCCAAATTCTTCCCAAGTTCTTCCCCACGTAAAATTTTTCCCAATATTTTCAAGTCCTTCCAACACCCGTAACAATCGAGGTTTTCTTCTTTTATCTCCATCCTCCAATGACTCCCATTTACACATCTTACCATAAGCATTCAATTTCCATCCTCCTTCCCCACATGCCTCTCCATTAAAATCAATTCAATGACAATTTAAATATCTTAACGAAACTCATCAATTCAAGTCAAAAAGTCACATTCCTCGAGAAAATACGAGAATCAAATAGTGAAGTAAATTTTATCAAGATTTAATGTCTCGTGTACAATTAATGTAATCTATTAAACAATAATATTAAAATTAATTGCCTATGTTTAACTTTAATCCACGTGATCAATCAGTTCACATTTCATCAATACATATATAAACCAATAAGCACACTAATGCATGAGCGTGAGGGGTGGGCATGTAGCCAGCATGCTTATACCTCATACCTATGCAAATAATATGAATTATGCAAAGTATTTATTACCCTATTTTAATGTATATCAAAGTTTTGTGCAACTTATAAATGGAATCACGGCGTGGGGCATTACACACACAAACTCTATGCACACCCCTTAAAACCATTTTTCCAACCTCCCGCTCCCATTGCACACATGGCACCTACAAATTTCTATAGCCATGCTAACACAACCAACATGGCATCATCAAATGATCATAACTTGGAAACCATGATCGATCAAATTTTGGTTGAGAGTGCATTTTGTTGCTCACTATGCAAACACAACAAGCAAATTAACAATGAATGCAAAAATTGTTTTAGCACCCTTCCTCTCAACACTTGTGCACACATGGCACTCTAAGATGGATATGCGTGCAATAAGCAAGTGAGACTTGAAGAATAAAGGGATTTGGTCAAACATTCATAACAAGGGACATGTAGTGGTAAAGTGGTGATCCTTGTTGATTGTAAATGGGTGGGTCCATGAAGTTTCTTCCCAAAATCTTGTAATGTGAATGTGTGCTCATTGTGAAATTTAGGAGTGCACATCTCTATGAATGTGTGCATGCATTCCTATTTGAATATATTTTGCCCTTGTCAAACCTACATGCACAATTCATGCATGCCTCCATGTTTCCCTACATGTGGAGTTTGAATTGATGTAAAAGAATACACATGCATTGAAAATGAACACATTATAACACATATGTGTTTGTTGTAACAACCCAAAATTACTATTATATTAACTATAAATAAACATATAGTAAAACTAAATAAAACTAAATAGATAAATAAATAAATAATGTGACAACACAAACAATCTATAAAATACCTAGGAAAAGTAACTATTAGTTGTATTTAATATTAAAATAATAAACATGGAGAATTTCTAATTAAAAAAATTAATTAAAGATAAATGGATCAAGTACCAAAGAAGGCAAATAATCCTTTAAAAAGAGGGGGCATGGAGGAGAAGGGACATCGATTCTATTATATTCTATTATGTTTATTCGAATGATAGTGTGTTTTCTCAACATTGTTGAGAGGGGATAAGGAATGGAGATTGGCATGGCTTATTGGTTGATGGCTCGGGGGCTCTCAGTGACATAGTATCTCATACTCTATCACTGAGAGGATGGTTGGGAGGAGAGTCATCCCCCACATGTTTTTTTCCCTCATCGCTATGGAGATCTAAAGGTATATTCTTTCCATCTCTCATCAGATCCAGATATGTTTTCTCCTTATTTCATTTGATTGTTGTTATGATATCTTGGTTATCGTCCTAAATCTACAAATTTCTCGTAGCAATGAGCATATCTTAAGATAATTGTACGTAATAACTGTTTTCTAAATAATTGTGTGTTTAAGGCCCATTGGGGCCTTACATTTGGTATGAGAGCCTATGTCTCCTAACCCTAAGACCTATGGACCCTTCCTTAATAGGGTGGAACTATTTAGACCTCATAAATTTTTGGTAGATATAATAAATATGCACTACATGCATGTTAAATCTAGCATATTAAATGGGTTAAAAAAATGACTTATTTCTTAATTGTAGATCTAGAATTAGAATCGCACATAAGTTTGAAAATTTTTACATTAAAAACTTATATCCAATAAATAAAACATAATGTTTAGAATATATTTATTGAATATATTTAGTGGTAAACAATGTAGTAAAAAATAAAATAAAAAAGGCTCGCTTCAATAGCAAAGGAATGACTATAAGCTATTGTTTCATTGATGGTCTTTTGGGCTAGATAGCAAATGAAAGCCATTGAATGAATTACCGAAATACTGGGTGGAAAACAAATTCAGATAATTGGATCTCATAGCTTTTTTGTTAGAATAATTCCCTAGGGTTGCTAGCCAAACCTGGTGTCAATTTTGGAGCTGCAACTTCTAATCCAAACCCTATAGCCTACGATTTGGAAGAGGCAGTAGCCTGCTCCCTCATCGCTCCTATGTTGCGCTATTCAGATATCTAATACCCTTCACTGCCACTTTGAGCCTCTTATGCAAAGAATTTTCTATTAATCTTTTCCCATGGCACATATATATAATATCAGAGGTGTTATTACATGAATTTAACTGTAAGGAATTTTTTTTGATCCAAAGGATTCTATCGATGGATGAGAAGGGACCTACAGATCTACAATTGTTATTTGGCTTAAGATGGCGTCCAGGTAAGAGACCGCCCACAGTAACTATATGTTTTAGGTTAGCTAAACAATGTTTAGAAAATTACAAACTAGCGAGACATATTAATATTAATAATATGGTTTATATATCTCGATCGGCGTATATCAACCACATTTAAATATTTGGCCATGGTTGATATACGTCGATTGGTGTATATAAACCATATTATTAATATTAATATGGCTTGCTAGTTGACGGTCAACCCGCGGGGAATATTTCGTGAGTCTTAATATTAATATTATGGTTGTGAAAATATTAATAATAATAAGTATTACTATTTTAAAATTATAATTATTTTTATTTATAAAAATAGTTATGTTATAATTGTAATTAATAAATTATAAATAATTTATAATACTAATTAATTATTTAATAACAATTATTATTTTAAATATTTTATAAAAATAATTAGTTTATAATTATGTTTAATCAATTATAAATAATTTAGAATAATACTTATTTAATTATAATAATATTAACATCTATTATTTTTATTTTTATTATTATTATAAAATAACAAATATTGAAATATCTTATAATAATAATAATTAAAAAAAATATTTTAGAGTACACATATACTATTCTTGTAAACAATACATCGCATTGTAGCATATGTTTTTATAATAATAATAATAATAATATTTTTTATTGTTATTATTATTATTAAAAATTTATTATTATTATTAAAGTTATCAATTTTCATTTATTATTGTTATAATTATATTTTCTTATTTTCATTTACAATTATTTTAATTAATAATTATTTATTATTATTATTATTAATTTCTTATTTTCATTTACAATTATTATAATTATATTTTTATTTTTTTTATTAATATAAAATATTTTAAAAAATATATAAGAAAATAATAAATAAATAATAATATTTTTGTTGTTGTTATAAAATATTTAAAACAATATAAGAAAATAAGAATATTTTTATTATTATAAATAAGAAAATATAATTATATTCAAATAAGAAAAAAAATAATTTATAATGAGGATTGGCAATTATAATTATAATTATAATAAGAATAATATTAATAATAAAGATAAAAATCACTTTATTATTATTATTTTTTATAATTATTATTATTATAAAATAATAGTAACAATAATAATAATAATAATTAATATTATTTTTATTTTTATTTTAACAAGAACGGTTATAGATATTGTATTAAAAAGAGACTTCAAAAAATAAATACAAAGAGGTTCTAGTTTTCCTTTGAGAGGGATCAACTTTCAAATTTTTCATTCCTGTTCTGCTAATTCTTCTCCTAGCTCTAACAGGTCTGAGTCTAGTGCTATAAAACTTAACATATTGTCTTAGAATGAGCTTACAAAAGCAATACATTACAAAAACTGGATGTAGAATCCATTAAAACTGATAATACCCATTAAAACTAAACCAGAGTTTCTTCAAGACTATAACAGAAAGATAAATTATAACCTGCAAAAAGAAAGAACCAATAAGCTGAGTCATTTCTGTCATGGACGAGGAGGTTCTGGGCTTTCCATGGAGTCGTTCGGATTGGAACTGGAGCCTGTAGTGTCCTGAAACCCTGGAATGAAGCGAGCTAAATCTTTTTTGAGCATGTCCACCTTTCCTTCAACATCTAATATATTCCTATAATTATCGTCCACCTTGGAGTCCACATTTGATATACTGTTTGCTGTGTAGTCCACCGCTTCTGACATGGAGGAGATTCGACCGTTCATTAGGTCATTGTTATGCTTGACCTCGGTGCTGAGAGAATGCAGAAGGGTAAAAACTCTCGTCATGTTCTTCTTTATGTTTGCCACCTCAATTCTTATCCTGTTCACCTGCGCTTCCATGGTTTCGGCCACTGGATCTTGAGGGGTCGAATGGGTGGAGGAATCAAGGGCTGCTAGCTTGTCTTTGCACAGACTAAGGGACGTGAGGTCCACGATGAGAGTGCGTAGAGGCTCCAAGAGCTTTGCTTCAGGAAGATAAATGCCAGGGGAGGAGAGCAGGGGCTTATCATAGAGCGTACAGGAGAGCAGAGGCGGAGAAATGGCAGAGCTAGCGCCCAGGGAAGGAGCAAAGCAAGCAGTGGAGCGGGCGTCCATTCTCAGGGAAGAGATTAACAAAGAGAACTTCTGGAAGCATCTGAAATAAGGGTTAATAATAGCATGCGAAGGAGTGGGGGTAGGTGAGGAGAGGTTATGTGAAGGCATTAAATGCCTCCATCGGCCCTTGTTCAATGTGACATGTGTTTGCATGCAGGTGTAAGGGTGGCCACTAACAAAGGTGACGAGAGGTGGGAGAGAAAGATGTCGGGGAATGGAGGGAGAACCCCATGGGGAGGAGTGGTTAGGGAATCCAACTAGGAGTAGGGTCATCACCATCATAGGATAGAAAACAAAAACATTGGAGCACCCGTTTGTTAGCCATTTCATCGACGTGGTGATTATTTAAGCATAAAACATGGAGGAATTTAAGTGTGTTGAAATCTCTGCTGATAAATTTGAGGATGTGGTGGTACTTATTGGATGGGGTGGAGCGTTTCCTGGTGAGGTTGCCGGCTTCTCAGATTATAAGAAGGGAATCCCCAACGGCTATCAAATCTTTTATCCCGGCCTTTATGGCGACTTTGAGACCTTTAAGTAAGGCAAGCCATTCAGCGTCGTTATTGGTCTTTATTCCAATTCCCCAGGCATAAATTTTCATTCCTTGGGATAAAAAATGACCCCTCTCGCACTTGCCAACCCAGGGTTACCTTTAGAGAAACCATAAAAAAAAAGAGAATGCTTGCCCAGCTGGGCTTTCCAATCTTCAAAGTCATCTGGATTGATTCTGATTTTCCATCCAGTGGAGTAGGGCAGGATTTGATCATATTATTATATCAAAAAGAGTACATGGCTTCATTACATTGGGCTTTGTTAGTGTTTAGATAGCACAACAATTATATTTTCAATAACTTCCCTTCCCCCACCATACATCAACTTGAGAAAAATGATGAATTTACTACAGACACATAAAAACTGCCATTTGTTCTTCATACACCGATTCCTTAAACTGAAACCTATACTACTATTATCCAAGGAAAAACCAAGACACATATAAACCGAACCCAAATTACAAAAAGATTGAGGAACCATAGGAGCTATTCAGACAACCTTTGATGAACTCGCATCGATGGAAGGACGTGACCCTCGCAACTCCTTAATATTGCCTTCTCCCGCACATGCCCTATCTCCAGAGGTGTCGTCTGCCACAGCCTGGCCTCCCTTGTTCGTGATCTTCACCAAACCAGTCGCACCCGCAGAGGTAATACCAGATCACCAGATCCCAGAGCAGGGGGTCGATAGAAATGTATGATCCCCATCTTGCTAGCCATTATGTCAATTTTCTTGTACATTAGTTGACAATCTCTATTATGTTCTTTCCAAGCCCGCGCTAGCTCCTTGTCACCATTCCTTGTTCGCAACTTCACTCGTTCCATGAGGAAATGGGAGAGAAGCCCCTTTGTAGCCTAGTAGGTCACCATGAGCCTGCCGTAGGATGCCATCCCACCAACAGTTGTCCTCGGGTCTTGCACCCATTCTGTCACCTCCTCTCTAACTTGCTCAATCTTGAGGGATTTAACTTGTTCCCATAAATTCTTCTCGACCTTCTCGATATCCCCACAGATAGTTTGGGGGATTCTTTCTCGGAAGAAACAAGTCACTTGACAGACCCGCCTTTGCTCCCGAGTCACCCTCGGGGGATTTTATTCCTTAACCTTCCTTCCTCTCTTCGTAGCCTTATTCCCCCTAGGAGCCATGACGACCTTCCAAGAGGTTTCCCGATATTCCTTACATAGGAATTCCAAAACTAAGCACCGTAAAAGCTTTAGGACGTCGAATACGCTAGGAAATTTGCATGCTGATCCCGTCTTTCCTTCCTCATGTATAGCCTTGTCACCACTATGATCCTTAATTTCTTTCATTATAGTTATGTCCTGTCCATCAAGTCGCAGATTATCCCTGGATTCAATGCACTACTTCTATTAGATTACGCCCTTTGGACGAGGACACGGTTGTATTCCTTCCTCCTCATTATTCTTGCGGTAGGGTAAATGCTCATTCAATTAAGGATCAATAGGAGCAAACTCTATTCCAGTGGTGGCCTTGAATTTGAATTGGAATTGGAATTGAATTTGGAATTGCATTTAAAATTTGAAATTGAAATTGAAATTTGAATTTGAATTGAATTTGAATTTGAAATGTGAAATTTGAAATAGAATTTGAAATTTGAATTTGAAATTGAAATGTGAAATTTGGAATAGAATTTGAATTTGAAATTGAAATGTGAAATTTGGAATAGAATTTGAAATTTGAATTGAATTTGAATTTGAAATTGAAATGTGAAATTTGGAATAGGATTTGAAATTGAAATGAGAAAATTTGAAATTGAAATGTGAAATTTGGAATAGAATTTGAAAGAAAATTAGAATTAGAAATTAAAATGTGATGTAGATAGTCCTGAAGAGAGAGATTCGGTGCTTCGTGCTCCATGAAGCACAAGAGGATTTGACGTCGTCCGACATGGCGGCCATCGGCAACGCCCCCGTTCACCGAGGAGTGATGCCAGGTCAAAGTCGGCTGCCATTGGTGGCGGCAGCAGGAGAGATAGTGTGTCGGTTCATCCCGACGACATACATGCGGATCCCCAGGAGGAGGATGTGCAACAAGACACAAGTGCATCAGGTGCGTATTTTTTGTTAGCACATTTTCAGTAAATTTTTAGTATATAATGCATTGAATTTCAGCTGCAAGTTATAATATATATTTTTAGTAACATTTGTGTTTTGGTTTGGATCGCAGGTGCCCCATCAGGGGGATCATATGATGATGAGGTTGCACAAATCACTCTCGCTGACATCATTTCCCAGCGAGAGTGGGTGAGCTCATGTGTGAGCACTTTGAGGGAGGATTCTCCCACACGATGATCTTTGTCGATGATGTTATCGACGATTGATGAGATGTTGACCCTCTACAGGAGGGTAGGACCTCTCAGTGACATTTGGCGACATTCATGCCAGAGGAGGAGAGATGGTGTCATTGGGATCCACAAATGGGAGGATGTCAAAGTCGCCATAAGAGGGCATGACATCAAGGGTGCTTTATTTGACATCCCTTGTGACCGCGCCCTCGGTCAACCGCTTAGACTCAGGGAGTTTAAGTTGGAGGTCGCTGCACCACATATATGATAGATTCGTGGGAGCGTGGGGCATGTTCCCCCACCATGACTAGGTCCCATTGTACTTTGTAAAACATGTTTATGCAGAGTTTGTTTTGGACATGCACCCGGATTACACTAGCACAGGGTCCCAGTTCTATGGGGCTGGTAAAGGATGCTCCTACCAATGTCCTGGAGCTCGGAGAGACCCTGCCTTCATGCCACACGCTTCAAGGTTGATACCGCTTCCAGATAAGGCAGTTATCAGTTCGGGGGATGTGGCACAATCATCCCAGCTTGCTGCAGAGGCTAGAGCTGACCTTGCAGACTCGTTGTTCACTGCCTTGGGCAGTGTTGCTGTTGCTGCGCATGGAGAGGCATCTAGACCACCCCCTCAACCTGCCGAGCCAGAGATAGAGCATGTCTCTAGTGACATGCTCAGGAGTTTCGATCGCGAGACCCTACTACGGTATGCTAAGTCAGCGCGAGATGCATACTTTCAGTTATATCGTAGATGTGTCGCTACACGACAGGTATACTTTTGTACAATTATGTATATATGTTCTTCATGTTACATCATATCAATGTCGCAAATTGAATGGTCAATAATACTTAAGGGAGTTGTATTCTATTGATCCATGCAGGGGACCCCATTCGTGGATCAACTCTTTGCTAGCGAGCCATCTATTGGTCCGCCAGTCGGGGTAAGTTATAATTTATGTTCCAATTTAATTTGTGTTTGAATATTATTTCTCAGTTTAAATAATTTGTGTTTTATTTCTTAATTTTCGAGATTTATGTTGTAGATCTTAACTTCAAATGAATTTCAAATTGTACAAGGCAACGGAAAGGTGGTATATCCTGATTATGGACATGAGGACCGTGAAGGTTCTGACGAGCCGGGTCCAGAGACACATGTGAGTTTTAATTTATGTTCCAATTCATGTTATTTAGTCACATTTAGTAATTGATTTTTGTACTTTATGTTTCAATTTTTTAAGGATAGCTTTTAAATTATGTTAAATTTAGTTTTAATTTTTAATAAATCTAACTTATTACATGTAATGACATATTACATAGGCATCGCAACAGGAGGGTGTCAGTGCTGCATTGGGTTTCACACGTAGTTGGGATGTAGCTCGAGTACATTATCCTGATGAAGGGCCATCTACCCGTATTCCTACCCAGATCCCGGATATCACCATTGACACGACATATATGGCACAATTCCTTGAGGGTTTAGAGTCTCATAGATAGCAGCAGGCTGCTGCACAGGAGGGCAGTCAAAGGGACGATCATAGGCCTCGTGGGGGTAGTGGCCGATGAGTTGATGATCTATACATTTCCATGTTTTGGATATTTTCATATTTGATATATTTTCATGTTTTTGATGAGGTGGAAACGTGAATGTGGGTTACACTATGGTGAGAATCGGGCTCTGAAGAACCATAGCGAAAGTTATTCGGCTGAATAAATTCAATTATTCGGCCGAATAAATTCAATTATTCGGCCGAATAATTCAATTATTCGGTCGAATAATTAAATTTATTCGATCGAATAACTTATTATTTATTCGACCGAATAACAATTAACGGGCCACCGTTATACCTAACAGTGGCCTCGATGTGTGTGCGAGGTTTTAGCCGGATGGAGAAAATGCACAGCGTTGTGCAATTTTTTGGCCGAACAATTATTCGGCCAAAAAATTGTTCGACCGAACAATTCTTCTGCATAAAAGCTCGGCCGCGGCCATTGTCTGTCACTTTTCGCTGATTTTGTGGACCCCTTTGGCGTTGTTGCTTGTCCCGCCTCTGCGTCACCCATCTCGACTGTTTCCTGTCCACCGCTTGTCTATCTAGCTTGCTGTCGTCGAACTCTGGCACCCGATTCCTCGCTGCTGCATGTCACTTCTTTGCCACCCTGTGCGTCAGGATTTGCTTAGCGGTTGGTCATTGCTCAGTTGGACGTTTTGAATTTTTTTGCTGGAGTGTTAGGCCGCCGGCTTCTGCCTCTCCCATTCGCTCGTCTGCCACCTTCTGCTTCTCCCATCTGCTCGTATGCAAGGTTTTGCCTCTGCCGCTGGTTCGTAAGCCTGTTTGGACGTCTGGACGATCTTTGGTGGAGTCTGCGTCTGGACATCTGTAGGTTTAGTGTGCATCTGCACTTCTGTTGGTGGAGCTTTGGCGTTGGAGTGTTCTCCTGGGGACATTTGCATAACAATGGGGTCCTGTAGCTGGGGACCTCTCGACGCGAGGCTGTGCAGAGGTAATTCTTTTCACATATTTATGTGTTTATTTTTTTCTTTAAATTTCTTATATTAATTTGTAATTGTTATTGTAGGTTTCCTTTTCTTGGTTGCTTGGATCATTTCGTTTCGGCTGTGTCCAATTCCTCTTGGGGCTCTCTTCGACCGGATCTAAATTCGCCTGCTTTCGTTTTCGCTGCATCTAAACAGGTAAGTCGATTTTTTTTTTTTTTAATTCAAGAGTTAAGTATTGGTTTGAAAAGTTTTGAGTTTGTCCCTGTAAATGAACTCTGCTCAATTGGGCAGAGTTCATAAACTCTGTCCAAATGGGCAGAGTTCATGAACTCTGTCGAATTGGGTAGAGTTCATGAACTCTGTCCAATTGGGCAGAGTTCATGAACTAGCATAGGTAATGATACATATTACCCATAGATAGTGTGGATTAGTATTAAGAGGTTTAACATGAACTCTTTTCAATTTGACAGATTTCATTAACTCTGTCTAGTTGGGCAGAGTTCATGAACTCTGTCCAATTGGGCAGAGTCCATGAACTATGGTCAAATAGTATGTTGACAATTATTTAAATTTAAATATAAAAAGAGGAATATATGCAGTGTTTAGTTAGTTATTTTTGTTAAATTATTGATTTTGCTTATGTGTTTAGAAATGAAAATAAAAGTAGGACTGTAATTTAGTTATTTTTGTTAAATTATTGATTTTGCTTATCTGTTTAGAAATGAAAATAAAAGTAGGACTGTAATTGTATTTGCAAATGATATATCCATTTTATATATAGGCTTGTCTTATTGGCTGAACTCTATCAACATGGACATGGACAGAGTTCATGAACTCTGTCTACGTTGACAGAGTGCAGAGATCAATATATTAGTTCTATTACAAACTGTGTTGATGGATAGCTATAGATACAAGAAAACTTTAGATGATTAAACTCTACTTTGGATACAACAAAACTTTAAAATTGACTTTAGGTACAACTAAACTATAGACATGAATAGACTTTAATTTAGATGTACTATGAAATAACAAAAACACTTAGAAGATTGGTACAATAATTTCTTATACATCCGAACAATTATAGTCATAGTCATTTTAAAAACTATTAGATGATATTATGCCACAATGGTCTTGAGTTTTAGCCTTGTAAAGGTGGCCATTCTTGGTATTATGTTTTTCTTTGGTTGTAACATGGAAAACTTGGAGAACATAATACCAAGAATCGTTACCGTTATCAGGTTGAAACTGAAGACCATTGTGGAACATGGCAAATTTGGGAAACATGTCAAACTCGAAATATAATACCATGAATGGTCAATTTTTTTTGATTCTATGGAATAATGAAAATATTTGTAGATATAATTTATGTTTAAAGTATTAAAATATCTTGATTAAATTATTAATTTAAGAAACTGAAGACCATTGTGGAACATGGCAAATTTGGGAAACATGTCAAACTCGAAACATAATACCATGAATTGTCAATTTTATTTTATTTTATGGAATAATGAAAATATTTGTAGATATAATTTATGTTTAAAGTATTAAAATATCAATTAAGTTATTAATTTAAGATTTAGATTAAAAGTTAACAGGTTCATGAACTCATTCTTTGACATAAAGAAATGAACCCTTCACTTAGTATTTAACTATATTGGTTCCATTCATTTTAAACATCAAAAACACTTAGAATATTGGTACATTAATTCTTCACACATCTAACAATATTAGGTATACTCTTTTTAAGAACTATTAGATGATATTAGGTAAATCTAGGTCCTTATTAAATAACTTAGTCTCTTTAGCAGCTAGGTTTTAGAATTTGTAGAATTTGAATACGTAATCAGTTGATATTTGTGCAAGTGTAGACATTATATATCAAATGGAAAGAGAGGAGTCTTTGAGGCGAAAGTGTAGGAGGTCTTCACAATCTTCTGGGGTTGGCGTTACAAGTGATAATCGGAGGTTGTCAACCTCCCCTCAGGATTCTAGTTTATTGTATAGTTCACATCGACGAGGCGAAAGGGGTACAAATGATTCCCCTATATCTTCTGTGGGAGAACGTCGATCTCGACCCTCTGTTGGTATATGAATATCGATCTTTTAACATGTACATGCAATTTTTTTTTTTTGTGTACGCAAAAATTGTACTTGTGTTTAAAAAAAACTTTGTTTTTATTTGAAGCAGAGCATGGTTCAGAAGATGCTTTTAATTCTATAGGGAGGGAGACAGAGCGAGCAAGGGAGACGGATGAGGGTGCATAGCAAGGTTCTCAAGAGGCTCATCATTCTACACAAGGTGATGATGGTCAAGCTAGGACACAATATGTTGAATTAACTGAGGGTTGTACACCCATTACAACATATCCATCTGATCTACCTCGGGAGCTTCCATGGGAAAGTGGTGATCATCAAATGACTCTTGAAAGATGTAGATCCCACTACGACAAGTTGGAAAATGATTTGTCTACTATGGATCGCCCTCCATAGAGTAAACAAAGTTTGGAGATTGTTTTGGGATCACTGCAAAAATTCATTCAGGCATATGAGAATCTCGGACCAACTACAAATGGTTTTGTTGATTTGATGTGAAGACGAAGGGAACAAGTGATGGGTCCAGACAAGTGGGATGTTGTGAAGGAGAGAGTGATGAAAGAACAGGCCAAATCAATGTTTAACTTCAAAGAAGGTCTAAAGCGAGAAATTGAATGTGCAATATTTCAAGCATCCCGATCTTGCACATCTACTCTATGATCGGTTTCTCGCAGCCTATGGTCGGTTTCCATGGAACGATGAGGTTTTTCAATATTTTGCTAGATTTTTTTATGCTGAGTTTTTCTTAAATATGAAGCCAGACTATATCGATGTTCATTCATAATTTTATGGAGTTGGAAAGGGTCGAATATATAATCGAAAAGGTGCTCTTAGAGACCCCACAACTCTTCGACCTCCACCCTAGATATCTCACCCACCTAGGTTGGTGGCATTAAGATTAGATATAGAGCCCACATCTCAACTTGGGACAACTGCAAGGAATTTTTTTGGTGATGGTTTATCGTTAGCATTAGTTGGAGTAGATGTGGGATTGGTTCGAGAAAGGGCTCATTCTGCTATTCATCAAAAGTTTGTTTACAAAACTAATGATGAGATAGATGGAATGAGCATTGAAGATCTCAGGGCGTATGCCAAGGTTTTTCGCGACCTAGTGACAAATGTTATATTTAATGACACATCGAGTTTGGGAGAGGTTTGTTGATTATGATATGACTTCATCTTAATTAAATATTTTATTCATTTTGAATTGAATTTTTTGTTACATTATATGAATGATAAATTATGTTTTTTGATGTAAAGTAATAGGTTGTAGTGCCCCTAGACTACTGTAGACATTGAGAGCACCTGTTGAGTGACTTGACTGTTTGAAACATTAATAAAATAACCCTATGATTTTATTTTGAGTATATTTATGATTACGATTGATTGATATATGTGCATTTGGGTAGTTATTGTGAATGGACGATTTCATGTTGTTTAATGATTAACTTTGATATGAATGATGCTTAATGACTAGCTTTTCAATTGATTATGTGATTAGACGAATGAGTAATGATTGAGTAAATTATAGATGCTTAATGAAGCAGCAGATTTATAAATCAAATTGTGATTATTGAGGATAGTGCTACTAATTTACGTTTGTGAGAATAGTGTGTAGCGATAGGTGAAACGATTCACCGGAAGACACACAAAGGAACATGAAGGGTCTTAGAGTATGGGTAAATCACACACAGGGAGAGCGACGACGATGTCGAATTTCGATGGAATACCATGCTTGAGCAGATAAGCACTGATCCGCTTACTCAAGAGGAAAGCGTGAGGGCGTACGAGGTGGGCCACGACGGAGCTGGTCACGTACGAGTTGGGGGGCGCGTAGTGAGAACAGACTCACTCCTCAATGCCATTAGTCCCTAATAGTGTGTAGACGGAGGATGGAAGGTAACGGATCCTGAAATCCCTACATGAAGTTCCCGCAAGTCAAAACAGAAGGATGATGGCAGAAGGGCCTGACGGTGCGGTACCCTGCCGAGAACGGAAAGAGTGGACAAGGACCCAACGATGTGGTACCTTGCCTAGGAATGGAAACTACGGATGACTGGACCCGATGGAGTGGTGCCATGTCGGGGAAATTAAATTAAGGAACAAGGAGGCCCAATGGTGTGGCACCGGGGTCCTAGTAAAAGTTGACTGCTAAAATTAACTGCATTGAAATGTATAAGTTTGCACCTAGAACATTACTTAGAAATGTATTTGAGTACTTTAGGCATTTGCACATAAATGATTACTTTGGCATTTAAATAATATTAAGTGTTATTTAGGCATTTGCACATGAAAGGATACTTCTGATTTTTTAAAAATATTATAAAGATTTATTTAGGAGCAAAATGGAATCCTAGGCATGGACACCTAGTCAACTCCACCTACACCACAAATCTAGGAGTTAAGTGAAATATCTAGGGGACAAACTTGAACAAACTTAGGGATGTTGGTGCATCTCCTAGAGAAACTGACACATGGATGGGTGAGCTTTATTAATTTATTAATTTAATAAAATGAATATTTTTGCATGAAGCGACACATGTCGCATGAGATTTTCCTTTATAAGGAAGACATTGGGAATGGGTAAAGGACCCAAACCCTGGATGACTATCGTAATATTGAGTTACCTCATGACTTGCTGCTATTGAGGGTTTGGCTGGAAATCTTGGTGGGGGGGGGAACCCAAGCTGGGTTTCTTGAGAATTGTGTGCGAACTTTACGACCCAAAGCTCGGGGGAGGCCATGCGACTGAAATCATGAGCCTATGGTTGGGTGGCGATGCTAACGGTTGCTTCGCCAATGGTTAAATGAGCTTTGCTGGAGGGATCCTACGGAAGACGAAGACGAAAATGGATCAGCTGGATCGGGTTGACAGGTTAAGATTTTTCTTATTTTTGTTAAGTTATTCATGCTTTTTATTTATTTTTCCAATAACTATGATGACTAATTTATTTGTATGAAGTTGTTAAAGTTTCAGGTTCAGTTCAAGGGGACCCTAAAGGAGAGGTCTTACATTTGGTATCAGAGCCGGTCGAGCCTTGAGGGTACAGGACTCATATATTTTTGCAGGTGTTCATTGGTGACTGTGGTGATCATCAGCGGGATTGGAGCAGCGATGTTCGAGGAGTTTCACCTTCGACTGGAGCAGCCATTCCTACAGGTTCTTCATTACTTGAATATTTCATATTTGTTTCAATTTTATTTGAGGAGTTATAGATCTGGAATATCGTGTGAGAATGTGAGTTTGTGATTATGCATTCCTGTACATTTCAGTATTTTAATTGATGTGTATTGGAAGAATTTAAATTGGGAAATTACTGTGTATTCTTTTAGATTTTAAAACACTATGCAATGAAGTGATCTGTGATTAGAAAATCGCTGTACTTGGAAGAACCGAATTTAGGGATTCGCTGTGTATTTGATTATTTTAATTGAGTGGTTCTTCGCCATGACCCTGTCTCACCACTCTTGAGCTTGGTGGCTGATCGATGTGTAAGGTCTCGATTCCCGAGCACGTGATTTTTTTTTTTTTTTAAAGCTTACCAATCCTCATCCTTATGTAAGTATATGTATCCAAATTCATGTTTAATAAAATTTTCGTCTCGAATTACATACATACTTCTTTACAATATAAGACACATGAAATGATGTTCTCCTCTACTACCTAAGGCAATAATTTCTTCCCTTATGTATCTCAATTACAAGCATTTGAAGTAATCACAAGAAGTAATATCTCTACATTCATAAACCAAACACTTTTATATATATGACAATTAAATTAATTACAAATATAATGCTTCTTTTCACATACACTTAAATAATTCCTTCATTCATCATTAAGAAATATAATCATAACTATAATGCTTCTTTTTCACATTAGTTATTACACTTAAGAAATTCTTCCATCCTTCACTAAGAAAGTTAATTTTAAATCTAATAATTCTTTTAACCTTCCTTAAATGGAATATCATTCTATAAATTCAACTATCAATTAGAACCTAAATTCTAGTAACTTCTATCATTCCGATTAAGTAAGTACTTAACATTAAATTTCTCCACAATAAATTTATTACTTATGCATCGAATCATCCACACTACTAAATATATATACAACAACACAAGCGATACATCTTAGGCAAACTAAAATGTATATATATATATATATATATATATATATATATATTAACTAAACATTTTAATAATTCCTATCAGCATAATCACTTCACTTTATGCTTTTAAAAAGTATATTTAAGTTAATTGAACTCTTAATATCCTTGAATATATATTTCCTATAAATGTATCAAAATATTCACTTTATCACTTCGTAATGTCAAATAATTTCCTAGTGTATATCTTTCTCATCCAAAGTAGTGATCCTTAAAAAAAATACAAACATGATTACATTTATCTAAATCACAAGTTATGGATGTACTCTATCTCACACATCACCATTTGTTTTAACTATCATAAATTAAAACATATATTAATTAATACATTTATTTGGGAGAACGATACATGACATATTTCTCAAAAAGAACATAACTTAATTCGGCGAAGAAAAAGATATGTATGAATACATATAGGCTACTATACTTGGACAACTACTGGCACACTTCTCGAGTAACACCAAGTGCTTACTTAAGTGACACCCTATTAACTGTGTATACTCCCATCCACAACTTCTAGCTTATTCCCGCGAGACACCTAATGTATGTTTAATAAATGCATAGGGAGGACAGCTAAACACCTTAGTTCTTTTCAACATAGTCATAATCACTTTTAACAATCAACCGACCCTTGCGGATGGTCCAACGCTTAATCAGGCAACTATAACAAAGGATTCAGCGAGGTGAACTCGTCTCAACCCACACGTAGTAGTAATGTTTACAGTTCATCGTGTAAATCAATGAGGTAGGGTGGACCAGACAATACGCACTCATCTGGGCATTAAAAATTTTGATAGATTTCCGCTGTCATTAAAAAAATATACAGAGCAGAGTAATGCTTCCACGATCCGAGCGTTTAGAGTTTAAAAATAAATTTTGATGGAGGACAGAGATCTAGATCCCGAAATGGGTGTTATCTTTGATATATTCCAGGGTTCAAATAAGGATAAAAAGAAATCACATAGGGACAAAGTTTAAACAATCCACCTTTGGGGATGCCCGATTTTTGATATCGATAATCATTTAGCGTTCTTAAATAAATTACTGTCAAATAATATTGTAACCAAAAGTCGGTTTAAATTAATATTTCACTAAAATCCTTTAAGTAAATCTCTGTCAAATAAAATTGCAAACAGAGTTTAATTAAAACAAAATCGACTTCTCATAAAATCTGGAAACGTCAATGAGAAATACAAACATAAATTAAAGATCTGTCAACCAAGATCCGATCTTCATCATGAGATATGGAACGTAATTCACACTTCAAAAATTTAAAAGAAATGGATATCAAGATCATTTGACTCGGATCAATAGTCAAACGAATGAATACACAGAGAGACATAATTCTGGAATCGACTATTCAGTGTTCAATAAATTCGTAGAGAATATACAATATGAAAAAGTCAGTAGACAATCTAATAGATACACAGAGACATATACGATCAGGATGGCAATTCACTTTACCATGACTGGAAACGCCAATCAGCAATGGTTACACAGAGATCGGAGATTAGAAAGGCAGTCACCATTTATTTTTGAAGCAAAACACAAAGGATTTTCAAAGTTCAAATACATTCATGTTTAGTAAATTCTGGAAAAGCCTTTCGATTTTTGAAGAGTACACTGTAAAATTTAAAAATCCAAAATCTATACGGAATTTACAGTGCCCTTCAATTTTCGAATTGGATGCCAGAACTTTTAAAGATCGAAATACATTCATTTTATGAATTTATGGAAAAAGCCATGTGATTTTTAGAATTGAAAACAAATATTTTTAAAAGATCAAATTGCATTTCTTTTATGAATTTTGGGAAAACACCATGCAGTTTTCAGAATTGAAGACAGAGATTTTAAAAAAATCAAATTGCATTTCTTTTATGAGTGCTGGAAAAACGCCAAATAGGAATGGATCCACAGAGATTTAAATGACATGAATCCGATCATCTCCAATGATCTTATCATGCAGAATTCGATAATTTGAATGCATAAAGAAACAGAGTTTACCAACAAAGATTTGGTTCGATCTAAGAAAAATATTTCGCTAATCAGCGCTTAAAAATATATTGGACAGTGGATTAATTCACCCTTTCCGAAACTGACTCTCTTATTTCAGTACACAGGATTTTCTTATTTAAAAACGCATTTAAAAAGAAATAGAGTTTGCATACCTAAACTAGATCGATATACAACCATTTTACTAAACAGATTTTTTAAAAAATATCACAGTGGATAAAGAAAACAAAACTTGAAGAACAGGGCAATTGATTTCATACTTACGATTCCTGGAAATTATAACCAAGAAATCGATACACATTTAAATGCAAGGGAAATTCATTTCACATTTACGATTTCTAGAAATGACACAAGAAATCGATAAATTGCAAGAGTTACCTCTCCGGTCGCTGAAGTTCTGCAGAAAATGTTGTGGATGATCCTCGCTGATCTGTTCCTTGAATCCTCGATCCTTCACCGATGGACACCTCGGTAAACCACCCAACCACTCTGGAAGTACTCTTCTTCCTTCCAGACCCCCGAGCTAGTCGGGCCGTAGAGTTCACACACGTATTTCAGAAATTCAGCTTGGGCTTCCCTTCCCACCAGGATTTCTAAGCCAAACCCTTAGATAGCAGCAAGTTTTTGAGGCATTCGAACATTACGACAATCGTCCAAATTATGGGTCCTTACCCATTCCTTAAGCCTTCCTTATAAAGGGAAATCTCCTGCGACACATGTCGCTTCATGCATAATTAAATATTTTTAATAATTTATTTAATTAAAACCCTCACCCCTCCAAGTGTCAATTTCTCTGGGAAGTGCACCTACATCCCTAAGTTTGCTCTAGTTTGTCCCCCAGATATTTTAATCAACTCCTAGCTTTTAGTTGACTAGGTGTCTAATCTATTTTGCTCCTAAATAATAATTTCTATTATTTTAAATGCTCAACAAAATATAACTATTCATGTGCAAATGTCTTAGCTATTGTTATGCATTTGCTAAGTAATAATCTAGAGTTATTCTCCTAAGTTTTTATGCATTTTAATTTAACAATCAAATTCATTAGGATCACGGTGCCGCGTCGTTGGGCTCATGGTTCCTTAATTTTTAATTCTCTGACATGGCACCACTCCGTCGGGTCCAATCATCCCAGGTTTCCATTCCTTGGCATGGTACCACCTCGTTGGGTCCTTGCGTCCATTCTTTCCGTTCTCGACAGGGTACCTCATCGTTGGGCCCTTCTGCCATCATATTTCCGTTTTGACTTGCGGGAACTCTTGTAGGGATTTTAGGAATCGTTACCATCCATCCTCCGTCTACATGCTATCTAGGGACTAATGGTGCTGAGGAGTGAGTCCGTTCTCACTGCGCGCCCCTCAACTCGTACGTGACCAGCTCCGTCGTGGCCCACCTCGTACGCCCTCACGCATTCCTCTTGAGCAAGCAGATCAATGCTTATCTGCTCATGCGTGGTATTCTCGTCGGAAGTCGACATCGTCGTCGCTTCCCTTGTGTGTGATTTACCCATACTCTACGACCCTTCAAGTTCCTTTGTGTGTCCGTCAGTGAACCGTCTCACTTGTTTCTACACACACTTCTCACAACAAATTATTAGTAGCACTGTCTTCAATAATCATCATCTGATTTCTAAATCTAGCATTGTTAAACATTTATGATTTATTCAACTTCTTATTTATCTAATCAAATATACATCTCGTCGACAATTACATAATCACCAAACAGCTAGTCGTTAAGCATTATTTATCAGCATAATTTCCACAGTCATAGCTAATCGTTTAACATATGCAATTATTCATTTAACTCAACAATTCAGATACACATACTCAAAAATAAGGTCAAAAGGTTTTTAATTAATGTTTCGATCGGCCGGGTCACTCAGCAGGTGCCCTCAATGTCTACAAAAGTCTAGGGGCACTACATACACCCCTACATATTTAGAACTTCGTCCCGAAGTTCAGAATAAAAATGGAAAACTACGACGCATCTCAGTTGCGTCCTCCCAAGTCACAGAGCTTGGACTATAGCTGTCCCACTGTACTTTGACTTGATCAATCATACGGTGCCTAAGCTGCCGCGTTCGCTGGTCTAAAATCCGGATCGGTTCGGCCATCACGGCCTCGTCATCCGTTATCTGCACATTACTCAAGTCAATGATATGTGAAGTATCGGGAACATAGTGGCGCAATACAGAAATATGAAACACATTATGAATTCTACTTAATGATGACGGCAAGTCAAGACGATAGGCGACCGGTCCTATCCGTTCTGAAATTCTAAAGGGTCCTACAAACCTAGGCGACAACTTGGCTCCCTTTCCAAACTTTATAGAACTCTTCTGTGGTTTTACCCGTAGAAATACCCTATCCCCAATTTCGTAGTTACGATCAGTCCTGTGTGCATCCGCATAGCTCTTCTGGCGATCCTGTGCTTCCTTTAGTCGAGCGCGAATCGTGACCATCTGGTCTTCCATCTCTTGTATCACCTCAGGACCAAGTAACGTCCTATCCTCTAGTATATCCCAACTTATGGGGGTCCTACAAGGTCTCCCATAGAGAAATTCAAAAGGAGCCATCTGGATAGAACTATGATAACTGTTGTTGTAAGCAAATTCTACCAAGGGTAGATATTCTTCCCACTTCTTCTGTTGATCCATTACATACATTCTTAGCATGTCCTCCAATACTTGGTTCACTCTTTCCGTTTGTCCGTCCGTTTCAGGGTGGTAGGCGGTGCTAAAGTTAAGTTGAGTACCAAGAGCTTCTTGAAAGCTTGTCCAAAACCTTCCAGTAAATATTGATCCTCTATCAGAAATAATTTTCTTCGGAATTCCGTGTAGTCTTACTACTTCATTAATGAAAACTCGGGCTATCTCCGGAGCTTGATATGTATTCTTAATCGACAGGAAATGCGCACTCTTGGTAAGAGTGTCAACGACCACAAAAATTGTGTCGTGTCTCCTGTTGGTTAAGGGTAACCCAACTATAAAATCCATAGAAATAACCTCCCATTTTGATTCTGGGATTGTATGTGGTTGCAGTAATCCGGATGGGTGTCGATGTTCCGCCTTCACCATCTGGCATTCCATACACTTCGCCACAAAGCTTACCACATCCCTCTTCATGCCATGCCAAAAGAACAAAGGTTTCAAATCTGCGTACATCTTTTTTATTCCAGGATGTGCTCTATAGACGGCTCGGTGAGCCTCAGACAATATTAAACCTCGAATTTCTTCATTATCAGGGACATACATGCGACGGTTATACCGTAATAAACCGTCCATGTCCAAAGAGTACCCTTCAAACTTGGGTATCCTCATCTGTTCATTCTCCAACTCAGCTTTTACTTCATTATACCAGTTGTCCTTCTGTTGTAGTGTCAAGATCTTTTCTCTTAGGTTGGTCTTTAATGGTATGACAGAGAATATCCTAGGTCTACGACTAAGTGCATCTGCCACTTTGTTTAGGGTCCCTTTCACATAAGTTATGTCGAAGTCGTACTAACTGAGCACTTCCGACCATCTTCTCTGTCTTGCATTAAGGTCACTCTGGGTGAAGATGTGTTGTAACCCACAATGGTCAGTCTTTAATTCAAACTTTCTCCCTACCAGATAGTGTCTCCATAACTTCAAAGCATGCATCACCGCAGTCATTTCCATATCATGGGTCGCATAGTTCTCTTCATGCGGCCTAAGTCTTCTGGACGTGTACGCAATTACTCTCCCATATTGCATCAATACACAACCAACACCATCCTTTGAAGCATCCGTGCAGAACAGGAAATCTTTATCCATATCGGGAACTTTTAGGATTGGTGCCGTAGTTAGTAATTCCTTTAATTTAGCAAAGGCCTCTTCGCATTTCTCCGTCCAAATGAAAGGACGGTTCTTCTTTTGCAATTCAGTAATAGGTCCCGCTACTCTAGAGAAGCCTTCCACAAAACGTCTATAATACCCGGCAAGCCCCATAAAGCTTCGTACCTCATGTACATTTGTGGGTGCCGGCCAATCCCAAATGGCTTCAATCTTGGTTGGATCTACGGCTATCCCTTCGCCGGATATGATGTGTCCAAGATAATGAATCTCCTTCTGGAAGAACGAACACTTTGATAATTTTCCATAAAGGTGGTTGTCTCTCAAACACTTTAGGACTATCCTCAGGTGTTCTTCATGTTCTTCCAGTGTTCTTGAATAAATCAGAATGTCGTCTAAGAACACCTGTACAAACTTGTCAAGGTGTTGTCGAAACACACCGTTCATCAGGTTCATAAATACACTGGGTGCATTAGTTAAGCCGAAAGGTACTACGACAAATTCGTAGTGTCCAAATCTAGTTTTAAATGCTGTCTTGGGGATATCTTCATCCCTGATCCTCAACTGGTGGTATCCCGACCTTAGGTCGATTTTTGAGAATACCGTCGCACCCTTCATCTGGTCAAAGAGGTCATCTATTATGGGTAGGGCATATTGATTTCTTATGGTCGCCTTGTTCAATTGACGGTAGTCAATGCACAAGCGCCAAGAACCATCCTTCTTCTTCACAAAAATAACAGGTGCTCCCCAAGGAGACACACTAGGTCTGATCAGTCCTAAATCTAATAACTCTTGTAGTTGAATTTGCAATTCCTTCAATTCTGGTACAGACATTCGGTAAGGAGTCCTAGCTATGGGTTCGGTTCCAGGTTTCAGTTCTATGGTGAAATCCAGTTCACGTTGTGGTGGTAGGCCAGGTAATGCGTCAGGAAACACATCCATGAATTCTGAGAACAAGGGATGATTAATTACTTCTACCTTATCTCCTTCCTTGTTCATTGCAATCACTGCATACAGTTGGCACCCTTTCCTCATGCTTTTCTTAAGTTGCATGGCCGATATCATTCTCAAGGAAACCTTCTTTTTCTTCCCTGTTATCATTCTCTTGTAACCTTCATCGTCAATGAAAGTTAGTTCCTTACTTCGGCAATCCATCACTGCGGAGTGTGCTTCCAGCCAATCCATCCCTAGGATTAGATCGTATGTACCCAATTCCGTAACATAGAAGGATATTCTAGAAGAACATACTCCTAGGTCGACTTCACAGTTCTCTACCTTAAGACTCACACTCTGGACACTACCGGATGCCATCTCGACAGTGTCGAAATCATCTTGACTCATTGCCATCATTTTATTATTTTCTACAACTTTTAAGGAAATAAAACTTTCAGTAGCTCCAGGGTCTATAAGCAAGGAAAATACATTACCCTGTATCTTACCAGTAGTCTCCAGGACGGTGGACTGATGTTCAGCTTGGCGGTTGTTGACGGCAGCGTGTATACGATGTGCTCGTCCTAAATCGGCTGCGGTAGTTTGTCGCGGTGCTTGTGCTCTTTGGTTTCCCCGGTCCTGCTGAGGACATTCGCTTTGGAAGTGTGGTCCTCCACACCTCCAACATCCTGCTTTGGACCCTCTTGTTTTGTTTCTGGTAGGTGCATCATTTCTTCTTGGTCCAAACTGCGTCGGTTTTGCAAAAGGCTTTGCATGATCATTCCGTGGTGGCGGTCGGTATGGTGTTCTATCATCTCTGTTAGACCCTCCGTTGAAAGGTCTCCTCCCAAAATTCTTATTCCCATACTGATGTTTGGGTGCATGTGAAGGTTGACTTCCTCGGTCTGTATTTGTAAAATTCTTATTTTGCAGCATCTTGCCGGGAAGCTCTTCTTCCGCTATGAGGGCCTTCTGGACCGCATCGTGCAAAGTAGAAGGTGTCAGAATACGAACCTTGTCTCGTATGACTGGGTTTAATCCATAGATGAACTTATTGACTTTTAGTTTCTCCGTGGCAACATGGGGTGCATATCTTAGTAATTCCATAAAACGGATTTCGTACTCTTGTACTGTCCGTAGTCCTTGTTTTAGTGCATGGAAATCATTCAGCTGTCGCTCAATGAATTCGTCTGATAGGTAATGCTGACGGAAATGTTCATCGAACAATTCCCACGATATCTCCTCAAGCTCTAGACCTAGCTGAGGTCGCAAGGTCTTCCACCAAAGAAGGGCTTCCCCCTTCAGTTGTAGTATTGCCATCCGTACCTTCATGTTAGACGTGTAGTCTCTCAAAGAAAAACACATGGCCATGTTTTCTAGCCATGCCTCGGCGGCAGTCCCCTCAGTGGAACCCCAAAATTCAGGAAGCTTCACCTTTTCTAACTCTCGGTGTATGTTGACCGGAGGTGGCGCCTGTGGTACAGCAGTGACTTGAGAACCAATGTTCTCGCAGTCAAGTCGTGTCATCAATGCTTCTGTCATTCTGTGGTAGTACCTCATCATTGTCATGACCTCGTCCGCAGGTAGGTTAATGGTTTCCTCCGCTCTCGGAGGGTTATTCACAGGGGTTGTTGGGGTTGACGGGCGTGCAGCTCGTCCTCGTCCCCTTCCGACTCTACCCTGGCGAGTTCTTCGATCCATGACGAAGTCTGTTCAGATGTAAAAATAAAATTTATTAGTCAACTAAACATCATAAATTGTTTTGCGCGGAATTATCTAGGTCCGAACTAAGTTCGACCTCGCTCTGATACCAAATGTAAGGTCTC
The DNA here is from genome assembly GCA_027924585.1 of Larix kaempferi. NCBI lineage: Eukaryota > Viridiplantae > Streptophyta > Pinopsida > Pinales > Pinaceae > Larix > Larix kaempferi. The sequence continues at coordinate 142,984 of BSBM01001474.1, read as the reverse complement.
GATTCCCGAGCACGTGATTTTTTTTTTTTTTTTTTTAAAGCTTACCAATCCTCATCCTTATGTAAGTATATGTATCCAAATTCATGTTTAATAAAATTTTCGTCTCGAATTACATACATACTTCTTTACAATATAAGACACATGAAATGATGTTCTCCTCTACTACCTAAGGCAATAATTTCTTCCCTTATGTATCTCAATTACAAGCATTTGAAGTAATCACAAGAAGTAATATCTCTACATTCATAAACCAAACACTTTTATATATATGACAATTAAATTAATTACAAATATAATGCTTCTTTTCACATACACTTAAATAATTCCTTCATTCATCATTAAGAAATATAATCATAACTATAATGCTTCTTTTTCACATTAGTTATTACACTTAAGAAATTCTTCCATCCTTCACTAAGAAAGTTAATTTTAAATCTAATAATTCTTTTAACCTTCCTTAAATGGAATATCATTCTATAAATTCAACTATCAATTAGAACCTAAATTCTAGTAACTTCTATCATTCCGATTAAGTAAGTACTTAACATTAAATTTCTCCACAATAAATTTATTACTTATGCATCGAATCATCCACACTACTAAATATATATACAACAACACAAGCGATACATCTTAGGCAAACTAAAATGTATATATATATATATATATATATATATATATATATATTAACTAAACATTTTAATAATTCCTATCAGCATAATCACTTCACTTTATGCTTTTAAAAAGTATATTTAAGTTAATTGAACTCTTAATATCCTTGAATATATATTTCCTATAAATGTATCAAAATATTCACTTTATCACTTCGTAATGTCAAATAATTTCCTAGTGTATATCTTTCTCATCCAAAGTAGTGATCCTTAAAAAAAATACAAACATGATTACATTTATCTAAATCACAAGTTATGGATGTACTCTATCTCACACATCACCATTTGTTTTAACTATCATAAATTAAAACATATATTAATTAATACATTTATTTGGGAGAACGATACATGACATATTTCTCAAAAAGAACATAACTTAATTCGGCGAAGAAAAAGATATGTATGAATACATATAGGCTACTATACTTGGACAACTACTGGCACACTTCTCGAGTAACACCAAGTGCTTACTTAAGTGACACCCTATTAACTGTGTATACCCCCATCCACAACTTCTAGCTTATTCCCGCGAGACACCTAATGTATGTTTAATAAATGCATAGGGAGGACAACTAAACACCTTAGTTCTTTTCAACATAGTCATAATCACTTTTAACAATCAACCGACCCTTGCGGATGGTCCAACGCTTAATCAGGCAACTATATCAAAGGATTCGGCGAGGTGAACTCGTCTCAACCCACACGCAGTAGTAATGCTTACAGTTCATCGTGTAAATCAATGAGGTAGGGTGGACCAGACAATACGCGCTGATCTGGGCATTAAAACTTTTGATAGATTTCCGCTGTCATTAAAAAAATATACAGAGCAGAGTAATGCTTCCACGATCCGAGCGTTTAGAGTTTAAAAATAAATTTTGATGGAGGACAGAGATCTAGATCCCGAAATGGGTGTTATCTTTGATATATTCCAGGGTTCAAATAAGGATAAAAAGAAATCACATAGGGACAAAGTTTAAACAATCCACCTTTGGGGATGCCCGATTTTTGATATCGATACTCATTTAGCGTTCTTAAATAAATTACTGTCAAATAATATTGTAACCAGAAGTCGGTTTAAATTAATATTTCACTAAAATCCTTTAAGTAAATCTCTATCAAATAAAATTGCAAACAGAGTTTAATTAAAACAAAATCGACTTCTCATAAAATCTGGAAACGTCAATGAGAAATACAAACATAAATTAAAGATCTGTCAACCAAGATCCGATCTTCATCATGAGATATGGAACGTAATTCACACTTCAAAAATTTAAAAGAAATGGATATCAAGATCATTTGACTCGGATCAATAGTCAAACGAATGAATACACAGAGAGACATAATTCTGGAATCGACTATTCAGTGTTCAATAAATTCGTAGAGAATATACAATATGAAAAAGTCAGTAGACAATCTAATAGATACACAGAGACATATACGATCAGGATGGCAATTCACTTTACCATGACTGGAAACGCCAATCAGCAATGGTTACACAGAGATCGGAGATTAGAAAGGCAGTCACCATTTATTTTTGAAGCAAAACACAAAGGATTTTCAAAGTTCAAATACATTCATGTTTAGTAAATTCTGGAAAAGCCTTTCGATTTTTGAAGAGTACATTGTAAAATTTAAAAATCCAAAATCTATACGGAATTTACAGTGCCCTTCAATTTTCGAATTGGATGCCAGAACTTTTAAAGATCGAAATACATTCATTTTATGAATTTATGGAAAAAGCCATGTGATTTTTAGAATTGAAAACAAATATTTTTAAAAGATCAAATTGCATTTCTTTTATGAATTTTGGGAAAACACCATGCAGTTTTCAGAATTGAAGACAGAGATTTTAAAAAAATCAAATTGCATTTCTTTTATGAGTGTTGGAAAAACGCCAAATAGGAATGGATCCACAGAGATTTAAATGACATGAATCCGATCATCTCCAATGATCTTATCATGCAGAATTCGATAATTTGAATGCATAAAGAAACATAGTTTACCTACAAAGATTTGGTTCGATCTAAGAAAAATATTTCGCTAATCAGCGCTTAAAAATATATTGGACAGTGGATTAATTCGCCCTTTCCGAAACTGACTCTCTTATTTCAGTACACAGGATTTTCTTATTTAAAAACGCATTTAAAAAGAAATAGAGTTTGCATACCTAAACTAGATCGATCTACAACCATTTTACTAAACAGAGTTTTTAAAAAATATCACAGTGGATAAAGAAAACAAAACTTGAAGAATAGGCAATTGATTTCATACTTACGATTCCTGGAAATTATAACCAAGAAATCGATACACATTTAAATGCAAGGGAAATTCATTTCACATTTACGATTTCTAGAAATGACACAAGAAATCGATAAATTGCAAGAGTTACCTCTCCGGTCGCTGAAGTTCTGCAGAAAATGTTGTGGATGGTCCTCGCTGATCTGTTCCTTGAATCCTCGATCCTTCACCGATGGACACCTCGGTAAACCACCCAACCACTCTGGAAGTACTCTTCTTCCTTCCAGACCCCCGAGCTAGTCGGGCCGTAGAGTTCACACACGTATTTCAGAAATTCAGCTTGGGCTTCCCTTCCCACCAGGATTTCTAAGCCAAACCCTTAGATAGCAGCAAGTTTTTGAGGCATTCGAACATTACGACAATCGTCCAAATTATGGGTCCTTACCCATTCCTTAATCCTTCCTTATAAAGGGAAATCTACTGCGACACATGTCGCTTCATGCATAATTAAATATTTTTAATAATTTATTTAATTAAAACCCTCACCCCTCCAAGTGTCAATTTCTCTGGGAAGTGCACCTACATCCCTAAGTTTGCTCTAGTTTGTCCCCCAGATATTTTAATCAACTCCTAGCTTTTAGTTGACTAGGTGTCTAATCTATTTTGCTCCTAAATAATAATTTCTATTATTTTAAATGCTCAACAAAATATAACTATTCATGTGCAAATGTCTTAGCTATTGTTATGCATTTGCTAAGTAATAATCTAGAGTTATTCTCCTAAGTTTTTATGCATTTTAATTTAACAATCAAATTCACTAGGATCACGGTGCCACATCGTTGGGCTCATGGTTCCTTAATTTTTAATTCTCTGACATGGCACCACTCCGTCGGGTCCAATCATCCCAGGTTTCCATTCCTTGGCATGGTACCACCTCGTTGGGTCCTTGCGTCCATTCTTTCCGTTCTCGACAGGGTACCTCATCGTTGGGCCCTTCTGCCATCATATTTCCGTTTTGACTTGCGGGAACTCTTGTAGGGATTTTAGGAATCGTTACCATCCATCCTCCGTCTACATGCTATCTAGGGACTAATGGCGCTGAGGAGTGAGTCCGTTCTCACTGCGCGCCCCTCAACTCGTACGTGACCAGCTCCGTCGTGGCCCACCTCGTACGCCCTCACGCATTCCTCTTGAGCAAGCGGATCAATGCTTATCTGCTCATGCGTGGTATTCTCGTCGGAAGTCGACATCGTCGTCACTTCCCTTGTGTGTGATTTACCCGTACTCTACAACCCTTCAAGTTCCTTTGTGTGTCCGTCAGTGAACCGTCTCACTTGTTTCTCCACACACTTCTCACAACAAATTATTAGTAGCACTGTCTTCAATAATCATCATCTGATTTCTAAATCTAGCATTGTTAAACATTTATGATTTATTCAACTTCTTATTTATCTAATCAAATATACATCTCGTCGACAATTACATAATCACCAAACAACTAGTCGTTAAGCATTATTTATCAGCATAATTTCCATAGTCATAGCTAATCATTTAACATATGCAATTATTCATTTAACTCAACAATTCAGATACACATACTCAAAAATAAGGTCAAAAGGTTTTTAATTAATGTTTCGATCGGCCGGGTCACTCAGCAGGTGCCCTCAATGTCTACAAAAGTCTAGGGGCACTACACGATGCATACACCAGACTGTGGAAATCATTTAAGCCTCTCTTTAATCTTGATGCGACCGCTATGGTATATCCACTAGTATAAGCCTGAACACCTTGTTGTTAAATTATCTGGTAGATAATGCTTATGGGCCCAAATCTGAAGCTTAATGCTGCCTCTGAGATGCTGTAATTTCTTTAAAATCAAAATGCAAGGGTGCGGTGACTCCCGTTCTGTTCAGTCGCTTGAATGTATTTTTTCTGTTGGATATCTTAAATCCTCTGTTTTGGATCACTACCTTCAAATCCCGGTCGTATAGATCTCTGCATTATTGTGTCTCCAATTGTGCAAATCTCTGCATTATTTGTTTCCTTTTACATCTCCAGATCGAATATTTAAAACTCTGTGTTTAATTATAGTTTTAGTTATTCCTATTAAATCTCTGTTATTGAAGAAGATTATCAGCTGAATGAAGAGCTTATTTACAAGGTCGATCATTTCCAATCTCTGTGTTTAATTCAGTTTTAAATTCTTTTTATTTAAACCTCTGCGTGCTTGCCTAATCAATAGCATTCTGTGTAAATTTAATTAACGATCTCAGCCGATGAGATCGTATCCCTGTGTAACAGAGGTAGACCTCTGCGTGCTTACTTGAATCAATTGATTTCTGTCTGTAACCTTTATTTCATGATTCAGTGGACGGTTTGATTCTAAATAGAATTGAATCCTGGAAATCGAACATTCTGTTATGTGATGTGTGTTTCTGAATTAAAAATCCGGAAATCGTTTACCTTTGTATACGAACTACAAGTATTGATGTGAATGTTTCTCCATTAAAAATAAAAAAACTGGAAATCGTTTAGCCTTTTCATACGAATGATCTGAAAGTTTTTACTTCAAATTATTGGATAGATCGAATATTTCAAAAATTCCAAAATTTCATTTATATCTTTGTACAATTTCGTGGTTCGATCTGAAATATCAACAATTAAATTATGTCCTTGCTTTAAGTTCGTATCGATCTGAGAATTTACCCCGATTCAAACGTTGTCCCACTTAAACATTTGCATGAATTCTGTCTATGCTTGAAGGTTGTATGAATCCTACCCTGTACCTTTATTTTTAATAAAGATCTCTGGGCATTTACATTAGCAAATTGTCTGAACCCAAATTGCATTACTTGAAGCTTGATCTGCACGAAATTGCTTTACTTTCAAGTTGATTAATTCCCTTAGATCACCGATTTATGTCAAGAGGGGCCCTACATATGTAGTGCTTTGGTTTTTACGGCAGAGCACTATGTAAAATTTCAGGTTTAATTTTCTACGTTTTAAACTTTATCAGTTTATGGAAGTAAATTTCTAAGAATTACTATGTGCCTAAATAATATTTAGTGTACTGTCGTGTTTTCACTAACCTTACATTCGTAATTTAAAATAAACAAACATATCGTTATTTTCTTTTCGTTCAAACATATTCCAGCATAAGAATAGGTTTCACAACTTAGTAAATCAGTAAATAGCAAGTTATGCATGTTTACAGTAAGATTTTAGCATAATGATCAAATAACGTAAATGACAAGGAAATTACCTGATGCTGATGCTAACCGTAGGTTGTATAACCTCTTAGACAGCCAAACTGAAGTGTCCACCCTACCGACCAGCTATTATCTTGCTGGCCCTTGGAAATCAAAGGATTTCCAAGCCCCCGAGCCCACAATCTGATAATCCCGAGAGCAGTGTTTCCTTCTGTTCTCCAAAATCTTTCTGTTCTCCAAACTTTCTGTTCTCCCAACTTCTGTTCTCCAAACTTCTTTTCTTCCCCAATCAAAAAAACCCCCCTTTTCTCCAAGCTCTCCCCCTCTATATAATTTCCCTTCCTCGAGAATATCTTGGGCTTACTCCACCGCCCCAAAATCCCCCTCTCGAGCCCCTCAACATTTTACTCCTATCACCAGTTCACTCATACACGGTTCTTTATAAAAATGTATAATTAATTACTCTCATGGAAAAATTAGTTGGTTTTGGATTGACGGTCGTAAGTATTTATTACGGTGGGGATTATCACCCAAAGGTTATCCATTCGGGATAAGCTTCATTAAATACAAGTCTATTCGCTATCCTTGGTATTAAATGTTATTAATGTAATTAATAAAATATTATATAATTAGTTGCCCCTTTCCAACTTGGACATGATGTGTCTTAATGGTCCACCTTATCCGTCGAGACTACTTAGCTTGAGGTTTAAATTCCAAGATTAACATTGAATAATTAAATAACCATTTTCCATCACATCACGTTCATTCCAAAAATGATTATCCTATTATGGCTAACTTTTGAAATGGAATTAATCACACAATATTAATTTATAAATCAATATTTTAAATCTTACTTATATTGCAATTGTTACGATAGGGATATATAAATGTTGCTGGAATATTATTAATTAAGTAATAATAATAATTAGATCACCATTTACTAATTAATAATAATAATTAAATCACCATTTAACAATAATAAAAGGTGAATTATTCATAGTATTCTTAATTATTTGTTTATCACATGAGTACCCTATCATAGCATCCTTGTTCTTATAAACAAAGCACTTGCGAGGGCTTAAACAATTTTACTAATTAATTAGACACTATCATTACCCTATTCACCACAGTTCTCCTATGACAATGTTAACTGACGACACTTGTCTTAGTTTATTATTACAATGTTTTCATATAATTACTAATTCACTTATTTACACATTGACAACCTAACCATTCATTACCTAAGTTGATTGATGTATCCTTAACTGAGTTATCTATGACATTTATACTACTATTCAAGCATGACAAGTATGTTATACACCAGTAATATTGTACACGTACAAGGTGTGCATGCATGGCCAGTGTATGCACATGTCGGATATGTACTATAAACAGACCCCATTCCGCCTATGCATACTTGCTAACTAATAATAGTATCTACCCCCATGCAGAAGAGCAAGCATAATATATAGTATAATTACTTTAACATCCTCGGTTATTTAACAGTTAACCCTTTACGATTTAACATCATTCTCTTTATCTTTACATTAGTTTAATCAATCATGTACAAGGAAGGGTGCCTACTTCCACTAACTCAAAATCAAGGAATACTAAACCCCCAACAGTACTAACTAACACATCCTCCCATCCTAACCTACGTCCAGCATCCTCCCTATCCTTCCTCTGCTAGTACAACAGTGGATGTCGGACTCACCGATCTGACCACATAGAACTTGAGAGCGATAGCGTCGGCTGAACAACGGACCTATCCTCCCCTAGCAGGCATCCGACCATCGTCATCACAACAACATGGGGAGCGTGTCTCAGCACGGCCCTCCCACGACCTCGGGTCTCATGGAAACATAGGGTGGGAAACACATCCATCCCTCTCAACATACTGGGCCTACGCCCTTATCAACTCATACTTGCTGCTATCGGGATTATCAGTTTGTGTTATCGTATCCTCATTTTGGCTGCTAAGGTTTGCTGTATGAACATGTTTTTCCTTTCCAATATATATCAGATCAAGTAACTGGCTATCCCATAGCCCTTGTGTCCTGTAGGTTAGTGTTTTGCAAAATATAATTTATAGAAAGCATTTTCCATTGATCGCCAATTGATCCATGTTATCATTTCATTTCATGTAACCTTTTAGCTCATCATAGATACATATAACATTTCAATAATTCATATAAGAAGATGGTATCCACGTACCGAATCATATATTTCACATTTCATTAATGAAAACATATAAACATATACTGCAATCGTAAAATAAGGAAATCATATGATAATCATGACATCATAATCGCATAACATAGTAACATCATAATCATGGTGAAATCATAAAACAGAGTAACATCATATAACGAGGTCCAATATAGTTTACTCAGTCGAGCTGAGTTCAACAGAATATATAAGAAATAAAGTATGGTGTGTCTAACTAATAAATATGCCGAATCAAAATATGGGCATTACAACATAAGTGATCTCATTGCGCAAATGATCCTTGTTTTCATTCTCTGCGTCGAGGTATTAAACACCCCATCTAAACTGAGGTGTATTCTTGGATCCAAGAATTTGATTTGCATATCATATGTATTGTCCCTTGTTGCCACAGGAACGCGCATATGATCTTTGGCTGCTATTTATGAATGTGCAAATAATTTTGTTTTCTGTATATGCTACTTGTAGATTCCTACAATGAAATTGCATGATCCACTAGGGTCTACACCAGCGTTATATTTTCTTGGTTTATTGCTTATACCAATTGATGCCTTCCTATTTTGATAATTGCTTATAGATCACAACGATCAGATCATTGTCTTAGTGCTATGCAACGATGGTTCTTTTGTTTTAAATCTCTGTTTATTATTTGTTGTTTGATTGAGTTATGAACCCTTCTCTGCCATCGAGATTCCACCGAGAGATCTCCGTACTCTGTATGCTGCAACGTTTGGGCTAGCCTCTGTCCTCGTGGGCGTTGTTGTTCATAGGTTATACTGAACGCTGTTATCATGGATGTTTTATGTATTTCTGATGCTACTCTCGATTTGGAAGGAATGGTAGTATTATATATATACTGGTAAACGGAGAAACCTCTGTCCATCGTGGACGATAAGGATCACTGTGTTTGATTAATTATTGCTTTGAATTTAGTCGGATCGTTGTATTATATATTATGTACTAGTCATTTTCTACAGAGTTATAGTGCCCCAATTTTGTATTGTCTGTATGCTGGATTCCAAATCTTGATTTCAGCCTGTTAGATTTGTTCCCATTGCCAAAACAGAATCCCTGTAGAGTTATTGAAAACGCAGCTAAGCTGTGTATGTTTTACTGTTCATTAATTATTTCTGATTCATCTTCTTTTGTATTTGGTGAATATAAATTTAAACCTGTAATCTGGCCTCTGTAATCTGATTTGAACTTATTGATAGATCTTAAATTTTTAAGACTCTGTCATGTAAACTTTGTAACCGACTACAGAGAACCCCAGTCGTCTCTAAGAATTCGGTACGTCGAGATAATCACGGGAGAGTGATTGGCTTGATCGGCGTCCTCTCCTTCTGTCCGCGCAGATGCCAGCACCAATGCGTGTAAAACGTTTGAGTTTTAATTGCTTGGTGGCGATGCATGGTGTGTTAGGTATTTAATGAATTGAAGTTGTCTTTATTTACGCCACTTCTAGTTTGCCAACCCAATCCTTGAGGTTTTCCGTGTTAAACTCGCCGCGGGTAAATTCCCATCAATCGATCCATCGAATATCTCTTTAAGTCGGTTATTATCTTGTCTCCAATCTCATGATCTTTTGTTACTACTTATGTGCTTGCTAGATTTAATTTAATGCACATTGGATGCATAAGGCATGCGCTGAACTCCATACCTTTTCTTGACATAATAAAAGACTATCACTCTTAAAATCCACTCCTAAAAGAGATTATTTTTACAGAATTACTAAAAATAGAAGATTGCATCATGCAAGACCGCCGTTGTATTGGTCAATGTGCAATATTGGGTAAGATTGTGTTATAAAATTGCATCATTACATTATAATCTCGCCTCATAAAGAGCATACATAATATTGCATTTCATAAGATTGTATTGTAGAATTGTATCGCAAGATCACAAGTTCATGTATAGATACGACTGACATACCGCGTGGGGCGTGGAGAATGACTTCAATATTTTATTGACTGAAAGTTATATTTATATTATCTTTACTAAAACATAGGAGTATCATATCGATGGGATAGATACCTTCAAAGTTGCGTTAAGTAGTGATAAACACATGTTAAAATTACCATTGAGACGATTAACGAGATTTCACTCCATTCAAATCTCAGAAAGTTTTGTCATTATCCAAGGTAACCGAACTGCGTAATCATCATTAACTGATGAATTAAAATGTATACATGAGAATCATTGTGGCAATCCTATATATATGCATGAATATATATATTATATAAATATACTTTAAGAAAGTTTAAATTATTTTTGTATACATGTGAAGAAAGGAATTCTATATATGCACGAATATACATATCATATGAATATACTTTTGAAATTTTAAATACATATGGATAGAATAATATATATACACGTTTCAATATTTTATTTGAAATGAAGAATGTGGTAGTATATGAGGTAAGAAGGAATATTACAATAATATATGTAATATGTAATTAAGTAGACTCAAATGCATAAGTATCTAGTAGTTTGTACATTAATGCATTAGGAGAAAAATACATGTTAGAGTTTTAGTATTTTATTTATTTATAGATTTTCGACTAATACTTGAAATTTAGTTTATATGGTCTTTATATTGAAGTGAAATAATTAAAGAATAAACTGAAACGAATTTTTAAGTTCAATTCCTTATATGGAAAGTGTAGTTATTTTTATTATATCTAAAGTGATATATTTAATAGAATAAATTGAATTGAATTCTAGGAAGTGGAATATAAAAAGGAATGTACTAAACATTTGTAGTTAGGACGGAATATTAAAGTTTAATGTCTAGATTTAATATGCTAAGACAGAAAATAGCAGCATTACATTCCATTTCACAATAATAGCATATACAGGATCACTGAAGAAACAACAAGCATGGCATAAACACAAGAGACACAGATTTATCCTGGGAAACCCTCATGGGGTAGAAAACCCAGCAAAGCTTCCTCAATATAGATGACCAGCAATATACAAATATGCAAACCAAAGACATGATTTCCTCCTCCACCATAGCAGACCTCTCCTCCACAAGTGCGCCTCTCTCAAGTGAGTGAGTGTGTAAAATGAGGAATACACCTCCTCTATTTATACACTACTTTGACTTATCTTTTACACAAGACATGTAGGCTCGTATTTAACCAATGTAATGCCCCTAAAATGACTATGGAATTTAAGAGCACCTGTCGAGTGACCCGACGGAACAGACTTCAATAAAGTGGCCCTTCGAGTTAGGATGTGTCTTAATAAGGGAGAATCACCTGATGATGTGCATGACTATAGTTGATAAATGAATTAATGAATTGAATTATATGTGTGGACTGGGATAATTGATTGATCAGTTCTTGCTTAAATGCTTAGCCTTGATTGGTCAAGTCAAAGTATAGTAGGACAGCTACAACCCTAGCTTTGTGACTTTGGAGGACGCAACTGAGATGTGTCATAGCTTTCCGCATTTATTCTGAACTTCGAGATGAAGTTCTAAATAAGTAGGGGTGTATGTAGTGCCCCTAGACTACTGTAGACGTTGAGGGCACTTGCTTAGTGACCCGACTGTTTGAAACATTAATAAAGTAATCCTTTGATTTTATTTTGAGTATATTTATGATTACGATTGATTGTAAATCAATAAAATAATGATTTATGTTTGTGAGAAATGTGTCTAGCGACAGGTGAAACAGTTCACCGAAGGACACACAAAGGAATATGAAGGGTCATAGAGTACGGGTAAATCACACATAGGGGGAGCGACCACGATGTCGAATTTCGACAAGAATACCACGCATGAGCAGATAAGCACTAATCCGCTTGCTCAAGAGGAATGCGTGAGGGCGTACGAGGTAGGCCACGACGGAGCTAGTCACGTACGAGTTGAGGGGCGCGTAGTGAGAACGGACTCACTCCTTAGCGCCATTAGTCCCTAGATAGCATGTAGACGGAGGATGGATGGTAACGATTCCTAAAATCCCTACAAGAGTTCTCGCAAGTCAAAACGGAAAGATGGTGGCAGAAGGGCCCGACGATGCGGTACTCTGTCGAGAAATGAAAGAATGGACACAAGGACCCAACGATGCAGTACCATGCTAAGGAATGGAAACCATGGATGACTGGACCCGACGGAGTGGTGCCATGTCAGAGAATTAAAGATAAGAAACCAGGAGCCCAACGGCGCGGCACCGTGATCCTAGTGAGTTTGATTGTTAAATTTAACTACTTAAAAACTTATAAGATTAACTCTAGATTATTACTTGGCAAATGCATAAAAATATTTTAGGCATTTGCACATGAATAGTTATTTTTGTTGAGCATTTAAAATAATAGAAATCATTATTTAGGAGCAAAATAGAATCCTAAGATTAGACACCTAGTCAACTAAAATCTAGGAGTTAACTAAAGTATCTGGGGGATAGACTTGAGGAAACCTAGGGATTTAGGTGCATCTCCTAGAAAAGCTGACACTTGGATGGGTGAATGTTTTCTTTTAAAATTTAAAAATAATTATATAATTGTGCATGAAGCGACATGTGTCGCAGGAGGTTTTCCTTTATAAGGAAGACATTGGGAAGGGGAAAAGGGGCCCATAATTTGGACGATTGTCGTAATTTTTGAGTGCCTCAAAGACTTGCTGCTATTTTAAGGGTTTGGCTAAGAAATCATGGGGGGAGGGGAAACCCAAGCTGGATTTCTGAAAAACGTGTGTGAGCTCTACGACCCAAAGCTTGGGGGAGGCCATGCGACTGAAAGCATGAGCCTATGGTTGGGCAGCGGAGCTAACGGTTGCTTTGCTGGTTATGGTTATGGTTTGTTTTAATTTGCTAGTTTATTCATTTATTTAGTTTATTAATCGAGTCATTATGCTTTCTAATCTCTTTTGTATCAAGAGGTTGAGTTTCAGGTTAAACAAGAAAGACCCTAGAGGAGGGGCCCTACATTTGGTATCAGAGCCGGTCGAGCCTTGAGGGCGCTGGACTCATATTTGTATAGGTGTCCGTCGATGGCCGTGGTGATCAAACGGCGGGATTGGAGCTGCGATCTTTGTGGAATTACATTTTCGACTGGAGCAGCTAGTTTTGCAGGTTCTTATTTGCTTGAATATTTTATATATATTTCTGTTTTATTTAAAGAAATGTTATAGTTCTGGGATTTCATGTAAAATTCTGAGTAGATTTCATTTATATATGTTTATCATTGTTTTATTCGATAGAAAAAAAAAAGAAAATCTCTGCGACATATTGTATTTCCTGAGAATTTTATTTAACTCTGTTTATCATTAAAAAAAAAAAATTGGTTTTAGATCGCTGCCTTATATGGTATTTCCTTGAGAATTATCATTTTCGAATCTGTGATTGTACCTTTAACCTCTGTTTCTGAACTCTGTATTTATCCTTAGTTTGGTTAGAAGCTCTCGCACTCAGCAAACGTTGTTCCCTATCTCCACATCCTGTGAAAAGTTTTTAATAACCCTCTGTTTTGGCTAACGTATTGAACCCCTGAATCGAATAGGCCCTCATCTTGGACTCTTCCCTATGCCCTCTGTACACATACAGGTCGTGAAACGCATACTCTGTCCAAATCGTGTAATACATGACCTCTATTTGTTGTTATCATATAAACCAGTCTGTGCCGAATCTGAGGTGGACTTCTATTTTCTGGTTAACGGATATCTAGATTCGTCCAAGCCTCGGCATTTTCATAAGAAGCCTGTAGTGATGGGTCTGCGGCAACCAGTCACCAGATCAGACTACTCTATGGAAATCAACCTGCGCCCGGTGATACTGGACAATCTAGTATCGAATTCTTATACACTTGTCACCTACTTACTTCCTTGACTTGATAGAAGATCTGTTGACCTCCGATTCCAGCTTGAGATCCAAAATTTTAGGATCTGCTGATTGCCTTGTAAAAGCGCATATTTTGTGAACTCAGTTCCACTTGCGCTAATGATCTGCATTCCAGACAATTTCAGACTCTTTAGGGTATTATGAGTACATGTGTAACACGTCTTCCTCCAAACGCCCGATTAGTCGCTGTCTAATGTAAGTGGAGATCCTTCTATAATTTTTTTATTTTTTTTACTCATCCTTAAGTAAGACAATTGCTATGCATTGTTAATGACTAGTCGATTGCAGTAGTTGATGGAATTGACAATTAGAAATTGTGCACAGTTAGAATTATGTTACAAGAAAGCATGATGTCTTAACAGTACTTGTAATTAGCAAAACATAGTGGCTTCGTGTATTTATGTCTTTATTATTGAAAATTTATTTATACATTCATGCCTGAATTAATTTAGCTTCAAGAAAAGAATTGCATGAGTTAAATGGTAGATATTCGACACGTTAAGTTACATACTTTCTCTATTACCTGACTTATATCTAGACTTCGCGGATTATAGCAAATTAGAGGTTCCCCACCTCTATTTTATTTTTAATTTATTTTTTAACACTGTGATATAAGGTGATAGATATTCATGGTTAAAATAATAGTTAATTAGGGAGCGTAGCCACTGATCACCTGAAGTATGATCGTGAGGAATGATTTTGATACTTAAAAGTGGTGGGGGGGGAATCGCGAGTGATTATTGTTGCGACTGAATTGGTACCACTACATGATCGGCCATCATTACATCTCTATGGGTTGCAGGAGCAACACGTAGTCGATGTTGTCGATGACTGGATGATAAAACCGGTGCAAGCTTGGCGCTCTGCTTGGTGTATCCAATTTCGAATAGTGGGATTTAAAGCGACCAGAAGGGGATAACGCCAAGCAATTGAATCTACGTGGTTGAGTCGGGTAGGAGTGGAACTGTTTGTTCCATCATGATGGAGGTAGTGACAGTAATGGGTAATTATTGGCGGTGGGAGATGACAAACCCTGTTCCGTTGGTATCGCTCTACTTAGGTTTCTATATTGAGGTTGGAACAGCCACAACTAGATCCTAACCCTCAAGTTACGCTTCAAACTCTGCCCAACAAGGATCGTAGCATCCGTATACCTATGGTTGTGACCGGGATACGTTTTGTCTACTCAGCAAACAGTAACAACCTCGAGAATAGATCGGCTTCCTGTAGGGGTAGGTGGAGAGGAGTCCGGTCCATCTCTGGCGTACTGACTAAAACCACATCCTTTTATCCCGGCGTCAATGCTCTTAAGTTTGGTACAAAACTCAACTAACTCCTCCTTAATCCGCGGCAGCACTGTGAGCGGAGTTCCGGAGGTCACTTGTTAATGACTCTGATCATTTAGTTAATGTGTGGAACTAGTCCAAAAGTTAGAGTTAGCATATGACAGGTACTAATTGCTGTGATGTTAAATTAATATATATCTTTTCAATATTATTGAGAAACCCGATACTAGAGCAGCTCCTGCGTCTTCGCCTGAGTGATCAGCATTCTGATTGCTAAAACATTTATGTTGCTGGAGTGCCGCCGACATTTAATCTAACTTGGTTTTATTTATTTATTTTTATAAATCAAACACTGACTAACTCCTCACATTTTTAAATATATTATTTAACTACAGGTATATGGAGTTTAGAATAGAGGAATTATAGGGAGTTATCGTAATCAGAGAGGAACTCTCTACCTGTAAAAAGATTATTCATTCAACACATATGAAGTTCTATGTATGCACGGCTACAAGTTAGAATCCACATCTATTTGTTCCCATGCAAACTAGGCACATTGTTTTCTTATATATTGAATAAAAAGATATATATATGGAAGTGAACTTATTATAGTGTAGATTATTGTATTGTGAACATTTTACAAATTTGACCATTCTTATCTTATTGAAAGGATATTTTTTAAATGGAAGTAAATATATTATAATTTAGATTATTTTATTCTCATCATTCTTATCTTTTTGAAATGATATATTTAAATGAAAGCAAACATATTATAATTTAGATTATTTTTAATTAGTCTTATCCTATGGAAAAGATATATATACGTGGGAGTGAGTGTGTTATAATTTAGATAGTTTTATTGTGAACATTTTATAATTTGATTATTTATCTTATCGAAAAGGTGTATATAAATATGGAAGTGAACATTAGTTTTATTGAAAGGATGTGTTGTTAATATCGAATGGATTTTTGAAATAAAACCTGTATTAATGATTAGAGGCGATGGTTAGATATAGAAGTTATTTAGAATCGAATTATCACTATATATACCCACATAACATTATGTAAAGTTGTAGTTAAAAACAATGGAATAAAATTTAAGTATTAATATGATAATCATGGTTATGAAGGGAAGGAAACTTTATAAATTATGTCGATATAATAGTTATAATTAACATAAAAAAAAGAAGAAGAAAAAAGAAGGGAATTATATAGTTGTGTGTATGTATTGTTAGAAAAGAAATGGATATGTGAATTCTATATATTCATATAGAAGAAAGGAATTGAATTAAGAATAAAAGGAATTATTAGAGTAGAATCAACATTCATTTAAAGAGACAATTATTGTGAAAGGAAATGAGTTGAATTGTGAAATGAAGGAATTAGCTAGTAGAAATAGATATGTAAATTCACTTATTAATATTTAAGTGATGATGTGTAATAGAAATATAATACAAAGAATGGAGTTGTGAAATAAAGGTTTGAGCTAAGTGGAATGGATACTCAACACCCTCTTATTGGTATCGAATTAATATTTCTTTTAAAAGATAGCAAATAGCTATATAATTGTGAAATTAGGTATAGTATTACTTATTCTTAAACATAGTTATTATCATTAATTAATATATAAGAATATATATATATATATATATATATTGTCAAATGAAGTTTGCTAACTTCTTATTTAGATCATAATGTTATTTTAAAAGTCCCATACTTTGAAAGGAAGTTGGGTATTCTAATTCTAGTTTAGTATGGTTGTTAAAAATAAATAAAATAATAAAATAAAATCATAATGATGTAATCCTTATTTTGAATTATCAAAATCTAGTAAATGAAAAAGGAAAGGGGAGGAAATTGTTTTATAGAAATTATAGAAAGAGGAAACACACAACAATAGTGGTTTAATAAGTAAACCATATTATTGTATAAGTGAATGATTAATCATTATATAAAGGGATAAATATATATATTGTTTGCTAGCTAAATATTACATTAATATATGTTGATATAAATGATGCCACAAGATATTTATATCATTATATGATTGGATCATTATGGGGGGGATATTCATATCACTATGTGATGGAATGGTTACATAATGTTTTTCAAGTAAGGTATGGTGCGGAAACTTTGGTAAAAATGGTGGACGGTACTAAGATATATATTGTAGATATTTTAATAATGTATGAGTATTATTAATACTTGATACAAGGAATATTAACATATAAAGTATAGAGACAATTAGCATAATAAACTGAACTCAAATGAAGCTAACCTAAGGTCATGGTCAAACGTTAATGAAAGTAGCAACTAACCCTCGAGATGGAAACTCGATGAGGTTAAGAAAACATACTTAGTATGATTTGATGAGATTGTCGAAGTAGTCCTATGACAAAAAAAATGATGAAATGAAGTAAAGATATGATAAACTCATTAATCTGGACATGATATTATTGAAGAAAAGGACTGAGAGTTAAATTTTAAATGTTTGTCTAAGTCACTAAGTTTCGATGCCTCAAATCCTATCAATTTGAGAACCAACATTTAGGGGGTTTTGGAAGTAACCTTATGGAAATTGGTTTTGAAATATTTGAGGGTCTAGATCTCTCTTGGTTTGTTAAAAACGTGACCATGTCTTACCCATCTTCGATTGACGGAATATGTTATGATGTTTACCTTCTCATCTTTGAGGGAAGGATGACCAAATAGATTTGGAGTCTTGCTTGATGGGGATTTGATAACTAATGGGTGGCTATTGATGTTGTATAGCTTGTAATTCATTTTGGATATCGTAGACCTTCGCAGATCTAGGTTGGTATTGACAATTATGAAGGCATTATTGGATTTACAATACGCAAGTTACGATTGAGTTCATGAGGATGTATTGGAACCATGTTGCATGAAAAATGAAACTTACGATTAGAACCACTAGTGCTTAGAGCCTTGATTGTTGGAGAAAAATAGAAGAGAATGACAAGAAGAGGAGAATAGGAAATTAGAAAGTTAAGTCTAGCGTCAAAATTACAAGAACAAAAATTAACTTCGGGACGAAGTTCTATACAAGAGGGGGTGTATGTAATGCCCCTAAAATGACTATGGACTTTAAGAGCACCTGTCGAGTGACCCGATGGAACAGACTTCAATAAAGTGGCCCTTCGAGTTAGGATGTGTCTTAATAAGGGAGAATCACCTGATGATGTGCATGACTATAGTTGATAAATGAATTAATGAATTGAATTATATGTGTGGATTGGGATAATTGATTGATCAGTTCTTGTTTAAATGCTTAGCCTTGATTGGTCAAGTCAAAGTATAGTAGGATAGCTACAACCCTAGCTTTGTGACTTGGGAGGACGCAACTGAGATGCATCATAGCTTTCCGCATTTATTCTGAACTTCGGGACGAAGTTCTAAATAAGTAGGGGTGTATGTAGTGCCCCTAGACTACTGTAGACGTTGAGGGCACTTGCTTAGTGACCCGACTATTTGAAACATTAATAAAATAATCCTTTGATTTTATTTTGAGTATATTTATGATTACGATTGATTGTAAATCAATAAAATAATGATTTATGTTTGTGAGAAATGTGTGTAGAGACAGGTGAAACGGTTCATCGAAGGACACACAAAGGAATATGAAGGGTCATAGAGTACGGGTAAATCACACATAGGGGGAGCGACGATGATGTCAACTTCTGACAAGAATACCACGCATGAGCAGATAAGCACTGATCCGCTTGCTCAAGAGGAATCCGTGAGGGCATACAAGGTATGCCACGACGGAGCTGGTCACGTACGAGTTGAGGGGTGTGCAGTGAGAACGGACTCACTCCTCAACACCATTAGTCCCTAGATAGCATGTAGACGGAGGATGGATGGTAATGATTCCTAAAATCCCTACAAGAGTTCCCGCAAGTCAAAACGGAAAGATGGTGGCAGAAGGGCCCGACGATGTGGTACTCTGTCGAGAAATGAAAGAATGGACGCAAGGACCCAATGATGCGGTACCATGCCAAGGAATGGAAACCATGGATGATTGGACCCGACGGAGTGGTGCCATGTCAGAGAATTAAAGATAAGGAACCAGGAGCCCAACGGTGCGGCACTGTGATCCTAGTGAGTTTGATTGTTAAATTTAACTACTTAAAAACTTATAAGATTAACTCTAGATTATTACTTGGCAAATGCATAAAAATATTTTAGGCATTTGCACATGAATAGTTATTTTTGTTGAGCATTTAAAATAATCGAAATCATTATTTAGGAGCAAAATAGAATCCTAAGATTAGACACCTAGTCAACTAAAAGCTAGGAGTTAACTAAAGTATCTGGGGGACAGACTTGAGGAAACCTAGGGATTTAGGTGCATCTCCTAGAAAAGCTGACACTTGGATGGGTGAATGTTTTCTTTTAAAATTTAAAAATAATTATATAATTGTGCATGAAGCGACATGTGTCACAAGAGGTTTTCCTTTATAAGGAAGACATTGGGAAGGGGAAAAGGGGCCCATAATTTGGACGATTGTCGTAATTTTCGAGTGCCTCAAAGACTTGCTGCTATTTAAAGGGTTTGGATAAGAAATCCCGGGGGGAGGGAAAACCCAAGCTGGATTTCTAAAAAACGTGTGTGAGCTCTACGACCCAAAGCTTGGGGGAGGCCATGCGACTGAAAGCATGAGCCTATGGTTGGGTGGTGGAGCTAACGGTTGCTTCGCCTATGGTTAAACGAGCTTTGTTGGTTATGGTTATGGTTTGTTTTAATTTGCTAGTTTATTCATTTATTTAGTTTATTTATCGAGTCATTATGCTTTCTAATCTCTTTTGTATCAAGTGGTTGAGTTTCAGGTTAAACAGGAAAGACCCTAGAGGAGGGGCCCTACAACCAATGGGTTAAATACTCCACTACAACTGACTGGGATGATCCCTCTAGGGTGGTCTAATAACCCTTTGACCCACATAACACATACAGGGCCGACCCCCACTAGGGAAGTCTAATAACCGAAGTTACCACATTTCGACAGAGGAATAAACATCTCCGGATATACAATAAGATCTTCACGGAGGAATGAAACATCTCCGGAATAATAAGGTACAAATATAATACTCTTTGAGGTTACAATATCTCAACACCCCCCCTTAACGAGAAGGATATTATAATAGCATCTGCCCGAGCAGGGAGTCATCAACATCATACATGATACATCTATAAATCATTGGAAGCTTTCTCAACATCATCAATAACTCAAGCAGTTACTGGAATATCTTCAAAACTGGAACATCAACATCTTCAGTATTGAGTCTTTATCTTCTGCAGCACTCGAACAGCTACAACACCATCAACATCTAGATCCTCACGATCATCAGCATCGTCATCATACGATTATCAACATCGTCATCACACGATCATCATGATCAGCAACATCGTCATCTAGATCATCATGATCAGCAACATCGTCATCTAGATCATCACGGTCAACAGCATCGTCATCTAGATCATCACGATCAACAACATCGTCATCTAGATCATCACAATCAGCAGCATCGTCATCTAGATCATTACGATCAACAACATCATCAATACAAGTATAAATATCATTAATACAAGTATCCTCATCAATACAAGTATACACATCATCAATACAAGTATCCTCATCAATACAAGTATACACATCATCAATACAAGTATACACATCATCAATACAAGTATCCTCATCAATACAAGTATACATATCATCAATACAAGTATCCTCATCAATACAAGTATACACATCATCAATACAAGTATCCTCATCAATAAAAGTATACACAATAGCAGCATACCCTGCAACACACATGATCCTTCCTTTCGGAGTCACAATCATGTTTAAGACTATCCTTCCTTTCGGAATTACTGGATTTACTGTCTAAGGATGATTAATCCACTCAATCTCATTTAGAACTATCCTTCCTTTCATAATTACTGTATTTACTGTCCAAGGATGATTTAATCCACTCAATTCATTTAGGACTATCCTTCCTTTCGGAATTACTGGATTTACTGTCCAAGGATGATTTAATCCACTCAATTCATTTAGGACTATCCTTCCTTTCGGAATTACTGGATTTACTGTCCAAGGATGATTTAATCCACTCAATTCATTTAGGACTATCCTTCCTTTCAGAATTACTGGATTTATTGTCCAAGGATGATTCAATCCTGATCCACTTACGGGATGATCAATCCCTCTCACTTTAAGACATCTCACCATGTCTAGGGACGATGTAATCCCAATCTATTTACAGGATGATTAGTCCTTATCACTTTAAGACATCTCACCATGTCTAGGGACGAGGCAATCCCAATCTGTTTACAGGATGATTAGTCCTTATCACTTTAAGACATCTCACCATGTCTAGGGATGAGGCAATCCCAACCTATTTACAGGATGATTAGTCCTTATCACTTTAAGACATCTTACCATGTCTAGGGACGAGGCAATCCCAATCTATTTACAGGATGATTAGTCCTTATCACTTTAAGACATCTCACCATGTCTAGGGATGAGGCAATCCCATCATGTACATTTTGAACCGAGGTCCAGGGATGATGTAGTCCTATCTTCAATTCTCTGAGACATCAGTCTACGGATCAATTTTGGGACCGAAGTCCGGGGAAGATACAATCCCCTACATGTTCATTCAGGACTTCATTATCGGAGACCCAGTCTACGGCTCTCTTTAGAACATGTGTTCAAGGATGATGCAATCCCTCTTCTTTCTCGGAGACATCTGTCTACGGCTCCTTTTAGAACATGTGTTCAAGGATGATGCAATCCCTCTCACGTACACCAAGGACTTCATTCTCAAAGACATACGTCTACGGTTCTCCAGGGATGATCCAATCCCCTCATGTCCACCAAGGACTTCATTCTCGAAGACATACGTCTACGGCTCTCTTTAGGACTGAAGTCCAGGGATGATCCAATCCCCTCATGTCCACCAAGGACTTCATTCT
Source organism: Larix kaempferi (assembly GCA_027924585.1). Lineage (NCBI taxonomy): Eukaryota > Viridiplantae > Streptophyta > Pinopsida > Pinales > Pinaceae > Larix > Larix kaempferi. Next base: position 120,511 of record BSBM01001474.1, on the reverse strand, counting down.
CGAAGACATACATCTACGGATCTCTTTAGGACTGAAGTCTAGGGATGATCCAATCCCCTCATGTCCACCAAGGACTTCATTCTCGAAGACATACGTCTACGGCTCTCTTTAGGACTGAAGTCCAGGGATGATCCATGACATAGGAAAACATACCTGGATTAGTATACCTGCTTAGTTATGTCTAAAATACCTAATCAATATCTTCTTTGTTCTCTTCAATGATTTAGAGATCCTATGCTGGAACCTGCATATCTCATAGGTTAAGCATAATAGAACAAAGTCATACATACCTCATAAGTAGAACAAAGATTATGGATGAGTCTTTGTCTTCATGTTGTCATGGTCATGGAACTTGATTTGTCTTTTGTGATGTACCTGTATCTTGTTAGTAGACAACATCAACCTCACACAACACCATAATGCATTAGTACAATCATATAGCCCTAATCAATGAATGTCTTGATCATTCACATGCATTCATACTGTTACTAGGGTGATAAGACAATTCTAATATTAATCAAGATTGTACTAATAAATAATATGAAGACAAACACATCATGAACTTAATCAAGAAGCATATTTCAAGACATACCTGAACCTCCTTAAGTCATACCTGTCGAGACTTCTTGTAGTCTTATTATGTAAGGCCTTAGCCTCAACTCCCCCTGAAACTTGATCTGGAGCTTGATTAGGGTTTGCTAGAGAAACCCTAAAAATTCAATTTTTTACTTTCACACTTCTGAATGGATGGAAGGATGTGTCTTGTTGAGCTGATCAAACTAGCATACTTCAATTTTGAAATCTCCAAAATTTGACCCCTCAAAAATGCTTTCGAAACTTCTGGATCTTTTGGACAGGAACCCGAACTAGGGTTTGATGAAGCCCACCCTTCTGTGCAATCAAAAGGTTCGATCCAAGGCTCTAAACTCTTATTTTTATGAGGAGCTTCCAGCCGTGGTTACAGACTTCAAAAATTCCAACTTTTGCTGAAGCCCTAATTTTCCATCTTTCCGATCAAAATCCCAAACTGGGGTTTGATCAAGCTCGGTCTTCTACCCAACCAAAAAATTCGATCTTGGTCTCTAAATTTTGATTTTCCTGAGTAGCATTCAGCCGTGGATTTCAATTCCAAGGATTCTAACTTTCTCCGAAACCCTAAATTCCGGAAGCCATGAATGAAGGTGCTCCAAAAATAATTCTGTTTTGACAGAAATATGTACCTGATTGTTTCTGTTGTAACTCCAAAATTTTTGCTCCACAGGGTCTGAATACTTTTTCCTGTGATATCCTAACCTGTCATCTTTCCAACGCAATAGGTCTGAACACAATTGGATTTTCTGAGAGAGAGTTATGCCAAGTGTCGCAACGTGACCTGTTTATGGGATAAAACAGGAGAGCGAACTTGTACGGCATGCCACGTGTCACTGGTTCAACTTCGGACTCTAAAAACGTTTCCTGACATAGTACAGTCTGTGTACTACCTATCATTTTTTACGAAATTTCATTTGGAGCTTCCTAGCCCAAGTTATGCCAAGTGTCGCAACGTGACTTGTTTATGGGATAAAACAGGAGAGCAAACTTGTACGGCGTGCCACGTGTCACCGGTTCAATTTCGGCCTCTGAAATTTTTTTCCTGAGATAGTACAGTCTGTGTACTACCTGTCACTTTTTACTAAATTTCATTTGGAGCTTCCTAGCCCAAGTTATGACCTTTTTTTCCTAGGTCACCTGATTTTGACTGAGATCTGGAAGAGGCAGAAATCCTAACTTGTACTGATCATAACTTACAAAGTACAACAAATCTGAGGGTGCCCTTTGGACAAAAGATACCTGGAGATGTTATCTACGACCTGTAAAGGTTTCATATCCTGAACCTTGGCCAAAATGTATTTATGGCGAAAGTTCCACGATGACTAGTTTTTTCTATATAAAACCCTAACCTTCAAATTGTCGTAAGTAAAGCAAGTGTCGTAAGTGCCATACCTTGCCTTCCTTCAGGTTAGCTCTGATACCATGTCTAGATTTAATATGCTAAGACAGAAAATAACAGCATTACATTCCATTTCACAATAATAGCATATACAGGATCACTGAAGAAACAACAAGCATGGCATAAACACAAAAGACACAGATTTATCCTGGGAAACCCTCATGGGGTAGAAAACCCAGCAAAGCTTTCTCAATATAGATGACCAGCAATATACAAATATGCAAACCAAAGACATGATCTCCTCCTCCACCATAGCAGATCTCTCCTCCACAAGTGCGCCTCTCTCAAGTGAGTGAGTGTGTAAAATGAGGAATACACCTCCTCTATTTATACACTACTTTGACTTATCTTTTACACAAGACATGTAGGCTCGTATTTAACCAATGGGTTAAATACCCCACTACAACTGACTGGGCCGACTCCTCTAGGGTGGTCTAATAACCCTTTGACCCACATAACACATACAGGGCTGACCCCCACTAGGGAAGTCTAATAACCCAAGTTACCACATTCCGACAGAGGAATAAACATCTCTAGATATACAATAAGATCTTCACGGAGGAATGAAACATCTCCAGAATAATAAAGTACAAATATAATATTCTTTGAAGTTACAATATCTCAACATTTAATATGTAAGTAAACATTGTTAAAGTAGCTAATTCTTTTAGAATATATATAAAATAAAATTGTTACATGTGACCATAGAAATTGATGAAATTATTTAGATGTTGAGAAAAATGTATTTATATATAATGGAACTATTATAAAATTACATTTAAATACTTGAAGGGAATAAGTATATTTCATAACACATTTACTTTAAGATAGTGAAGGAAAAGTATTTATATATGCAATATAACCATTATAGAGCTATATTCAAATACTTTAAAAGAATTATCTATATGAATGATGGAACTTTAGATAGTATTAATACATCTATGGCATTTGAAAATAAGTTTTTATGTGTAATATTGAAATCATGAACTATTATGATTTTAAAACAATTACAATTTAAGAGAACGTATATATATAAGGTTGAAGAAGAGAACGTATATATATATATATATATATATATATATATATATCGACGAGGCCTTAATAACAAAAGGATGGAAGGACAGATTCTAACTTGATGAGTAAGATTGAGGAGTATGAAACCTCACAAGAATGATCCATAGAAAACAAACTAATTAGGAATTCAATTTGGAAATTGAGAATAAGGAAATTGAAGAAAGTTTTAATGGGAATTAGAAGCATTGGAAAGCTTTTTGAATTAATTGAAAAGGGATATCTTGATCATGTATAGGAGGAAATTGAAGTAGGTGGTGTATAATGGCATGGTAATGATGAAGTGTAACTTGGAATACCTACCCATGGGACCTACAAACTAAACTCAAATGAAGCTAATCTTAGGTCATGGTCAAACATTGATGAAAAGGACAACTAATCCTCGATATGGAAACTCGATGAGGTTAAGAAAGCATACTTAGTACAATTTGATGAGATTATTGAAGTAGTCCTATGACAAAAGAAATGATGAAATGAAGTAAAGATATGATAAGCTCATTGATCTGGACATGATATTACTGAGGAAAAGGACTAAGAGTTAAATTTTAAATGTTCATCTAAGTCACTAAGTTTTGAGGCCTCAAATCCTATCAATTTAAGAACCAACATTTAGGGGTTTTGGGAAGTAACCTTATGGAAATTGGTTTTGAAATATTTGAGGGTCTCTCTCTCTCTTGATTTGTTAAAAACGTGACCATGTCTTACCCATCTTTGATTAACGGAATATGTTATGATGATTACCTTCTCGTCTTGGAGGGAAGGATGTCCAAATATATTTGGAGTCTTTCTTGATGGTGATTTGCTAACTAATGGGTGGCTATTGATGTTGTATAGCTTGTAATTAATTTTGGATATTGTAGACCTTCGCAGATCTAGGTTGGTATTGACAATTATGAAGACATTATTGGATTTACAGTATGCATGTTACGATTGATTTCATGAGGATGTATCGGAAGCACGTTGGATGAAAAAGAAAACTTACGATTGGAACCACTAGTGCTTAGAGACTTCATTGTTGGAGAAAAATAGAAGAGAATGACAAGAAGATGAGAATAGGAAATTAGAAAGTTAAGCCTAGTGTTGGAAGTACGAGAACAAATTTAACTTTAGGACGAAGTTCTATATAAGAGGGGGTACATGTAATGCCCCTAGAATGACTGTGGAACTCAAGGGCACCTATCAATTGACCCGGCTGAATAACTTCGATATAGTGGTCTTATGAGCCTTGTTATGTCTTAAACGATTGAGGAAAACCTGAAGATGTGAATGATGACAATAATTGATAAATGAATTAAGGAATTAAAGTATATTTGTGGAGTGGGATATTTGATTGATTACTTCTTGCTTAATGATTAGCCTTGATTGATCAAGTCAAAGTGCAGTGGGATAGTTACAGTTCTAGCTCTGCGATTTGGGAGGATGCAACTGAGATGCCTCATAGATTTCTACATTTATTCTAAACTTCGGGACGAAGTTCTAAATAAGTAGGGGTGTATGTAGTGCCCCTAGACTACTGTAGACATTGAGAGCACCTGTTGAGTGACTTGACTGTTTGAAACATTAATAAAATAACCCTATAATTTTATTTTGAGTATATTTATGATTACGATTGATTGATATATGTGCATTTGGGTAGTTATTGTGAATGGACAATTTCATGCTGTTTAATGATTAACTTTGATATGAATGATGCTTAATGACTAGCTGTTCAATTTATTATGTGATTAGACGAATGAGTAATGATTGAGTAAATTATAGATGCTTAATGAAGCAGCAGATTTATAAATCAAATTGTGATTATTGAAGATAGTGCTACTAATTTACGTTTGTGAGAATAGTGTGTAGCGATAGGTGAAATGATTCACCGACGGACACACAAAGGAATATGAAGGGTCGTAGAGTACGGGTAAATCACACACAGGGAGAGTGACGACGATGTCGACTTCCGACGAAATACCACGCTTGAGCAGATAAGCACTGATCCGCTTGCTCAAGAGGAAAGCGTGAGGGCGTACGAGGTGGGCCACGACGGAGCTGGTCACGTATGAGTTGGAGGGCACACAGTGAGAACGGACTCACTCCTCAATGCCATTAGTCTCTAATAGCGTGTAGACGGAGGATGGAAGGTAATGGCTCCTGGAATCCCTACATGAAGTTTCCGCAAGTCAAAACAGAAGGATGACGGCAGAAGGGCCCGACGGTGCGGTACCCTACCGAGAACGGAAAGAGTGGACAAGGACCCAACGATGTGGTACCTTGCCAAGGAATGGAAACTACGGATGACTGGACCCGATGGAGTGGTGCCATGTCGGGAAAATTAAATTAAGGAACAAGGAGGCCCAATGGTGTGGCACCGGGGTTCTAGTAAAAGTTGACTGCTAAAATTAACTGCATTGAAATGTATAAGTTTGCACCTAGAACATTACTTATAAATGTATTTGAGTACTTTAGGCATTTTCACATAAATGATTACTTTGGCATTTAAATAATATTAAGTGTTATTTAGGCATTTGCACATGAAAGGATACTTCTGATTATTTAAAAATATTATAAAGATTTATTTAGGAGCAAAATGGAATCCTAGGCATGGGCACCTAGTCAACTCCACCTACATCACAAATCTAGGAGTTAAGTGAAATATCTAGGGGACAAACTTGAACAAACTTAGGGATGTTGGTGCATCTCCTAGAGAAACTGACACATGGATGGGTGAGCTTTATTAATTTATTAATTTAATAAAATGAATATTTTTGCATGAAGCGACACATGTCGCATGAGATTTTCCTTTATAAGGAAGGCATTGGGAATGGGTAAAGGACCCAGAACCTGGATGACTATCGTAATATTGAGTTACCTCATGACTTGCTGCTATTGAGGGTTTGGCTGGAAATCTTGGTGGGGGGAAACCCAAGCTGGGTTTCTTGAGAATTGTGTGCGAACTTTACGACCCAAAGCTCGGGGGAGGCCATGCGACTGAAAGCACGAGCCTATGGTTGGGTGGCGAAGCTAACGGTTGCTTCGCCAATGGTTAAACGAGCTTTGCTGGAGGGATCCTATGGAAGACGAAGACGAAAATGGATCAGCTAGATCGGGTTGACAGGTTAAGGTTTTGCTTATTTTTGTTAAGTTATTCACGCTTTTTATTTATATTTACAATAACTATGATGACTAATTTGTTTGTATGAAGTTGTTAAAGTTTCAGGTTTAGTTCAAGGTGTCCCTAAAGGATAGGTCTTACGTAGGTACATTAAGTAAATGTTTATTGGTTGCAGTTTTCAAGAATGATGAATGAACATTCTTTCCATGTTTCAACTAGTGAAAATCTAGAGAATATTCGAGAGGTATATTTATTATTTACATATTTGTAATTATGTTTGAACTTGATATATATATATATTTTGAATTTTAATTTAACTATGCATCCTATTGTTAATTTGATTTATCCATGCAGGTTTCTTTAGATACGAACTTTATAAATGATTTACCATCTATTGTGAGCTAATGTTTTTTTAATATTTTTGTTTTAGTTTTAAGTTAATTGGCACAGTAATTTTTTTGGTTTGCATTATGTTTTATTTATTAACACAATTTAAGTTTTAGGGGGGAGATATAGGTTCTCTGCTTCATGCAGCAGATATTGGCAAGGAGGTCATTTTGTTCACACTTGAATTGATCTTTGATATAAGTTTAATATTTTAGTTTTTATGGATTTAGTTAAAATTTGTTCAAGTAATTTATGAGATTCATAAATTGATTTTATACATGTTGCAGCTTGGGTCTCTTAAGTCTTTTGGAGGCAAAGGGAAAACTCATTTGGAGGATGGTGGTGGACAAGTATTTGGAGAATTTGATGTAATTTTGTTAATAATTGAATTGTTTTTTGATATATAAGTTTAATATTTTAATTTTCTGAATTTAGTTTAAATAATTTAAATCATATTTATAATTTTAATTTTAATATTTTATACATGTTGCAGGGTGGGTTGAGTTCAGGGAGAGGCCCTAGTGGAGGATAACATGGTGGACATTTTCTTTTTATAGCATGATGGACTTTTTTTTGTTGATATGCATAGATTGCAAAGATTTGTTTTGGACATGTCGAGGAGATTTATTTTTGGACTAGATACATATATGTACATTGAACTTGCATGTTCATAAACATTTTTTTGAGGATTATATACATGTCTTTTGAACTTACATATTTTGTGAAATTTTCTTTAAATGATCTACTTATATTTGTTTATTTAGCATATTTGGTGTGATTTAAAAGTTTAAAATATGTACTTGCATGTTTAAATGAATGAATGAATATATAAGAATGAATATTAAGATTAAGAATGTTAAGAACATGATATTTTTGAATATTATGAAGTTTATGAATGTTAAAGGAAGTTTAAAAATGGATGAACATAGGTTTAAAGTTCATGAATGAGGAAGTTTTGATTGAAATATGAATGAATGTTAAGATTGAATATATTAAGAACATGAATGTTATCTTTGAATGTTAGGAAATTTATGAATGTTAGAAGTTTTGATGGAAATATGGATGAGCTAGGAAGTTTAAAAATGAATGTTATCTTTGAATGTTAGGAAGTTTAGGAATTTTAGAAGTTTTAATAGAAATATGGATGAATTAGGAAGCTTAGGAATGTTCTAGGAAGATTAGGAATGTTATCTAAGTTTTGATGGAAATATGGATGAACTAGGAAGTTTAAAAATGAATGTTAAGAACATGAATGGTATATTTGAATGTTAGAAAGTTTAGGAATGTTAGAAGTTTTGATAGAAATACATTGATGAACTAGGGAGCTTAAAAGTGAACACATGTTAAGTTCAAATTTTAGGAATGTTAGGAAGTTTAGGAATGTTAGAAGTTTTGATGGAAATATGGATGAACTAGGAAGTTTAAAAATGAATGTTATCTTTGAATGCTAGGAAGTTTAGGAATGTTAGAAGTTTTAATAGAAATATGGATGAAATAGGAAGCTTAAGAATGTTATCTAGCTTAGGAATGTTAGGAAGATTTGGAATGTTATCTAAGTTTTGATGGAAATATGGATGAAATAGGAAGTTTAAAAATGAATGTTAAGAACATGAATGTTATCTTTGAATGTTAGGAAGTTTAAGAATGTTAGAAGTTTTAATAGAAATATGGATGAACTAGGAAGCTCAAAAGGGAACACACGTTAAGTTCAATTTTTAGGAATGTTAGAAGTTTTGATGGAAATATGAATGAACTAAGAAGTTTAAAAATGAATGTTAAGAACATGAATGTTATCTTTGAATGTTAGGAAGTTTAGGAATGTTAAAATTTTTGATAGAAATATGGAAGAACTAGGAAGCTTAAAAATGAACATGTTAAGTTCAAATTTTAGAAATTTGTTAAGAAGTTTTGATTGAAATTTGAATACTATGTTTAAATTTTGATAGGAATGTTAAGAATGAATGTGATGGTAAGAATGGATGTTAAGGAATTTATGATAAGGTGCAATGAATGAATTAATGTTAAGATTGAATGTCAAGAACATGATTGTTATATTTGAATGTTAGGAAGTTTATGAATGTCAGGAAGTTTTGATAGAAATATGAATGTTAGGAAGTTTAAAAATGAATATTACCTAAGATCAAAGTTCCAGAATTTGTTAGGAAGTTTTGATTGAAATATGAATGTTAGGAAGTTGAAAAATAAATATTATCTGTTCAAATTTTGATATGAATTTTTAATTAATAATTCTTATTTTCAATGTCCAGGTACATTTGATGCGGCTGAAATCATGGCAAATGGGGATAATGATTTTTTGTTTTTTAATCATAAGCGAAGATTACAAGATTGTGAAGCTTGTGCTAAATTAGAGCAATGATTTTAGACAATAATTTGATGAATTTTCATCGATTTGTTGTAAATAATCATTCCTCTAATTTAGCATAAGCTTCACAATCCTGGGATCTTTTCTTGTGATTAAAAATCAAATGATCGTTGTCTCTATTTGCCATGATTTCAGTTATGTGAACTTACACAAGCGATATTTTAAATTAAAGATTCGGGGCGGAGAGTGGCGACAACCACAAATCCGTTATCTCATCCCTTAAGTGGTCTAATAGACATACGGGGACCCGAATAAAGTATTTTAGACAGAATTAAGATAAAAAATTTACACATTGAGGTTTTCATTACCAAATAATTTTTGAATTCAAATTTCAGCATACTAGAATACGATCATTTAAACTCTTATACTCCAGTTCCTTTCAAGATCATAGACATAGAAAGAAAAAAATATATTGTACACAACATTTGACAATGACATGTACAAAACCATTCATCTAGTAATTTTAAATATATAGTTTTAAAAACATCGCAATGGAATACTGTCCTCAATTATCCGTTCATGGTCATATTTGGACAGTTTCCATTTTTTATTTTTTAATTGTTTTTTCGATGGAACTTGAACCAATTTTATTCGGGATGCACATACTAAATGGCTATATTGACAACATATAACATCAGGTTCATAATCCTGAAAGTAAACATAATTTTGAGTCATATGGGTCTGCTGAAAAAAATAGCCCTTTAAAATGATGGATCCTCTCTCGTATGTATATCCGTTGTCATTGTAGTCTTCCAATAACTTCATTTTTACTTCAGTGCATTACATCAAATAATACTTCACATTTTCGTTGTTGTTTACAGGTGCAATCACAACAAAAGCATCTCCTGTGCAAATTACAATTGATGTTAGGATTTTTAATTCAATTAAATTGACTAATATACATGTGTATAAGGTGAAGGACAAGAATGAACAATCGACAAAACAGTGGTATTTGATCATTACCTTCTCTAACGGGATCTGAAATTCTGTCGCCATCAGATGATATTGCTATATCTTCTAATTCTAATTCTTCTATGCTTGCTAGTGGCATTTTTCCTTTAGGATTAATCTCCGTGTGTTTCTAATGTTTTACGTACTTGTTCGTTATGTTTTCACAAACTTCTGTAGATTCAATATTTTCAGTGCAAATATGACAAAAGCATGATTGCTTTCTACTGTCAAATGCATAAATGTTTTGGAAGGCTTTTGTTTGAATAGAGTGAAAATATCTAGTCCTCTGTATGGTGGTAGTGTCGTATGGTATTGATCTATTTATATCTTGGACCCCAACATGCCAAAAAAACCTAGTACACAAATGACAAATTTTGATGTTAGGTACATACTTTTTTTAAAATTAACAATAAAATATAAATTAAAACATTTGTGTGTACATACCTGTGCACATCTTTTGATTATTGATTATAATCATGGTTTAGATGTGATTTACACCATTGGACAACCTCTGCAGCTGAATGGAATCGTGCAGAACTATGGTTCATTTTCCATCTTTGAAGTGCTCTTTTTACGCATGCTCCCGCACCATCATGTTCACATTTTCCATGACCAGTTTCAAAGAAATTCCAACGATGTTTAATGTTCAATGCTTTATGAAGTCGACATAACCAATAAAATGATCGCAAAGATTTAAATTGTTCGGCACATCCATCTGACCATATCCAATGCTCATTGAATTTAATGTGACATCCCTTTAGTGAATTGTAGAAAATACTTTCAATACAATGCTGAACAAAATGTGTATCATGTGTACAATCGTCGCTGATATAAAAGTGATATTATTTAATCACATCTCGATTGTCACACGTGCTTTCAATGCCATCAACATCCTGTTGATAATGTCTATATAAAACATGGACAAATATCGAAACTTGGTCAAAATGATAGTATTCACTTTGTATCTCTTTTCGTGCAGCAAATGTGTAATTTTTTGCAAAATCAACCACTGACAAAATTGTTCCTGGTGGAAAAATTTCATGAGACTGTTTGAATTGAAGGTCTTGCCATCGTGCTCTATATGAATGCTTGGTGTATTTATAAATTTCACTTTCGAATTTTTTGAGAAAATCTGTCACACCTATTTTATCTTCTCGCAAATAAATCCTTTTGGAATGTACATCACTAGTACTTGTAATGTATTCATATCTTCTCCAATCAATGGTGACATTTGACAGTGAGTGATCAGTATCGATAGGATATTTATTGTGGAATAAAACCAAATTTTCACAACGATTACAATGTTTTCCATTGACACATTTCTTATTATAAAATACTTCATCGTGATTTCTCTCACATAGGGTTTGAGATATGAATTCATGTATTGTGGGCGGAGGTGGTGAATTTGTCTAAAACATTTTACCAAATTCAAGAAATGTGTCGTAATATAATTGAAATTGCACATGGTAACGGTAACAACATGTGTCACGGATAGTAATAGGTCTAACATACCATGGTTTTAGTTTCACAAATGTAGTGATTGACACATTAATTCCATCATGATCTTCCTTGAATTTATTGAACAATTATACTTGTGTCATATCCATTATATGTTTTGGACTGCTTACATATACTCCTCATGATACTCTTTGTCGTATTACATCTCTTGAATTTGGTGAAACTCGAGCATGTGTCAACCAATATTCCCTTATAATATCTTTAACACCTGCTCCCATTCTATCTTTGTAAGGTTGTCTACAAATAATTGCCCAACAAGCAAGTTCATCATTTTCATCTATTTGCATTCTGAATTTGCTATGTTTGTATAATGTCTTTCTTGAGGTTCCAACTGCTTTTTCTAGCTGTGTTGTCAAACGTTTTTGTTTAGTACTAGTCGAAATAATTGTTGTATGAATTGCTCTTCGTGCAGCACTAATGTCTTTCTTCCTATATTTTCCAAACTTTTTTATTTCATCACCTATATTTTCTATCACATTATGTTTTAATTTCGACTCTTTGGTCGCCTTGTGAATACCCAATAATGATGTAGCATATTCTAACTTCTTGGTCACTAATAAACATCTCAAAATTTGTGCTTGTCCTATTGCTGAATAATTCTTCAGAACATCATCATAAATTTTTTGAGCCCGATATCGTGCAGCATGTATGGGTATTTTTTTTTCATATTTGTTACAATCAATGTTTTCTAACGTTTCATCATCAATAGTGAAAGTACCTATACATAAAGTTAAATTTAATTTAAAACATGTATCCAAAAATACAATTCATTATAAAAAATGAATTTGGAAAATACATGATATATACATACCTAGTCCAATTTTTGGTTCTTGAACTTGATCTTCAATATTGACTTCATCGACATTAGTATGCAAATCACTATTTACATCTTCAACAATGGTTTCTTCAACTTCAATTTGTTCTTCTTGTACTCTATTTTCAATTTCCATTTCGTCAACATTATCATGTAAAACTGTATTTGTATCTTCAATAATCGTTGCTTGCGTTTCCGCAAGGCTTGCTTTGTTGGCATGGTATTTAAGTTTTTCTTTTCTCTATTATCATCATCATTAGCACGTTTACGATCATATTTTCTTTGACGGTTTCTCTTACTGCCCATGATTGTTTAATCTATAAATGATAAATTAAAGAATCATCATTTTATTGTAAAAAAAAAATGAAGATTTAAAAACAGTTACGAAATTTATAAACACGTGAACTGAAATTTACTTCACCTTATCAAAATCGTGTAAGAGTCTTTTGAAGAAAAAGTCTTTGGAAATGAAAGGAAATTTCTTTGAATGAAATAAGAACTCTTTGACAATAAATCACCTTTGAAAAAACCCATTGAAAAAGAATAATAACACTTTCTAAATAAATCTTCTTTGTAAACCCACTGGAAAAAAAAAAACTTCTTTGAAAAAATACCTAGGAAAAAGATTTCTTTGTAAAAACCCTTGCAACGAAATAATGTTTTTGCAAAAATAACTTGGGCGACTTTGAAAAAACCCATTTTCAAAGAAATAAGAAGGAAAAATACACCTCCTTTGTAAAAATAACTTGAAATAAAATCTTATTTGCAAAAATGCCTAGGAATAAAAACTCTGTAAATGCACACTTTGGAAAGAAACATTTTCTGAAAAAACCACTTGTAAAATACTTTGTAAAAGAAACGTTTTTTGCAAAAATACTTAGGAAAAAAAAAACTTTGAAAAAAATCATTTGAAAAAGTCATTTTCAAATAAATAAGAAGGAAAAAAACAACTACTTTGAAAAATTAACTTGGAATAAAAACTCTTTAAAATCACCATTTTGGAAAAAAAACCTATTGCAAGGAAATAAGAAGTGCAGAAGCTTGGAATAAAAATTTATTTTTCAAAAATGCCTTAGAAAATCATTCTTTCAATGTATTCCTTAGAAAGAAGTAACAAAAAAAATACTTCATAAAAAAAACTCTCTTTGCAAAAAAAGCTCCTTAGAAAATCCTTGGAAAAAAAATCCATTGCAAAGAAATAAGAAGTGCAAAAAGCTTGAAAAAAAATACTTTATAAAAAAAACTCTCTTTGCAAAAAAAACTCTTTAGAAAATCCTTGGAAAAAAAACCCATTGCAAAGAAATAAGAAGTGCAAAAAGTTTGGAATAAAAACTCATATTGCAAAAATGCCTTAGAAAAACATTCTTTCAATGTATTCCTTAGAAAGAAGTAAGAAAACAAATATCTTATAAAAAAAACTCCCTTTGCAAAAAAAAATCCTTAGGAAATCCCTTAAAAAATATTCTGACCAGAAAGTATGCGATATTAAAATGTGCGAAATTAATTGAAGTATTTAGTTTTATTTATATAAGTTTAGACAAGAACGGTTTGTTTTGTTTTGTTTTGTTTTTTTTTTTTTTCGGTCAAGGAGTTTTTTTTTACGTTTGGTTATTCAGACGAATAACCTTTGATTAAATTGACGTCGTCGTTACGAAAAACAGTTATTCGGCTGAATAATTATTTGGCCGAATAACCTCTGAAACCTGAAAATTTGATTGTCTCTCACAGTTTTCAGGTTTCTCCATTTTTGGAAGGTAAAAATGATCTCTTACACTACAAAGCGACTGTCGGACTTGATACCATTAGTTTTTTTATTGAATCTACTTTCTGAATATATAGATTTCTTTGTGTATAGGTAAAATCTGATATTTGTAATTGTTTATTTTCTTAATAGGTGTCGAGTTTAGTTTCATCTCTTTCAAAATGTGATGAAATAAAAAATCCATAACTTTGAAAATACACCACGAAAAAAATTGAGAAAACTATGGTGCAGTTAATTGGCGTGTCTACTTCAAAAGGGTATTCATAGAATTTTTAGTTTTATATTTAATTGAGAGAAAAATTTTGCGACAAAAAATATGTTGAAAATCGACAAGGTTTTCCCATTGATCAAATTCAAATAAATATAATAATTAGTATATAGATCCATTTGTTACAAACTTATAGTCATGCAGTAGTATATTGTGTGTAGATTGTCGTAGCATATTTGTTTTTTGCAAAAAACAAGTTTAACAATGATTTTATGTGTGCGACAAAATATGGCTATTTTGTAGTCCTTTCATTTTATAAGAACACACTGTCAAACATTTGCCGAATCCACATATCAAATCTCAATATAAAAAATTGAAAAAAATATGGATAGTAAGCTAACATAATTCTCTAAAAGTTTGCTTTTTAGTGAAAAGTGAAATTCCAAACAAAAATATCACTTTTATTCGCCCAAAGATGGAAAACATGAAAAATTCAGAATTATTTTTCTCACGGAACCCCCAAAATAGACACCCATCTTCATGGATTCACCCGATGATCTATATATACATTATCATGTTTTGGATACGGATTCATATCATTGATACATGAAATTTTATCATATATGGACTTTAGATATGGACTTTTGGATATTTTGTATATTTTATCATATTGATGTTTTCATGTGTATTTTGTAAATGATTTGAAATTGATTGTTTTTTATATTAGATCTGGACATAGTTATTACAGTTACAAATTTATGTTTTGTCGTTTCAAATGCAAATTTAATGTGTAGTTACAATTTAGTTCAATTTAAAATGCAAATTTCGACTATATTAGAGTTCACATCTTCCAAAATTTAGAATTGAATACATACATTACGTTTTAAAATTGAAATTACAATGTAAAATTTTCAATTTAATGTGTAATTTCAATTCCAATTCAATTGCAATTTAAAAGCTCATTTTCAACTACATTACAATTGCAGAAATGAAATCAACATGTAAAATTAGAATACATTTGAAATTAATAATTAAAATTTTGATTACATTATGTTGTCTACACATTACAATTCAATTACAATTTACACATTCCAATTCAATTACAATTTAAAATTAAAATCTCAAATTTAATGTGTAATTTCAATTGAGAATACAATGTGTTGTTCCAATTTACAAGTTCAATTTCAATTACATTACAATTGCATTTGAAATAAAAATTTTAAATTATGATACATTGTACAATCTAAAATTTAAATTTTACAATTTTACCTTGTATATAGATGTATTTTAAATTCTCAATTTTGTATTTATTTTAACTTTATAGTATAATTTATAAATAAATAAATATTTAAAATACAAGTTGCAAATCACTATGCAAAGAATAAATGATTACAACACTTCTACCCTAGAATTTCAAGGACAACATCATGCATCCCATGTTGTATAGAAGTGAAGTAAAAATTTGAGATTGATTTTCTACCCATCATAACATACTTATTATACTCTAAATGTGGGGAAAAAAACATTGATTTAGAGATGAATACGATATTTAATTAAAAACATTGCAGTGATATGATAGAGGGGAAATTCATAATTTTTAATACAAAATAACATTTTCATTAGTTGATGATTTTGCAATTTCAACAATAGACATTTAAATGGAAATTGTAATTTTATCATAAATTGCAATTTTAATAATGCTTCACATATCAATGCAAGGTTGCAAACATTGCAAATTTAATTATTTCCAATTTGTCCTAACAAAATATATGGTTCTAATCATTAATCTTATCATGGTAATATGTCATATTATGCAAATAAAAATATATGTGATAAATGAATTTTTTTTGAAGTAAATATTATAATTAAATAGCTCTTTGAACATTCATTTGTATTCAAATATTCATTACTATGAAAATATTGCCAACCACCATAACTATGAAAATATCCATTCATTTGTTTTCAAATTGAATAAATTCTAACTAATACATAATTATCAAGCATGTAAATTTCAAAATATTCATTTATTTGTTTTGAAATTGAATTTTCTAACAAAACAAGAATTGAAATTACATTTAACTTGAAATTGTTAGTAACTTAAAAAATTGCAATTAGTTAAATATGTACAATTTAACTTGAAAATATAGTGTCTAAGTGTACATTTAATTTGAAAATTATTCTAATAACATTGAAAATTGTTAATAAAGTTTAGAAATTTCAAAATAGTTAATATGTACATACATTTTAACTTGAAAATAAAATCTAAGTGTACATTTCATTTGAAAATTGTTGGACAATAAAATTGAAAAATGTTATCAAACTTTGAAATAATTTGAAAATTGTTTTAAAGCAACTTTGAAGCATAATTTGAAAATTGTTAGCAACTTTGAAATAATTTGAAAATAGTTAAAAATATGTTCATATCTTAACATGAATAAAGAATATAAATTTACATGTTTCATTTGAAAATTGTTCTAATTTAAGTTTGGTCTAAAGCCACTTGAAAATTGTTCATTTAACATAAAAATTGTTGCAAACTTTGAAATTTAAATAACAAATTGATGAAATAAATAAGAATATAATTACAAATAAATATGAAACAAATTAAATTATGAAATTTAGTTAGATTTATTAAAAAATTGTTACTAATTTTGTAAATTATGTAGCATGATATTTAATTTATGATAGCATGTAATTCAATAATTTACCTTGGTTGTCCTCCATTGAAATTTGTTGCACCAAATGTGCATCTTCTTCTTCTTTCAACCTTTCTCTTTGTTGTTTCATTCCTTCTTTATTGTACTCACGTTCTTCATTGGCATTTTGTTGTCTAACATGTTTTCTTTGTCTTTTTTTTTTTTTTTTTATATTCTCCATCTATCTACAATGAAAACAAACATTTTGTTTTTCAAAATGTTATAAGAAACAACAATATGTTAGTATGTAATCTTGAAATATGCCTACAAATAAATCTTACATGAATCAATTTACAATGAAAACAAACATTTTGTTTTTCAAAATGTTATAAGAAACAACAATATGTTAGTATGAAATCTTGAAATATGCCTACAAATAAATCTTACATGAATCGATTTACAATGAAAATAAACAATTTTTTTTTCAAATTATTATAACAAACAATAAAATGTTAGTATGAAATCTTGAATTATGCCTACAAAGATATCTTACATGTCTAATGAGGTCTAATTCAACAATATGAAAATAAAAAATATTTAATTCAACAAGATCAAATCCACAAATCTCTAATTTAGCAAGATCAAATTGTTAAATCTCTAATAGAAAAAAAAAAAACTAGAAAGGAAGTAAATTATATTTTGTGAATCCTTTGTTAGTTATATACAGGTTCGTTGTTGTTTTTCGGAGGGAAGGGTAGTTGGAAACATTAATTGTTGCCAACTCCTTTCGCGGTTTCACCTCGGCTGCTTTATATTTTTTTTTACACAGTTAAACCCTCGATCGGGCCTTTTTGATAGATGCTCGATCGAGCAAATACCTCGATCAAGGGTTTAACGAGACGTCGATCGAGGTTATATTAAACCCTCAATCGAGGTATAGTTAAACCCTCGATCGAGGTTCTATTAAGCCCTCGATCGAGGTTTTTAAAAAATATCGATCGAGCAAATAACTCGATCGAGGGCTTAAAATACAGGTCGAGAGCCCCTTTCTCAACATAATGGAATGTTTGTCTGCCTTCCATAGAGTTGAACTATGGCATTAAATGCTCATTAATGAGTAGACTTGATACCATTGGATTCGTCAACGAATCCTCTATCCAGATATATAAAATTTACAAATTTTTATCTTCATATGTCTGTTGTTTTTAATTTTCTACTAAAACTTCCCTAAAAAACCATGCCGACAACTTCAATTGAGCTCAAAGATAAATCCACAACATTCAAAATATACATCCAAAAAATTTAAAAAAATACACAAGCCCCAGATAAATGCGTCCTCTTTAAAATGGTAGTTTTAGTTTTGCAAATTATGTAAAAAATCATAATATTTCATGCACGCACACACATGTGTGCAAAATGCGACTTAAATATACATTGGTAAGTTTCGAAAAATAATAATAAATATAATTTTTCGAGAAAAATTAAAAGAAAAATATGTAAGCCCCAGTGCACTCTGTCTAGATCATGTTCACATATTTCATTTTTTAAAATTATTATTTAACATTAATTTATTGTGCACGCACACAGACTACTTGTTAATTGCTCTTCAAATTTTTAAATACACACGTTTCATTAAATGAAAATTCGACACGATATATGGCATTGGTATATTTCGAAAAAAATATCATTGGAAAGCCAACATAATTCTTTACATTTCGTTTTTCAACCGCATGTCAAAATTCATAAGGCAAGTATGAGTTTCGAGGGTTTCAATTTAATACATGGGTAAAATTTCCATTTTTCACCGTCATATTTGGCTAAAAAGAGTTACCCATCTTCATGGAATCACCCTATTGTTGTTTTTGTTGTTAATAATTTTATTTTATGGTTTAAATCATATAAATTATTTTTTGATTTTTAATTGAATAATTATTTATAAGTATGCATTATTTTTAAAATTAATTTACTTATAATATATATTTAATTTAATAATAATCTCACAAAAATTTCAAATAAAAATTATAAAATATTTTACAAAATAACTCATATAAATTAATTAATTGTACTAAAAGTAAAGATAAAACATTATACCAGAAATAAAATAGTTTATGAATTTTAAATTTTAGAAGCAATACATATTTAAAGTGATATATAATTTCAAGCATATATAGTTGAAGATGAGAGTGGCGCATATAAACAAATATTAATTTAAAACTTTAAAAGTAATAGATAATCAAATTATGTAACACCCCATATTTTGACTAGGCATATTTATCAGTTAGACCTACTACACTTTATTTGCTTATTATCTATTGGACTCAGTTCGACGGAGTAAACTTTATTTACGACATGATGGACTTGAGCATACATTGTTACTATGTTTATGATTATGATGTTACTATGTTTATGTTGGTACTATGATTATGATGTTACTATGTTTATGTGGTTACTAGGTTGTGATTATCATGAGATTCCTTTATTTTATGATGACATTATATGTTTAAATGTTTTCATTGATAAAATGTGAAATATATGATGTGGTACGTGGATACCATCTTATGATGTGATCGACTGAATTATTAAATACCGTGTGTACCTGTGATGAATTAAATTGTTGTGTGAAATGAATATGGCGATGATGTAGATCAATTGATGATTGAGTCTAAATGCTCGTTATAAATGTGTATTTTGCGAAATACTAACCCAAAGGACACGTGGACTATGTGATAGTTGGGAACTTGATTTGATATGTGGTCCATAAGAACTTGTTATGCAGTAAACCTTAGCAACCAAATGTGATGATATAATGACACAGTCAGATAATCTCGATAGCAACAGAGTATGGTATGATAAGGGTATAGACCCAGTATGTTGAGAGGGATGGATGTATTTCCCACCCCATATTTCGATGATACCCAAGGTTGTGGGAGGGCCTTGCTGAGACACACTCCCCATGTTGTTTTGATGATGATGGTCATATGATTGCTAGGAGAGGTTAGGTCCGTTGTTTAGTCGACGCTATCGCTCTTAGGTTTATATGTGGTTAGGTCGGTGAATCCGACATACACTTCTTTACTAGCAGAGGAAGGATAGGGAGGATGCAGATGTAGGTTAGGATGGGAGGATGTGTTAGTTAGTGCTGTTGAGGGTTGGGTATTCCTTGATGTTGAGTTAGTGGTAGTAGGTACCCATCTTTGTATTGACTAGTTAAGTTAATAGGAACATAAAGATAAGGATCATGAAATCATAAAAAGGGATTAACTGTTAAATAAATGAGAATGTTAAAGTAATTACAATATATATATATATATATATATATATATATATATATATATATTTATATATGCTTGCTCTTCCTACATGGGGGATTATTATTGTTAGTTAGTAGGTATGCATACAAGGGAAGGTGTCTGTTTATAGTGCATACCTGATTTGTGCATATGTTGTCCACGCATGCACACCTTGGACATGTACGATAGTATACGTGTACAACATACGTGTCACGCTTGATTAGTGTTATAAAATGTCGTTTATAACTCAGTTAAGGATATATATATCAATCAACTTAGGTAATGAATGGTTAAGTTGTTAATGTGTAAGATAATTGAAAGTCATTGTATGAAAACACTCTAATAAACAATTAAGATCATTTTTGTCAGTGTGAAATGTTGTAGATGAACATTAACATCCGTAAATTTTATTGTTTAATTGTTAGCCATGATTAATTAAAACATTAAGGGTACCTTGTTTATTAATACAAAGGTACTATGCGATGAGGAGTTACTTATCAATTAAACAAATAAAGGTTGATGTTATTATTCACCATTAATAATTATTATTATTATTAATAATTGTTGTTGTTCTTGTTATAATATTATTAATAATAATAGTCTAACCATTACCAAAAACCATAAGTAAATTAATTAGATTTTTTAAAGAGTCAATTGTTAAAATTATATATACTAGAAATTACATATCACTTTAAATATGTATTGCTTTTAAAATTTAAAATTAATAAAATATTAATAAAATTTAAATTTAACATTATTTTAAAAAATATTAATTTCTCAAAACTAATTTAACCATTTAAAAAAATTACAAAGAAATATGTTTTATTTTATTTAAACTTTTCACCACTGAACATCTCAAACACACAAACAAAACAAACTTTGTTCCGTTTATGTTTTCATAAAAAAGTCTAACCATTCCCTTCCTTCACACAATAAAATACACCTTAATATCAATTTTGGTTACAAGGCTAATTGTGCATTATCTTAATCATAAAATTTCCTTCTATCTTGACATTATTTAAAAAAAAACTACACTTCTGAAGCAATTCGGGAAGTTGCCTTTCAGGAACAAATATTAATACCGATCACTTTAGTATAGTTAGATTATTAATCTATGATAGTTAGATTATTAAAAAATAGTTTTTATTTTGAAAAGGATTTATAAAATCGTTGTATATATATTATTTTGAAAATGGTTTTAATATTTTAATTCGGATTTAATTTTGAAAAATTATGGGGTGGGAGAGAGAGAGAGAGAGAGAGAGAGAGAGAGAGAGAGAGAGAGATGGGGGTTATGGGTGGGTGGGCTGAGACCGAAAGAGAGGGAATGAGGTTAAGGGTAGGGGAGGATGAGATAGAAGGAGAGATAGATAGGGGAGGAGGAGAGGGGTTACAAAGAGAGGGAGAGATAGGGGGGATGGTTAGGGGTAGGGGGAGTAGAAGGGGGGTTAGGTAGAGAGAGAAGAGGGGGTTAGGATAGAGAGAGAGGGGGATTAGGAAAGACAAAGAGATGGGTGATGGTTAGTGGTAGGGAGAGGGGGAGTAGGAGAGAGAGGGGGGTAGGGGTAGGTAGAGTAGGAGAGAGACAGGGGGTAGGGGGAGGGGGAGGGGGAGGGTGGCAATGAGAGGGGGAGTGGGTCGAGGGGGAGGGGCAGAGGGAGTGAGGGAAGGGGGAGGGGGAGGGGGAGGGGGAGGGGGAGGGGGATGGGGATGGAGAGGGACATGGGTATGGAGGGAGAGGGGGAGGGTAAGGGCATGGGGAAGGAGGGAGGGGAAAGGGAGAGGGGGAGGGAGAGGTGGACAAGAGAGAAGGAGAGGGGGAGGGGTGGAGGGAGAGGGAGAGGGAGGGGGAGGGCATGGTGAAGGGGGAAGGGATGGGAGGAAGTGGTGAAGGAGAAAGAGGCAAGGGAGTGGGAGAGGGAGGAGGGGGAGGGGGAGTGGGTGGAGGGGAAGGGGAGAGAGGAGAGGGAGAGGGATGGGGTGGAGGTAGGAGGGAGAGGGGGGAGGGGTGGGGAGGGGGAGAGGGAGAAGGAGAGGGAAAAGGGGGGGAGAGGGGGAGCGAGAGGGGGAGGGCGAAGGGGGGGGAGGGGGGGTTGAGGGAGTGTGGGGGGAGTGGAAGCAGGACAATGATGGGGAGGGAGAGGAGGAGGCAGGGGGAAGGCAGGGGTGGAGGGAAGAGTAAGCGATGGATGGGAGGAAGAAGGGGGATAGAGAGGGTGGAGGGGGAGGGAGGCAAGGGGAGAAAGAAGGAGAGGGGGAAGGAGGGGGGTCATGGTGAATAGGGAAAAGAGAGAGGGATGGATGGGAGGAAGTGGGTGGAGAGAGAGGGGCGAGGGTGAGGGAGGTTGAGGAAGTGTGGGGGGAGCGGGATGGTCAAGGGGTGGGTGTGGGAAAGGAGGGAGAGGCAAGGGAGTGGGGGAGGGGGAGGGAGGCAGTGGGAGAGAGAAGGAGAGGGGAGGGTGGGAGGGGGAGGGCATGATGAAGAGGGAAGAGAGAGGGGGATGGATGGGAGGAAGTGGGTGAGAGAGAGACGGTGGAGGGGGAGGGAGGTAGAGGGAGAGAGAAGGAGAGGGGGAGGGGAGGGGAGGGGAGGGGGAGGGGGAGGGCATGGAGGAAGAGGGAAAAGAGAGATGGATGGATGGGAGGAAGTGGGTGGAGAGAGAGGGTGGGGGGAGGGGGTGGAGAGAGAGGGTGGGGGGAGGGGGTGGAGAGAGAGGGTGGGGGGAGGGGGAGGAGGAGGGCATATGTAAGGAGGGAGAGGGGGAGAGGGAGAGGGAGAGGGAGAGGGATGGGAAGGGTGTGGAGGAAGAGAGAAAAGAGAGAGGGGTGGACGGTAGGAATTGGGTGGAGACAGAGGGTGGGGGTAGGGGGAGGAGGAGGGCATGGGTAAGGAGGGAGAGGGGGAAGGAGTGGGTAGGGGGAGGTTGAGGGAGTGGGAGAGGGGTGGGGATAGGAAGGGGAGTGGGTGGAGGGGAAGGGGAGAGGAGAGAGAGAGGGATGGGGTGGGGGGAGGAGTGGGGAGGGGGAGGTTGAGGGAGTGTGGGGGGAGGGGGAGAGGGAGAAGGGGGGGAGGGGGATATTGAGGGAGTGTGGGGGGAGTGGGAGTGGGACTGTGAGGGGGAGGGCGTAGGGAAGGGGCGAGAGTCAAGGGAGTGGGGGAGGGAGAGGGGGAGCCTGGGGGAAGGGGGAGGATGTGGTGGAGGGCCAAGAGAGGGGTGGATGGGAGGAAGTAGGGGGGAGAGAGGGTGGAGGGGGAGGGAGGCAGGGGGAGAAAGAAGGAGAGGGGAAGGGGGGGAGAGAGGGTGGAGGGCATGTTGAAGAGGGAAAAGAGAGAGGGATGGATGGGAGGAAGTGGGTGGAGAGAGAGGGTGAGGGGAAGGGACGCAGGGGGAGAGAGAAGGAGAGGGTGAGGGGAAGGGAGGCAGGGGGAGAGAGAAGGAGAGGGTGAGAGTGGGATGAAGAGGGAAGAGAGAGGGGGATGGATGGTAGGAACTGGGGGGAGAAAGAGGGTGGAGGGGGAGGGAGGTAGAGGGAGAGAGAAGGAGAGGGGGAGGGGAGGGGAGGGGAGGGGGAGGGGGAGGGCATGGAGGAAGAGGGAAACAAGAGAGGGATGGATGGGAGGAAGTGGGTGGAGAGAGAGGGTAGGGGGAGGGGGAGGAGGAGGGCATGGGTAAAGAGGGAGAGGGGGAGAGGGAGAGGGAGAGGGAGAGGGAGAGGGAGAGGGAGAGGGAGAGGGAGGGGAATGGCGTGGAGGAAGAGGGATGGATGGTAGGAATTGGGTGGAGAGAGAGGGTGGGGGTAGGGGGAAGAGAAGGGCATGGGTAAGGAGGGAGAGGGGGAAGGAGTGGGTACGGGGAGGTTAAGGGAGTGGGAGAGGGGTAGGAGGGGGAGGGGGGTGGGGATAGGAAGGGAAGTGGGTGGAGGGGAAGGGGAGAGGGAGAGGAATGGGGTGGGGGGAGGAGGAGGGCATGAGCAAGGAGAGAGAGGGGGGAGGGGCAGGGAGGGGGAGGTTGAGGGAGTGTGGGGGGAGGGTGAGAGGGAGAGGGGGAAGGAGAGGGTGAAGGGGGGGAGGGGGATATTGAGGGAGTGTGGGGGGAGTGGGAGTGGGATAGTGAGGGGGAGCGCATGGGGAAGGAGTGAGAGGCAAGGGAGTGGGGGAGGGAGAGGGGGAGGACATGGTGGAGGGCCGAGAGAGGGGTGTATGGGAGGAAGCAGGGGGGAGAGAGGGTGGAGGGGGAGGGAAGCAGGGGGAGAAAGAAGGAGAGGGGAAGGGGGGGAGAGAGGGTGGAGGGCGTGGTGAAGAGGGAAAAGAGAGAGGGATGGATGGGAGGAAGTGGGTGGAGAGAGAGGGTGGAGGGGGAGGGATTGCGTGACGAGGAGGGAGGAAAAGGGAGAGATGGAGGGGGGAGTGGGAGAAGGAGAGGAGAAGAGGAGATAGGGAGAGGTAGAGGGTGAGGGGGAGGGGGAGGTGGAGGGGGGAGTGGGAGAGGGATAGGGTGAGGAGGGAGAGTGGGAGTGGTGGATGGGATGGGGCAAGGTGAGAGGGAGAGGGAGAGGGGGAGGAGGGAATATGTAAGGAGGGAGAGGGGGCAGGTTCTGGGAGGGGGGGTGGAGTGTTGGGGGAGGGGAGCGAGAGGGTGAGTGGGAGAGGGGAGAGAGAGAGGGGTAGGGGAAGGGCGTGGGGGAGGAGGGAGAGGTGGGAGAGAAGGGGAGGGAGAGGGGGAGGGGGAGGTGGTGGGGGGAGTGGGAGAGGGAGAGGGGGGGAGGGGAGCATGAGGGGGAGGGGGGGGGATTTGGGGGGACATAGTGGGTGGTTGGGGAGGGGGAGGGGGAGGGGGAGGGAGGCAGGGGGAGAGAGAGTGATAGGGGGAGGGGGGGTGGGTGAGGGGAGGGATGGGGAAGAGGAGGAGGGGGTAGGTGTAGGAGGGTGAGGGGGAGGGAGGGGAGATAGGGGCATGGGGATGGGGATGGGGGGGAGGGGGAAGTGGAATGGGGAGGGAGGGGAGCAAGGGGAGGGAGAGGAGTAGTGGTATGGAGGTGGGTGGATGGGTGGTTGGGGGAGGATGGGGGCAGGGATAGGGGGAGGGGGGGAGAGGGATATAAGGTGGGAGGGGGAGGAGGGGAGGGGAGGGGAGAGAAAGAGGGGGCATGGGAGGGGAGAGAGAGAGGGAGGAGCATTAGTGGGGGAGGGAGAGAGTGTGGGGAGGAGGATGAGAGGGAGCGAGCGAGGGGGGATATGGAGGGAGCAGAAGGAGAGGGGTAGGAAAAGAGTATTGGGTGGAGGGGGAGGGGAAAAGGGAGTGGGAGTGGGATATGGAGGGGGGAGGGGGAGGGGGAGGGCATGGGTATGGAGGGAGAGGGGGAATTCATTCAATTTATTTATTTAAATTTCATGTGAAACAATCTCTAATATGCAAATGTACATGTTTATATAACTCGAACTTTATTAGAACAATTTCTAATATAGAAGTATATACCATTATATATCTTTGCACTTCGTATAAACAATTTCCAATATGTATAGTGTAGCTATTTATATAACTTTGAACTTCATTTAAAATTATCTCTAATATGCAACTATCCACGTTATATAACATTCAACCTTATTTAAAACCTTCTCTAACATACAATATAAACATGTTATATAACTTGAAATTTATTTAAAGCCATATCTAACATGTAATTAAACATATTTATATAATCTTTTCACTTTTAAAAGCAGTCTCTAAAATGAATAATATATATATATATATACATTTGTAACCATGAAAGTCACTTTCCAATTACTCCTTCAACTAGATAGGAAATAGTTGACAGCCTCGATTTGCTGGTCAAGGGAACACTACTACTCGTTAATGCTCTTTACAAGTGGCAGACAGATACTAGTGGATAGTGTCACGACTAACCACTCCAAGCTTAACGTTCGAGAAGTAGAGTTGTCCAGATGGACATTTTCTTAACTATTACAAGTCACATGCTAATGAAATAAAAATTTCAGTTAAACAATGCCCATGCAAGTCTAAATATACACGACATGATAAATGGAGAAGCTGGATGTCCACAAGTTGGGACAACTACCACGACTAACAATGATAGGAGATCTTTTAAGTATGGGAAACATTCTCATTTAATTTTATAAACCATAGAGAATCGATTTCAAACCATAGAGAATCGATCTCCTTATTACTATGTATTACTTTTATAAATCCACAGAGAGTCAATCTCAACTACAGAGAATCGATATCTACACTACCTTTGTATTACATTTAATCCATAGAGAATCAATCTCCAGCTACAAAGAATCGATCTCTATGCTAACTCTACATTACTTTTGGAAGAGAATCAATCTCCAGCTACAAAGAATCGATCTCTATGCTAACTCTACATTACTTTTGGAAAAAATGACCGAGAATCGATCTCTATGCTACTATACATTAGATTTAACCTCATAGAGGATCGATCTCAACCAATAGAGAATCGATCTTTGTACTAACTCCGCGTTACGTTTGGAAAACCATAGAGAATCAATCTCACACAGATAATTGATATCGACGTTAAATTGCATTACATTTGACCCACAGAGACTCAATCTTTGTACTACTCTGCATTACATTTGGAAAATCACAAAGAATCGATCTCTCATAGAGAATCGATCTTAATGTTAACTTTGCATTACATTTGACCCACAGAGAATCGATCTCAACCCACCAAGAATCGATCTATGTACTACCCTGCATTATGTTTGGAAAAACCACAGAGAAACGATCTCTTAGAGAGAATCAATCTCGATGTTAACTTGCATTACATTTAACCCCTGTCATGAACCCAAATTTCAGGGTTGGTAAAAAATGTGAATTTTTGAAAACTTTTCACCATGAACATTAACAATAGGATAGATAATACACTAATTTCATTTCAACATGATGATAATTAATTTGTAATGATCATACCTAATCATTTCTACTACCATTACTCTTAATAACATCTACTTTCTTGTCGAACATGATAAAATACCTTCAAGTAGATGGGTGAGGCCACTACCTTATTCACACCAAAATATCTTTGATTTCCTTCAATTTGGTCCTCATCAAATACAAAAAAAAATATTCATCATTACTTATATAAATATGCAAAGTCTTTCACACAGTTCAACCTTTATCTAATTTCACTTAGGAATAATTGTATACATTAATTTGTAACCTTTGTTCTTTCCAACAATGCAAATTGATTCAATGTATATCTATATATATGTGAAGACACTTAATTTAACATGAAAGCTTCTTATTAAAAGTTATGATTTTCATTCACCATTGTAAGTCACACAAGGAGACCAAAAGAAAATGAGATACATCGACACAACTCTATATCTTCTCCAATTCCCAAAACTAACATATTCATAAGTATGCACAAGATGAAAACATATATTTCAATTTCAAAATAAGAAAGTTTTGCATTTATCAATCCTCTACTTACCATAAGATTGAAGAGGACAACCCTCCTTAAGAAATTTAAACACATAAGAATATATAAAAGATACCACAATAGAAACCCAAAATGACGAAGAGGCACATTCAACAAAAATATAGAAAACAATAAGCCGAATAAACAATCCATAGAAGAGACACAACAAAGAAGAGGCCATTTTAACGTGGTTTCACCCACTCCTTGGGCTACATCCACAAAAGGTTGTTTTGTAATATTATTTTAAAAGGGTTGCAATTCTCAACTCTGTCGTTGTCATACTCTTCCTTCTCATAGTCCCTCTTATTGAGAGAAATCTTTACAACATAAACAAATTCCTGGCCGCACCAACAGCCACAAGACCTAACTTTAAGTATTTAAATACCAAAAGTTCTTTTACTACTAATTATAATGACTTGAGACAGCTTCACAAAGGCACTAGATTTATTTATAATCTTGGTGAGACTCTTACCAAAGAAAAAGACTCTAATCCAATATTTCGGGTTCATCTTATACTTACTTTTGTATAATAGTGAAATTCCAAATCTTCACTTTATAATACAATATCTACATTAAGTAATATCGTAACCTAATACGTCCCCACGTATATATATATATAAAGGTTACTAACAGTTCATTTATAAAGAAAGGGTCTTACATGCGAACCAACACTTTATAATATGAAATGCATTAAAAGAAGTCTACGCCGCAACCACAAACAACATTATGCTAAAACGAAATGATGTAGAGTTCATAGTGGACCGTGATATTGAAGAGAATATAATTAAGTGATTTAAATCAAAGCGTAAACCTATTTCTGATACTATGCAATCCTAAGTAATGAGTAACTTTAAAACGAAGAGCTAAACTGGTATCCATGCTCTTATGGCGGCATATAAAAATAGTTTATAAAGAGTGATCCTTATCAGGAAGTTAAGAGACTTGAATGTAACTCAGATTAGAGGCATACAAAATCCACATTAGAGGAATACTAAGCACAAGGGAATCTTCCTCCAAGTTTCAATCAAGAAAGCTCCATCCTCATAACCAGTGGGGAAAACTCCACAGTGGAGTAGCAACCTAAATAAAAAGAAGAAATGGGATGAATAATTTCCCTAGAAAGAGGAGGAACGATTCCCCTCTCCTCTACAAGAAAGTATACTTATTTCTATGGGGTATGATAGTAAAAGGAATGTAGATGATTGTCTCGTGCAAGAAGAACTAGAGTAGAAAAAGACAAGAATGAGATCTATAAACCAAGAGATATTGGAGTAAACTAGAGAGGAGATCCCAATGTTGTCTAAGAGCATAAAGTAAGAAGGACCTGAACAAATTAGTGCTTACAATGAATGGGACTATGTCCCTCATGCATCTTCTTTTCTCTCTTATCTTTAATTTGACTAACATTGTTTATGATGCAAGTTTTGAGGATGGTTCCACACCAAGAACTAGGTATCTTAGGAGGAAGGCCATCGAAGTTAAGGGGCCAATGTAATTTAGTCAATGGATACTTGTGGCACACTAGATATATTTAGAGAGGAGAAAAGGATAAGGGATGAAAGAAAAATTTAATTCTAAGCAAATACACTATGTAAGGCCAAACTTTTTCAAGAATCCTACCTAGGCATGATCCTACCAGAAGAAAATTTCTTATGTCCAATGACCACCTCCGATCATTTGGTTCAGGATACATACATGGATATGTAGCCACAATATTGGAGAGTTCTACAAATTACTTTAGACATGCTAGCATCCAACCTGAATATGATATTTCCTTTTCTCAATGGTAGAACAACATCATATATGACTAATATATTAAGGAAACCTCCTCCAGTAATGATTAGAAGAAACAATTGAGTTCCATCACCATAAAATACAAAATTCTTGAACTCTAGCATGAATGAAATTAGAGGCTAAGAAAGATAAATTGAAAACTAGCATGTTGTCAATAGGGAATGGAAGCAAGTGGTTGTTGATTCTATTTCCCTTTTGAGGGAAAAAGATGAAAATATAAAGTCCCTAGAGAGCTCAAGGTTGGCCTAAGCCATCCTAGTTAGACAATAGATGCTAGTCGAGCAACAAAGGTTGACTAATGAAGTATGGTGCTCCTCATGATTTCATAATTGCACATGCCAATAGTGGTGCGCTATCTATTTTTCTGCACATTGATAGTAGTGTTGAAACATTTAACACATGCACCAATGTTCATTGCTTATGGAAGCACTTGGTGCTTAAATTTCTTAGGGAAGCAATGGCACCATCCCGAGACTCTCTTGTGAGAGGTACCTTATTATCTTTCTCTTACACAACTTATATTGCACATTGTACTAGAAAATGAGACATCCATGTATATGCTAATGTCACTTTTATTGCACGTCGTGCTAGAAAAATGAGACATCCATGTAGATGCTAATGTCAATGTGGATGCAGTGCAACCATCCATTGAATTTTAAGAGAGTAATGAGGTATATATTGACAAGCATTCTATTCTAGGCAATGCTTCAAAAAACTAGTTTTATTGTAGCTATATTTTTATATTGGCGGGGATGGTTAGGTCTTACATTTGTGAAAATTGAATTTATGATGAGTATATTATGCTAAATGAGCTTCACACTTTGAGCAAGTGCTTACTTTCATATTGCAAACATTTATGAAATCATCTCAACATTTTGTCTCTAAGGAGGTTTGAACTTAGTAGCATACAAGTAGTTGTGATGAGTTAAGTCAACAATTAGATTGGATTTTGTTTTCAAGGTGTTCTAGTGCAAGGTTACATGACAAATGTAAAGTGAATACAAAATCATCTAGGAAATTTTATTCGGACAAATTTCAACCAATTTGTCAATTTTACAAGTTTTTATAGTTTAAAAAAAGATTTGGGCGAGATTTTATAAGATTTTCTAATTTTGTAAAAGATTCGCCAAAACAATTTCAAGGTTTTATAATTTTGTGAAAGATTTGCCATGATTTTACAATATTTTTTTTAATTTTGTGAAGGGACTTGCCCAAATTTTACAATATTTTATCATTCCATGAAATATTCGTCAAAAACTTACACATACATATTATATTATTAATAACGTATCCTTCACACTTTCCCATGTATGATGGGGATTCGCCCATTTATCATACATATAAATTTAGGGATGTTCTTAAAAATTTCCCTGTAGCTAAAGTACCCCCTCCCTTACCCTAAAGAACTCCTCACAATGTATGGCATGTTATACTTGGAAGATAAAGGATAAAGAAAAGAGGGACAAGGAATTACAGAGCCCGTCACGTTGTAAAAGAGGGACAAGGAATTACAGAGCCCGTCACGTTGTAAAAGAGGGACAAGGAATTACAGACCCCATCACATTGGAAATGAGGAAATTAATGTTAAGATTGTGGAAAACCTAATTGCACCTTTAATTGAGAAATGATATTTTTTTGAAATATTCACACCTGGCTCATATCAATCACCCCAATAGGGACCAACATTTGAAGAGGGATCTTTGTCAACAAAATCCACATTAGAGGAATACTAAGCACAAGGGAATCTTCCTCCAAGTTTCAATCAAGAAAGCTCCATCCTCATAACCAGTGGGGAAAACTCCACAATGGAGTAACAACCTAAATAACAAGAAGAAATTGATGAATAATGTCCCTAGAAAAGAGGAGGAAGGATTCCCCTCTCATCAACAAGAAAGTATGCTTATTTCTATGGGGTATGATAGTAAAAGGAAGGTAGATGATTGTCTCATGCAAGAAGAACCCGATTAGAATCGCTGCAACTAACATTACATGCGTTTTGGCTTGGTGTTGTGGTTGTTGATGGTGATTATTTGTAACTGTTAGCAATAGGCTATCATTCTTCTGCAAGTCATCAACAATGAGGTATGTCATACGAAGAAGAATCCACTGAATAGTTATGTCATTCTGCTACCTCTGTCATTTTCTACAATGTCATATTCTCTATTCCATCTTGTAACATTTTTTGTTCTCTTGGCAGCCTACGAGCTGCTGAGTTCAGTGCTGTGTTTTTATCATTGCGCTACCCCTCCATGGGATGCCAAATGGTGTATCGTGGAACCAGTTGGAACCTATTGCAGGATGCTGCCTTCAATGGATGGATCGCCCCAGGCCAAATTTTGTTTGGTTTTCTTTACAGGTATTCTTTACTCTTTAGTTTTGTTAGGTTAATGGATAGTTTTTTTTTTCTATTTCGGTTGTTTTTATTGATTGTATTGTTTCTTTTGCTATCTACAAACAACACATGTGATGAATTTATTTTAATTTATTTATTTTTTGTGCAATATATATTCGACTATCGACCTTATTTGTTTCATAAGGAATGTGGGGAGCTGTAGCCATGTTTGAATGGTTCTTTAATGATCTGTTTTGAAAACATCCTATATGAAACTGTTTTTATATAAATTATGTAAGAGTTTTATTTTTAATTAAAAAAATGTTATTATTTCGAAAAAGTGCTTATAAAATTGTTATATATATATATATATTATTTTAAGGTTTTTGTTTTTAAATTAAAAAATCGTTGTTATTTTGAAAAGGGTTTATCAAATTGTTTTATATATATTATATAATATTTTTGTTTTTAAATTAAACAAAAGTTATTAGTTTGAAAAGGCTTTATAAAATTGTTGTATATATATATATATATAAGATTTTTGTTTTTTAAATTAAAAAAAAATTGTTATTATTTTGAAAATGGTGGTTTTAATATTTTAATTCGGATTTAATTTTGTAAAATTATGGGGTAGGAGAGAGAGAGAGAGATGGGTGGGGTGGGGTGAAACCCAAAGAGAGGGAATGAGGTTAAGGGTAGGGGAGGATGAGATAGAAGGAGAGATAGATGGGAGAGGAGGAGAGGGGTTACAAAGAGAGGGAGAGATAGGGGGATGGTTAGGGGTAGGGGTAGTAGAAAGGGGGGTTAGGGGAGAGAGAGAAGAGGGGGGGTTAGGGTAGAGAGAGAGGAGGGGGTTAAGTGGTAGAGGAGAGGGGGATTAGGAAAGGCAGAGAGATGGGTGATGGTTAGTGGTAGGGTGAGGGGGAGTAGGAGAGAGAGGGGGGGTAAGGGGTAGGTGGAGTAGGAGAGAGGGGGGGGTAGGGTTAGGAGAGAGAGAGGAGGGAGAGGGAGTGGGTCGAGGGGGAGGGGTAGAGGGAGTGGGGGGGAGGGGGAAGGGGAGGGGAGAGGGGCATGGGTATGGAGGGAGAAGGGGTGAGAAGGGGGGGGAGGAGAGGGGCAAAGGAGAGGGGGAGGCAGGAGGGAGGAGAGAAGGAGAGAGGGAGGGGGTGGAGGGGGAGGGGAAGGGGGAGGGGGTGGGGGGGAGAAGGAGGGCATGGGTAAGGAGGGAGAGGGGGGAGAGGCAGAAATGGGTGGAGGGTTGAGGGAGTGTGGGGGGAGGGGGAGGGGGAGAGGGAGAAGGGGGGGAGGGGGAGGTTTAGGGAGTGTGGGGGGAGTGGGAGCAGGACGGTGAGGGGGGGAGAGCATGGTGAAGGAGGGAGAGGCAAGGGAGTGGGGGAGGGAGAGGGGGAGGAGGAGGGATGGCAGGGGGGGAGAGTGAAGGAGAGGGGGAGGGGAGGGGGAGGGCATGGTGAAGAGGGAAGAGAGAGAGGGATGGATGGGGAGAGAGAGGGGGGTAGGGGGTAGGAGAGAGGGAGGAGGGAGAGGGAGTGGGTCGATGGGGAGGGGCAGAGGGAGTGGGGGGAGAGGTAGGGGGAGGGAGTGGGGCATGGGTACGGAGGGAGAGGGGGGAAGGGTGAGAAGGGGGGGAGAGAGAAGGAGAGGGGGAGGGGTGGAGGGGAGAGGGGAGAGGGAGAGGGATGGGGGTGGGGGGAGAAGCAGGGCATGGGTAAGGAGGGAGAGGGGGGGGAGGGGAGGGTAGGGGGAGGTTGAGGGAGAGGGGGGGAGGGGAGGGTAGGGGGAGGTTGAGGGAGTGTGGGGGGGAGGGGGGAGCGGGGAGGGTGAGGGGGGAAGGAGAGGGAGAAGGGGGGGAGGGGTATTTTGAGGGAGTGTGGGAGGAGCAGGAGCGAGATGGTGAGGGGAAGGGCATGGGGAAGGAGGGAGAGGCAAGGGGAGTGGGGGGAGGGAGAGGGGGAGGAGGAGGGAGGTATGGGGGAGAGAGAAGGAGAGGGGGAGGGGGGGGAGGGAGAGGGAGGGAGAGAGCATGGTGAAGAGGGAAGAGAGAGAGGGATGGATGGGAGGAAGTGGGGGGAGAGAGAGGGTGGAGGGGGAGGGAGGCAGGGGGAGAGAGAGGGTGGAGGGGGAGGGAGGCAGGGGGAGGGAGAGAAATGGGGTGAGGGGGGAGGGAAAGGGATGGGGTGGATGGAAAGGGGAGAGGGGAGAGGGAGAGGGGATGGGGAGGGGGGAGGAGGAGGGGGAGGTTGAGGGAGCATGGGGGGTTGGGAGAGGAAAGGTGAGGGTGAGGGAGTGTGGGGGGGAGTGGGAGTGATATCGTGAAGGGGGGGCATGGGGAAGGAGGGAGAGGCAAGGGAGTGGGGGAAGGGAGTGGGAGCCAGGGGGGAGGGCAGGAGGGAGGGGGAGGGGGGAGGAAGTGGTGAAGAGGAAGAGAGAGGGATGGATGGGAGGAAGTGGGTGGAGAGAGAGGGTGGATGGGGCAGGAGGCAGGGGGGAGAGAGAGGTTGGATGGGGAGGGAGGCAGGGGAGAGAGAGAAGGAGAGGGGGGAGGGAGGCAGGGGGAGAAGGAGGGGGAGGAAGTGGTGAAGAGGGAAAAGAGAGAGGGATGGATGGGAGGAATTTATTGCATAGAGAGGGGTGGAGGGGGAGGGTTTGGGTGATGAGGAGGGAGGCAAAGGGGGAGGTGGAGAGGGGAGTGGGAGAAGGAGAGGGAGAAGAGGAGAGAGGGATGGGCAGAGGGTGATGGGGAGGGAGGAAGTGGGAGAGGGGGAGGGTGGGGACAAGAGTGGGAGTGGGTATATGGGATGGGTAAAGGGGGAGAGAGAGAGGGAGGGGGGAGGTGGGCGAGGGAATAGGTAAGGAGGGAGAAGGGGAAGGTTTGGGGAGGGGAAGGGAGTGTGGGGGGAGGGGGAAGGGTGTGGGGGAGGAGGGAGAGGTGGGGGGAGAAGGGGGAGGGAGGTGGGGTGGTGAGGGGGAGGGGGAGTTGGGATGGGGAGTGGGAGAGGGAAAGAGGGGGGGGGAGGGGAGCGTAAGGGGAAGGGGGAGGGGGAGGGATGTAGTGGAAGAGAGAGTGAGAGGGGTGGGGATGGGGAGGAGGAGGAGGGGGATAGGTGAAGGAGGGTGAGGGGGAGGGAGGGGATAGAGGGGTAGGGGGATGGGGATGGGGAGGGAGGGGAGCAAGGGGGAGGGGAGAGGGGTAGTGGTATGGAGGTGGGTGGGTGGGGGGGATGGGGCCATGGACAGAGGGAGGGGGGGGAGAGGGAGAGGAGGTGGGAGGGAGAGGAGGGTATGGGGAGAGAAAGAGGGGGAAGGGGAGGGGAGAGATAGAGGCATGAGGCATGGGAGGGGAGAGAGAGAGGGAGGAGCATTAGTGGGGGAGGGAGAGAGTGTGGGGAGGAGGATGAGAGGGAGCGAGCGAGGGGGGGATATGGAGGGAGAAGAGGGAGAGGGGGGAGGAGAAGGGGATTGGGTCGAGGGGGAGGGGAAAAGGGAGTGGGAGTGGGAGAGGGAGGGGGGGGGAGGGGGAGGGCATGGCTAAAGAGGGAGAGGGGGAAGGGGCAGGGAAGGGGGTAATTCATTCAATTTATTTATTTAAATTTCATGTGAAACAATCTCTAATATGCCAATGTACATGTTTATATAACTTGAACTTTATTTAGAACAATTTCTAATATAGAAGTATATACCGTTATATATATTTGCATTCCGCATAAACAATTTCCAATATGTATAGTGTACCTATTTATATAACTTTGAACTTCATTTAAAACTATCTCTAATATCCAATTATCCATGTTATATAACATTGAACCTTATTTAAAACCTTCTCTAACATACAATATAAACATGTTATATAACTTGAAGTTTATTTAAAGCCATATCTAACATGTAATTAAACATATTTATATAATCTTTGCACTTTTAAAAGAAGTCTCTAAAATGCATAATATATATATATATATATTTGTAACCAAGAAAGTCAGTTGCCAATTACTCCTTCAACTAAATATGAAATAGCTGACAGCCTCGATCTGTTGGTCAAGGGAACACTACTACTCGTTAACGCTCTTTCCAAGTGGTAGACAGGGACACTCATGGATAGTGTCACGACTAACCACTCTGAGCTTAATGTCTGAGAAGGAGAGTTGTCCAGATGGACATTTTCTTAACTATTACATGTTACATGCTAATGAACTAAAAATGTCAGTTCATCAATGCCCATGCAAGTCTAAATATACACGACATGATAAATGCAGAAGGTGGATGTCCACAAGTTGGGACAACTACCATGACTAACAACAATAGGAGAGATTTTAAGTACGGGAAAAATTCTCATTTAATTTTATAAAACATAGAGAATCAATCTCCTCATTACTCTGTATTACTTTTATAAATCCACAGAGAGTCGATCTCAACTACAGAGAATCGATCTCTATACTAGCTCTCTATTACATTTAATCCATAAAGAATCGATCTCTAGCTACAAAGAATCGATCTCTATGCTAACTCTACATTACTTTTGGAGAAATGACAGAAAATCAATATCAACACAGAGAATCAATCTCCATGCTACTTTACATTACATTTACTCCACAGAGGATTGATCTCAACCCATAGAGAATCGATCTTTGTACTAACTCCGTGTTACGTTTGGAAAACCACAGAAAATCAATCTCACACAGATAATCGATCTCAACGTTAACTTGCATTACATTTGACCCATAAATAATCGATCTCTGTACTACTCTACATTACATTTGGAAAATCACAAAGAATCGATCTTGATGTTAACTTTTCATTACATTTGACCCATGGAGAATCGATCTCAACCCATTGAGAATCGATCTATGTACTACTCTACATTATGTTTGGAAAAACCACAGAGAATCGATCTCTCACAGAGAATCAATCTCGATGTTAACTTGCATTACATTTAAACCACAGAGAATCAATCTCAACCCACCAAGAATCGATCTCTATACTACTATGAATTTCATTTGAAAAAACCACAGAGAATCAATCCCGATGTTAACTCGCATTACATCTTAAACCACAGAGAATCGATCTCAACCCACCGAGAATTGATATCTATATTACGCTACATTATGTTTGAAAAACCATAGAGAATCAATCTCTCATGGAGAATTGATCTTGATGTTAACTTCCATTACATTTAAAAGTTCACAGGGAATCAATAATTATTACAAGAATATTACACATTAATAATGTATTGACAGAACCCGATCTCTGTTCAAAAATTGGTAATATAAACTTTGTGTAAAATACCATCCTTAATCTAAACAACCAAAAATTATGTATACCACTCCTAAGTAAAATCGTATCATATAAGCGATATAAAATCCATTATACATTATGCAAATCCCTCGATTATGTAGATCCGAGTACACAAAAATAGTATATATTCAAATGTACAATTAAATGACAATATATAAATCCAAAGTGTACTCCGTAACTGCTTGCATAACCAGATCCACTATTTTTTTTTAATAAAAATAAAATACCATCTTTAATCTAAATAACCAGAAATTATGTATATCACTCCTAAGTAAAATTGTATCATATATGCGATATAAAATCCATTATACACTGTGAAATTCCTCGCGTAAGTATATCCAAGTACGCAAGAATAGAATATATTTAAATATACAAATTAAAATGACAATGAACCTATCCTGACAATCGATCCAATAGTTGATGGTGATGGTGAAGTAGATGCTACTCTGATCCAATCCAAGCTTTCGACAAAGTACTAAATGACCCCTTGGTTGACCTCCCTACCACACTAGGAGTATTCTTCTTCCTCCCAGTCCCCCAAGATAATGGGGGTCACAAAGAATAACACGCAAGCCTCAAATACCCAATAGTGACCTCCCAATCACCAAGGTATTTCTCAAGCAAAACTCACATAGGCACACGGTTCATCAAACTTACATTACAAAAGACATCCATAATTAGGGAGAAAAAGGTGTTTTGCCTCTCCATTCCTTCTTTCTTAAATGGAAATATCTTCGATGACATGTGTCGTTCCATGCAAAATTAATTATTTTATTATTTATTTTCAATATCATTTCTCCTTCAACCATGTGTCACCTTCACTTGAGGGTGCACACAAGTTCCACAATTTTCTCATAGTTGTCCCTTTATCCTAGGATCCCAATCTCCAAATTAGTGGGTGCAAGTGAATTTTAACTAAAAAATATTTCCCAATCTAAATTTGCTCCAAGTCTAGATATCATTTATTTATGTATTATTGTTATTTTTATTTAATGCATATCTCCCTAAAGTGGGTGCACATGAATTCTATTTCAAAATATCTTTCATCAATGTTTGCTCAAATTTAAATATTTCTTTCCATTTAATTATTCTCAAATTTAAACTTTAATATATGAACAATTCAAATGCATATATATGTGTTAGTGCAAGCATGCATACAGTTTACTTCTCGTTGTTATCTAGGTACCACGTCCACGGGTCCTTCCGACAACTAATTTTTTCTTGTCCTTGTGTGGGGAATGTGATGTAGCAATTAGGAGTCGTTAACTTAATCGATCTGTTGCATTCTATGTGATACTAATGGTGGTTGAGGAATAAGGTCATCCTTATTTTGCACCCCTCAACTTCATCGTACGCGACCAAATCGTTATGGCCTGCCCGTATGACACACGCTAACTAAGTAAAGTTAATAGGGATTTCAACTCATGCATGGAATGTCATTTAAGAGTCGACAGTTAGTCATCACACTCTTTTGTATGCTTTCCTGTTCTTTACGACCCCTTTATTTTCATCTGAGAGTCAGTCGGTAAGTCATTTTACCTGCCACTGCACACACTCAAAGCACACATTAGTAGCACTGCACAATATACAATATAATTATGCTTTATTCATATTTATTCATTGCTAATAAACAAGAAGCATTTATTCACATCTATGGAATAAGAAAGCATCATTTTCATTTATTCATAACATAAAATTTATTTCAACTTTCTCAATCTACCGAACATAATCATCAATTGTTGGTCAGTCAGCAATTTTTATTCAATTACAAAATATAAAACATTTTTCAAGTTTATTTAGATGGGTCACTTCAATACAAGTGCCCTCAAAATCTAATCAGTCAACTCAATCAAAGGTGGGCATTACAAAGCAGTAAACCAGGCAAAAGCAGGAAAAATAGTAAAAGTAGAATAAAATCAACAAAGTAGAAGTTTCATGATTTTGAAGATAGGGCCTAGTTTAACAAAAGCAGAAATTGGCTAAAAGGCCTTAGAAAAGCTTTAGGGGCTAAATTTAGCCAGTGAGGGTGCATCAATGAGGACAAGTGGTTCCAAAGCAAAGCTATCTTTTTAGGGAAACATCTAGGACACCTCCAATTCGAATTTATAAGAAGATAAGCTCAATTATGAAGGATAAGTTTATAAAAGGAGGATTACAACTCCATTTGACATATTTTGGCCACTTGTGATTTGATTCCTAGGAATTTTTGCCTCTCTTAGCTTGGGTTATGTGCCCCTAGCTTGCTTTGGGTGTTGTTCCCCATTGCACCATTGAACCAGTGAAGGATTGTGAGATATAGCTACTGGTGATTGAGGAAGAGGACATATAGTATTCTTCGGTGAGTTTATTGCATCCAAATCAGTAA
This sequence comes from Larix kaempferi, assembly GCA_027924585.1. Taxonomy (NCBI): domain Eukaryota; kingdom Viridiplantae; phylum Streptophyta; class Pinopsida; order Pinales; family Pinaceae; genus Larix; species Larix kaempferi. The sequence continues at coordinate 81,145 of BSBM01001474.1, read as the reverse complement.
TATTGTAGGCCTAATCTGCAATCCATTTCAGCTTGGACAATTTCATTTCATGAAGAAGGAGCAAAGTGAAGTAATGCTCCAACACCATAACCTCATTTATTCAAGTGAACCCTTGAAGAAGTGTGCACTCTTTTTAACCCCGATAATCTCTAGAAGTTTATACTATTGTTCATGAAGCTTCTAGGGGTGAAGAATCCATTCCCTCTCTTCGTTTATCCATCTATTTTTCTCATTTGTACAATATGCATCCCCTTTGGGGTTTTCAAGCAGTTTGAATATAAAATCCTTTGAGGGATCCTCATAATACATTAATATTTCTTGAATTTTTTATTTTACATATTATTTGAATCATTACATACATTAATTGTAGAAATTGATCTCTTCCAGAGTCACTTGGAAGATCCTGAAACTAGCCTTACGCATTGGGGATCAAAACTATACTAGTTTTCCAGTTTTCAATTTCTACTTGTCATATTATTCGCTAATTTATTTTATGAAGGTATCTATAGTTATTTCATGAGTTAATGAACACATATGTACCATTGGATCAAATATTTGGGAACCTTTGGTCCCATTTGGAATCTTCTGGAAATACCCTCTTTCACTAGTCCAAGTGAAGGATTTTGCACCTAGTTTATTTTATGCCAATCAGACTTAGTCAAGTTATTATATTAGTTATGAAATAGGTTGATAAAAATACTATCGGACCTATGAAGGTTAGATTACTTCCAAACTGCACCAGAAGTAGTGGAGTTTCCATAGAAGTCTTGGGGCAATTGCCTTGAAGCCTTGGGTTTATCCCAAGGAGTCTACCTGAGCATGACGTACTCCCGAAAGTGAACTGTAGAAGTATTTACCTTGATTCCACCTTATTTTTAGCCTGTCAATGTGTCTAATCCATCCTCATTGATCCCAAGTTGACAGTCTTATGTCAAATCCATCTCCAATGAGTCCAAGTTTGTAAAATTTTGAGTTAGTGTGCCTACTAGGGGGTTGGGTACATTATAGTGGTATCAAAACATGGTCCTATACACCTCTGAGCAGCAAGACCAAGATCCATAGACTCTCAATGAATAAATATTGCAGATCACATCTTCAATTTTGCAGTTATGAGGCTCATACCAGTGGTTGAAGAAGACTTTGAGCAATATGACGAAGAGGAGGTAATATACATAGATGGAGGCTTTCATATGTCACTAGAGGAGGATGAATATTCTTGTGACATGTCATACAGAGATGACACAAGCCCCAATTCACCAAGGGTGAGCCTTGAGGATGAATTAACAAAGAGGATAGCAAAAGAGAAAAATATGCCTTACCATTATTAAAAATACCTATCTCTAGGTAAGGAAATTTGTGCTGCTATTTCCTTCAAATATTATTTTTATGTCTAGTATAGATTTTGGACCCAAGGTTTGGATGACGCATATTTTGAGGGAATCAAACCATCCAGAAAGGAACTAATTTTTTCCACTCCTCTGTTAGGAACCCATGTCAACCCTTCTATTTACTTTGTTAGTATATTGTTGTTGGACGCATATGCTTTGTAAGTTGTCCAATAGTATTTGTTGATCCATAGTTTGTATTATTGTTGTTGGACGCATATGCTTTGTAAGTCATCCCGTAGTAATTGTTGATCCATATTTTGTATTGTCCCATGGTTTGTATTGACACATGGTATTGACCCATGGTATTGGTGCCTAGACTTAGTATATAAGTTTGTGTTGAGACCAATGAAGGTACCGTGAGGTTATTTGTATTGAACTTGCTCAAAGTAGGTTGCCCCCACGAAGTGGCCTGCGATCAATAAAAGTGATTCTGAGTTATGTTATTTCTGCTATCTCGCGTATTCTCATTAATTAATTGTTGAAATTTCTTCACATCTGGTATCAGAGCACTTTCTTAGGCTCATTGGGTGAAATTTATGCCAAAATTGTTTTTCGCATCTGATGTAGCTTCGGATCTAGGAATAATCCCTATTTGCTTAACTGTGGGAAGTACTTGGGCATAAGCCCTAAAAATCATTGTGAGGAGAACCACAGGAACCCCGAAGTAGCTGGCCCATTAAGAGGACCTGCCAGTGAAAAGGGTAATGACCCCTACTTGATTGACTAGTTCCCACTTGTGAGGTAAACTAAGAGCTGTCGTTTGTGGCCAAGCGGTAATTAGTTTTACCTAAGCCGTGGAGTGAGGGGTACTGCCCCAATACGCAAGCCATCAGACAAAATTGGTGTCCGAGTGAATCGCTTGAATTGATAGGAAGTCGAACATACCTGGGGTCCATATCTATTTTCAGCTGAACTGTTGCCGATCACTTTCGCTCCATTGCAGATCCATCTGTTGCTGATCACTTACGCGCTATTACAGATCCATTCTGAAATTCAGTTATGATCCAGCCATTTCAGATCCATTCTAAAAGTTGTTTCAGATCCATTCTAAAAGTTGTTTCAGATCCATTCGTTTTCGATCCATTCTGACCCGATCCAGATCCCATCATTTTTGATCCATTCCGAAAGTCGTTTCAGATCCATTCTGGAAAAAAAAAAACTCTTGTTTATGGTTGTCACCTGCTTAGGATCAAAAACCATGGAGGAAGCACTTGCATCCATCGAAACCAAAATCTAGGATCTGGATGAAAAATTTCTCGGCCTCCATCTTGAGCATTCATCCATGAACAACAAACGACAATCCAAGTCTTCATCAGACAATGGGCTCTCTTCTTCTAGCAATTTTCGTGGTCCGAAGCTTGAATTTCCTCGCTTCAATGGTACTGATCCGACTGGATGAATCTATCGTGCAGAATAGTATTTCAGTATGCATAATACTTTTGATGTCCAAAAAGTTCCACTTTCATCCTTTCAATTGGAACATGAAATCCTTCAATGGTACCGTTGGTACATCAAGGCTCATGACAAGCCAAAATGGACATATTTTTGCCAACTTTTGCAACTATTTGGTCCTAGTGCTTTTGATGACTTCACTGGAGCACTCACTAAACTTCGTCAAATTGGCACTATGAGAGAGTATCAGACAAAATTTGAGAAACTAGCCAATCACACAGAAGGATTGTTTGATAAATTCTACAGGATTTGTTTTATTAGTGGTCTTAAGGATGAAATCTGCTCAGAGATCAAAATGTTATGTCCCAACACAATGATGGGAGCCCTAGGGTTGGCTAAGTCTACAGAGGACAAGATTGCATCCCAACAGTGCTCCAAACCCACTTTTGTTCCTTTTCGAAATATGGGTTCTCAACAACCTCCCATCCCGCCAGCTACTCGACCAACTCCTATCAAGCATTTGTCTAAAACAGAGATGCAGGCACGCAGAGAAAAATGGATTTGTTATAATTGTGATGAGAAATTTACTCAGGGACATAGATGTGTTCAACAAAAGCTCTATCTCTTGGATATGGATTCTCCACCTGCCTCTAAAATTAGTGAAGAAGCTCCAGATACAATGGATGATCAGGTCGACATTCAGGAGCTGCCTATTGACCCCCCATCTCAGGATGACCAACCAAAGATATCTCTCCATGCTTTATTCGGCGTCACCACCCCCCAAACCATGCGGGTCAAGGGTTAATTCAAGAAGCTTCCTCTTACAATACTCATTGATTCTGGTAGCACTCATAACTTCATTGACCCCCAGATCGCCACATAGGATGATTGTTTTGTTCATCCTTGCTCCAACTTTGACTTCATGGTTGCCAATGGGGGCACCTTACCTTGCAAGGGGAAGTGTCACAATGTGCGTCTCTCTCTGGAAGATTATAACCTGTGCTCTGACATGTTTGCCTTGTCCCTAGGCGGATGTGATGTGGTTTTGGGCGTTCAATGGTTACGCACACTTGGCCCCATCTTATGGGATTTTGCTGAACTTTGGATGTCATTTTTAGTCAATGGGAAACAACACAAATTTACGGGCTTACAACAAGGGTCTCTCTGCATCATCAGTTCACATCGCCTGGAAAATATCCTTAAGAATAATTCACATGGTGTCATCGCTCAACTCCATTCCATTTAGATGAACCCATCAATGGTCTCCCCTACTTCCTTGGATAGATATGCAGGTGTCTTTGCTGAACCAGTGGGCTTGTCACCTTCAAGATACCTTTCTGGTAAGTCTTTAGCCGCATCTACATTTCAGCAGGAAATGTTGGCTATTTTGCATGCATTACAAAAGTGGTAGCCATACCTATTAGGGAATCATTTCTACATCAAGACTGATCTCCAAAGTCTGGAAAATTTCCTGGAACAACCAGTCTCCTCCCCAGCACACCTGAAATGGGTTATCCAACTCATGGGTTATGCCTATGCCATAAATTACAAGAAAGGTAAGGACAATCTAGTGGCAGATGCTCCTTCTCACATAGTTGATGACCCAGTTCCTCTTATAGCTATTTCTCTGCTTGTTCCAAATTGGTTGCAATCTGTTCAACAGGGCTATCTCTTCTATGAACTCCATGCTTGTTCATCGGGAGGGCACTCTGGGTTCCTCAAAACATATGACCGAGAACAATGTAACTTCTTTTGGAAGCAACTAAAAATGACAATTCAACATATGGGGGTTGGCTGTGATACTTGCCAGGTCAACAAGGGTGAAATGACACTCCTTTCGGAACTGATCGAACCCTTGCCCATCCCTACATAGATTTGGACAACTATTTCTATGGATTTCCTAAAAGCGCTCTAGTGGTACAATACCACATCTAAAAGGAAACCATATGAAGCAGTCTATGGACAAGCACCGCTAGTTCTTCTTCCATACACCCTCAGCAGATCCCCAGTTTAGGAAATTGACTCAGTTCTTCGAAACCACAATCAGATTCTTCTCATTCTGTAGGACAATCTTCACATGGCAAGAATTCGACTGCAACAACAAGCTGATCAGCACCGTTCTGAGCGCACTTTTCACGTAGCTGATATGGTTCTCCTTCATCTACATCCTTCCAAGCCACCCTCCCTGAAACTCAAAATGCGTCAGTGGCCCAGAATGAAACCTGAGGATTCTACCGAGGAACCACTCCTTCAGATTCTGCATCAATTTCCGCATCTAAAGCTTTGAGGACAAAGCTTTTTCTAAGGGAGAGGGGATGTTAGGAACCCATGTCAACCCTTCTATTTACTTTGTTAGTATATTGTTGTTAGACGCATATGCTTCGTAAGTCATCCCGTAGTATTTGTTGATCCATAGTTTGTATTATTATTGTTGGACGCATATGCTTTGTAAGTCATCCTGTAGTAATTGTTGATCCATAGTTTGTATTGGCCCATGGTTTGTATTGACACATGGTATTGACCCATGGTATTGGAGCCTAGACTTAGTATATAAGTTTGTGTTGAGACCAATGAAGGTACCACGAAGTTATTTGTATTGAGCTTTCTCAAAGGAGGTTGCCCCATCGAAGTGGCCTACGATCAATAAAAGTGATTCTGAGTTCTGTTATTTCTGCTATCTTGCGTATTCTCATTAATTAATTGTTGTAGGTTCTTCAAATCCTCCTAGCGAAGAAGAAGTAAAAGGAATCGAATGTGAATCTTCATCGGATCCATTTGCTTCTAGCATGAGGAGGTTCTTTGGGTTTTCTTCAAGCAGAGTCTCAAAACGTGGTGATCCTAGAAAAACTCAAGATAGAGAAGCCTCAAGTTACCAGGAAGAGCATGCTTGAACCAATCCGCTTCAATAAGAATATGAATAGGCACCATGTAGATTTGAAGACCCAGCATCCCATCATCAGGTTGTAGGCAATGTGGGGGACGAATTCACTTCCATCTTCTTTGTTGGTGATTTCAAGATCACTGCAAAGGATATTGATTCTATTGATGGTGATGAGACATCTTTTGGATTATATCCAAAATAAGAACATAAATATGATTTCCAATCACCACTTGAGATTCATGGTGAGGTTTATCAATCAAAAGAAGAGGATGTTTGTCCTCAAGAGTCACACTTCCTTGCATGACCATTGAAGATGAGCGAAAGTAAGATTAAGAAGGTCTTGAGAACTCTACATGGAACTAATGCATTGGTGTCACACTGTTGTTGGAGGATGGAGGAGAAATATTCCATTAAAGACTTGGAGATATTCGAAAGTAGTGATAGACATAAGAGGTGCATTTTTGTAGTTTATTTCTGATAAAGATCATCTTCTTGAGCTTGTGAATATGTATCATAGTGCACCACTAGAATATGAAGAGGAGATTGAAAAGATCACCCATGAATCTCTTCAAGAATCAAGGTTGTAGATTGATAAACTTCATAGAGAGTTGATCATGCCACAACCTCCATACTCCATGGAAAATGGTCATGTGCACATGGCAGGAGACACTTTGGGCTTGATGGATTTTATGCAACCAAATTCCAAAAAAGAGCATGAAAAGAGCATATATAGATCAGAAATAGTACTCCTCCACTTGAATGAAGAAAATAGATGAATAGATAGCCTCTTCAAGGGGGAAAGACAAGACAAGACAAGATACTCAAATGAAAAGATATCCTTCCTATATATATGACATTATGAGGTACAATTAAAACTCACCGACCCAAGCCGACATAACTTATATAACCATACTAATGATAATTACCACTAATGGACCAAATCCAACATCAAAACTAATGTAATGCACCACAATATAGGGGTAAATGTGCCCCCATTTAGGGCTTAACATACCCATCCCCTTCAGACAAGCGTTGTCCTCAACGCTTGATTAGTCGTGGATGCTTTTGTATGAAGGAATCATCTTCTCATATTGAATATTCCACTAGCGGGTTCTTCCACTTGATGAGGTACTCAGTTATAGCCCAATTTCATAGTTGCTTGGTCCTTGTTTCAGTGATTTTTTCAGGTTCCAATATGACTTTTCCTTCTTCATCAAGCTCGGGAAAGATTGTTTGAATTGGGATCTTGTCTCCTATTACCTTCTTTACGTAACAAACATGGAAAATTGGATGCACTCTTGAAGATGAAGGGAGATCCAATTTGTAATCTATACTACCAATATTCTGCAACACTTTATAAGTACCATAATACTTGGGTGCTAATTTATTGTCCTTATTTAGTTGCTTGAGGGATATATGCTTGTAAACTTGTAGCCTAAGAATACCCAATCCCCTTCTGTGAAACTCCTTTCAATACAATGTTGAATAGCTTGTTGTTTCATCATGTTTTGTGGCATAGCTAGGTTGTCCTTAAGTATCTAGATAACTTCTTGCTTCTTCTCTATGTGATCTTCCACGGATTGAACTTTAGATTTTCCTTTTAAAGCATATGTGATAGAGGGAGGATGGTACCCATAAAGTGCCATAAACGGAGACATTTTGGATGATGTATGGAAGCTAAATTATTGTACCACCATTCTTCCAAAGATAACATTTCACCCACTGTGTTTGTTTATCATATGCAAAGCAATGAATATAGCCTTCCAATTTTTTTTTCACTATCCCAGTTTTCCCATCAGATTGCAGACGATAAGATGAATTGTGAGCCAATTGGGTACCCAAACAAGAAAATAATTCAGTTCAAAATTTTCCACTGAAAATTAGATCTCTATCACTTACAAATCTTTAGATTTCCATGTAACTTCTGAATTGTTCCATAAAGGCTGCAACTACTATACTTGCATTAAAAGGGTGAGAGAGTTCACAAAATTGTGCATACTTCGTGACTCTATCAACAACCACCATAATAACATTCTTTCCTTCTGACTTGGGTAGACCTGTGGTAAAATCCATTGAGACTTCTTCCCAGCACTGGAAAGGTATGTCTAATGGTTGTATAAGTCCTAGGATCTTAATCGTTTCAACCTTATTCTATTGGAAAACCAAACATTCATCCACAAACCCTTTAGAAAAATTCCTAAGGAAACCTTGGATTCCCTTTATGTTCAAGTGGGATATCTACAAACAATGTGTTTGCACTATCGTTGAGATATTCAAAGTTTTGTAGTAATATTGTGTGATAATGTAAAGAAGCACTCTGCATTGTATAATTGTCAGCTTGTTAATGTAAGTAAGTAGATCAAAGATACTCACTATGGAGTATGTCAGACATAGATTTCTCTGTAAGAAGGTGCATTTTTTTAAATGCAACCATCCCATTACATTAAATCTACCAAAATATGTGTACCTTTCTTGATTAAGACCAAGGGTGCATTATCTTTTATGGAAAATTTGTTGAAGCAACTGAATCTGGACAATACCAAGAGATGACCTTAATATCATCAATAGATCATATACATGGAAATTCTTGAGAATAAAAAACCTTGCATACAGCTATATGCATCATCTTGATTGGGATATGATAGCAAATTTGATGACTTGGGAGTAGGTTTAGGCATCCCAAAGTAAAACTACAAACCGATACATTGGATAATCACAAATAGGGGCTAAAAGGTTAGTTGAAGAAGCACATGCAGATATGGATATAGATGAAGCTAAAATAAAGCCACGAAGAAAGAAGGCAAGAACTAAAGTTGAAGAAAGGGAAAGAAAAGGCATGGTGGAACATACACAAAGTGAGGAGCTTCCAAGTGAGCTAATTGAAGTACTAGAGGAGTCACCATCTAGAAAAGATGAACCACCTATCACATTGGTGCATTACCCTTTATTATTTTTTCATTCACCTCATATACAACACAAATCTCCTTTTGTTGGTTCAACACAAGTAAAACCAACACTACATACTAGATATGTAGACATCAAAATATAGAGCATGGATACAGTTAAGGAGCTCTGAGGGAAGATAGACATAGAAGAGAAAAGGTTAATAACAGTGGAAGATCCTAAGGAAAACACCCTCAGGTTGGCCATCTTAGAACCAAAAGTCCATGCATCTACATCCTTTGATGATTGGAAAGAAGATGAGTGAAAAGTATTCTTTAAGTAGTTGAACCCCTTGGATAAGGTTGATTTTCAGAAACAGGCTAATGATATGTTGTGCAAGGATGTATTACACTCATTAGCCAAGGACAAGAAGCTGAGAATGACACTACGAAATATGCGTAAAGTATTGAGAGCATAGGAATTGTTCATCAAATCCAATTTACACTACAAGGAGAACACCCTCAAGTGGAGGTTATAACGGAACCCCCCTAAAAAAAACATCCCAAATATATGTTTACAGCAGAGGTATCTAGCAGAGGCGAGCAAGTGGAGGTTTTAGTGAAAGATTTTAATCAATGATTTTGTAGACATAAAATGCACCATGTGATTCAAGTGTGTACGCATCAATGTGGCGAAAAATTTAATGCATCGTTCACGAAAATCCCCTTCTGATATGGGGGGTGAATTATAATTAAAAAACTAGCAGTAGCAGTGTGTTAAACACAGGATGCGCCCTGGTGCATATGTGCATTGAATGCACCATTGCTATCCAACAAAACATATGCCAAGCATTATATAATTATAAAAAACAAAAAAACATCACCGGTGCATACGTACATTTAATGCACCATAGTTGGCCGAAAAAGCATAGACCAAGAATAATATATTAAAAAAACAAAAACTATAAACACTGCGCTAGATAGAAACAAAAGCACTAGTACGTTATGTGTATTACAACACTGAATTGAGTAAAATTAAAACAATGCAACGTAAACAATTTTAATATTTTTCAACAAATATGGTGCATTTAGATATATGTATAACACTGGTGCGTAAACCAAGATAGAATGTTGATGCATTAAAAATAGAAAAGAATCGGATTAGGGAGAAGTTAAAAATTATTTATGTTTTATTAAAATGTTGTGCCCACCTTTTTTTACATTTTTCTATAACATAATGGTGCGTTTGTATTACGTAGAAGCACCGATGCACAACATAACAAAATGCCCCGGTGTGTCCTTGTATTGGGTGCACCGAAGAAGGGTTTTAAAAAAAAATTACCAATCGAACCATTCATTTTTACTATTTTGCGGTGCTCTTGAGCTCTCAAGCACCAGTGCCACCTTTTCCACCCTAAAGCACCCTACCATTGATGCTCCTCTTACCTGCATTTATCCTGTTCGTTATCGATATGTGCTTTTTTTTTCCAAATGATGGGAAAATGCATTTTTTGGACTACATGAAAACCATGCCTCCTGAACTAGCAAATGTCTAGGTAATATATTTGTTTTCTTCTAACTTAAACTTTTAGCAAATTAAAATTTGAAATTAAGCTTGAATTTTCACTGTTTTTTTTAAATTAAAAATTCTTTGCGGTGCATTCGTGTGCTTTGACTTCCACCATGTCTCTGTGCACCATGTAAATTTAAAGGGTGAACTTGCTTCAGTGCACTACCAACTCGAAAACATAGTGCACCATTTATATGGTGTGCTATAGTATGTAGCACACCGAGTCATTTTAATTAAAAATGAAAAATCTCAAAACGGTGCATTAATTTATAGAAACGCACCGGTGCGTTCCACTGCTTGCACTGAAAACAGTGCATCTAGGCATTGATACACCAAGTGTACCATTAATACTATGAGATAAATTATAGAGAACTGCCACATATTAATTTAAAAAAATTAAAAAAACTACTTGATGTTTTAATGGTATATAGTGCACAAATGTGCTTGATTGCATGAGGCGCACAGATACGTGTGCACCATTACGGTGCGCTACTTTATCCGAGCACACTAGAAAATGTTAATTAAGTTTAAAATTTCCATTTCAGTGTGTTATATTACAATGCACCAGTGCATTTAATTGGTCAGTACGCACAGCTAACTGTTTTTTTAGAGGTAAACACATAGATATTCATATTGGAAAAACTATGGTGCTCCTCATGATTTCATAATTGCACGTGCCAATAGTGGTGCGCTATCTATTTTTCTGCACATTGATAGTAGTGTTGAAACATTTAACACATGCACCAATGATCATTGAATATGGAATCAATGGTGCTTACATTTCTTAGGGAAGCACCAACACCATCTCGAGACTCTCTAGTAGTACTCTAGTGGTGCATACTATTATTATATGTGCATTGTTTTAGTGCTAGTAGTGTTATGAATGCATCGGTTCCTTGTATGTATACACCACACCATGTTGATTTTATATTAAAACCAGTTACTGTAATCGGTGTGGTACATATAGGGGGGTGCACCATTTCTGGTGTGTATGTATTTCTATGCACCACATGTGGTGCTTGACTAGTTTTCAAGCACACTAGTTTGGAAATTCAAGTCTTTTTAGAAAGAAAAAATATTTCATATTTATAAATAAAATTATAATTTAATTTTTTTTTTTTTATGTTTTAGATAATATACTAATGTATTTTATATGTTAATTAGATATGTCACTGAAAATAGGATCATTAGCAGCAGCAACAACGAGTTGACCTGTATGATGCTTTATGAGCATGGGAGGCAAGAGAGAGGGAGAGGGAATTGTATCCTCGCCCCATTAACACACATACGTGAGTCCTCTTGAGTGAAGTATACTTCATCAATTTATATGAGGAGGATACAACCATGAAGGGAAACTCAACATTTTTGGCGTGGTTGATCCATCAGTGGGATCACATGAGATATGCCTTTCACGTTGGTCCCAATCAGTGGTTCCAGCTCACTAAGGAGGATATAAATTTTATCACTAATCTATCTAGGAGAGGGGGAGGATTTTCCCCACTTAACTAAAGTCACAAATAAAGTAGGAGTTCTAGTGAGTTAGATTTCCTACTCTCTGAGATATATTAGTGATGACGTTTTTGATCCATCAGAGTTTTCAGGTTTCTGATGAACATCTACACATCTCTTCTTTCGGTAGAGAGGAGGTTAGGTGCCTCTCACTATTGGCGATGACCATTCCGCAATACACCACTAATGGGAAGTGGATTAGTTACCCTCTATTATATTATATTTATTCTTTAGTGCATAGGTCGAGATGCATTTGGTGGTATGCCATTTTTTGTGGCAATTCTGTTTTTCTCTTGATATATGTTGCGCACAGTTCTAGGGAATGGCCAACTTCCATTTTTCTTCAAAGTTGTTTTGTTTAGTTTTTGAGAGGTTTCCAGTCATGAGGACGATGGATGAGGCATGGATGAATATGTGGGGTCCGATGCTTCCCAATATGGGTTAGCCAATGTTCCCTGCTTGGATGACATGTGAGATAGTGGACCTACTGGCCAGTGAGGATGAGCACAATTTAGACATGGTGTTATGTCCTTATGCAAGGTTGGATTTGTGAGATGTCTAAACATATTCTTCACCTTGGATGAGCCAACAGATACTCGAGGTATTATTAATATTATGTTTAAATCAATATAGTTTCATTTGATTATCTTACTTAATGCAAATAAAATTAATTCTAACACTTTATTTAAATTTGTTTTTGAAATTGTCTAGTTATTGTTGTGTACTATATATTTTTCAAATAATGGTACCTTTTTTGGGGACCTACGTCCACAACTTGATGACGTTGAGATGGTTGAGGACGGGCCTCCAAGTTAGGTTCTTGAGCTACCAAGACTTGGCATGCGATGTAGGCCTACTTCTAGAGACAAGCAATGTTTGATGGACCAGTTGTCTGCATTTATGGCTAGGCAAGGAGTCCTCCCTATACCAATTCAGGATATCACATGAGACCTCACTCTTGTGTATTAGTGGAGGGACATTCATGGTGATATGATGTTTCTTATGTATCATATCATTGGATCTAATAGCCTTATATTGGTGTTGAGGGATGGCCATGACATTGAGACTTCGTATACTCCATCCGATGAGAGTGGTCATCCTCCCTATCCACCTTCTCCTTCACCTCACCGAGTTGACCAACCACCATCTCATCCAGCTCCTCCTCCACCTCATCCATCACCTCACTGAGTTGACCAACTACCATCTCATCCAACTCCTCCTCCTTCACCTCAATGATTTGACTATCCAACATCTCATCCAGCTCCGCCTCGACCTCCTCCTTCACCTCACTAAGTTGACTATCCACCATCTCATCCACTTCCTCCTCCATCTCCTCCTTCACCTCACTGAGTTAACTAGCCACCATCTCATTCACCTCCTCCTTCACCTCATTGAGTTAACCAACCACCATCTCTTCCAATGCCTCCTCCACCTCCTCCCTCACCTCACTGAGTTGACTAGACACCATATCATCCAAATCCTCCTCCACCTCCACCTCCTCATTCACCCCACTGATTTGACCAGCCACCATCTCATCTAGCTCCTCCTCCACCTCTTCCTTCACCACACTAAGTTGACTAATCACCATCTGATCGAGCTCATCCTCCACCTCCACCTCCTCTTCCTCCTCCTCACCATGCCAATCGAACACCATCTCCTCCTTCATTGGTTGGTTGACCACCCTCTCCTCCACAAGCACCGGACCCAACACCATCTTCGTCGACTCCATTGCACACTGACCAACCACCCTCTCATCCATGGGCATACGACCATCCATCATCTTATACTACAGACACAACCTCGATTATTATAGATAGGATGCCTCTAGATGGTGGAAGTATTGATGCCTTTGGCTCTATTGGTGTAGGTACCAATGCCTCTGGTTCTATATGTTGACCAGATATATATGTTATAGCAGATATTTGACTTGATCAGATGTATATGTATGTATGTATGTATGTACATATGGTGCATTTTTCATGTTCATGTTGATGTACTTGACTTATATGTTGATGTTGATGTGTATATTGTGAGGTCATGTTGGATATGTTTTCTATATGTGTTTGTTAAACTATACATGTTAGATGTGTGTGATGATGATGTTAGACCATGCTTTTGTTTTGTTATATGTGATTTGTGTATTTATATGCTAGATGAAATTTATATGTGTTAGACGTTTTAGCTCATTTTTTATGTGTATGTTAGATGATGCTTATGATATTTCATAGGTGATGATAGATTTGTATTTTATATGATGTTAGAAAATTTTAGATCTGTATTTTAGATTATGTTTATGTTTGTTAGATTGTGACGATGATAATGGTACGTTAGATTATGTTAGTGATTTTAGATGTAATTATTAGATGTTTATCTTGGATGATGGTAGGTGACAATATTAGATGTGAATGTTTGTGTTTATTAGATATGTATATTAGATGTGTATGTTAGGCGATGTTTGATGTGCATGGTACATGATTTTGTTAGGTAATGTCTGTGTTTTTTTAGATGTGTATGTTAATTGTGATTAATGTACTTTATGTATGATTATGTTAGCTAATTTTTTATGTGAATGTTAGATTGTTATTATCATGTTTTATAGGTGATGATAGATGTGTATTTTAGATGATGTTATCTAATTTTTTATGTGTATTTTAGATTATGTTTATGTTTGTTAGATGGTGATGATGGTACGTCAGATGATGTTAACCATCATCAACATATTATCATCACAAACTATATTATATTTTTGAATTAAAAAAACATGATATTATAGTGAATTAAAAGTAATATGTGGATGTAATATATTATTATAAAGAATAAATGTATTATATAAATGTAATAACATATACAAAATATAATGGATAGCGTGTGTGTGTGTGTGTGTGTAGACACACACACACATTAAGATAATAATTAATCTTGGAACCATTACAATTATAGATTTGTTATGAATTCAATATCTCAATTACGATATTAGTGATAAGTGATATCATGGTTAATTTCATAACTTTATTTGTACAATTTAAAAAAAAAATACATTACTTATGTTTATTTTTAAAAAGATACACAAAAAATTAAAGCATGAAAAATAGGGAAAAAGGTGACTTAAGGAAACATTTTTAAATTACTTATATTGAAAAACTATATATATAATTATTTGTTTGGAAGATTGAAAAGTAAACTTAATATCCAAAATTTGAAAAAACACATATAAAAATTTGTAATTCAATTAGTAAAATAATCATTAACAAAAAATTATAAAAAATGATATATTTGAAAAAATAGTTAGTATTAAAAAAAACTCATGATGAAATAATAATCGATTTTGTCCATTTTTTGAAGTGAATCTAAGTGACAAACATGCAAATTGTCTCCTATATTTGCATTGATATTATGTGTAGATCCACTTAAAATAATGCGAATTTTGCATATATTTAACGACCAAATCAAAGAGATGTTGCATGGTATGAAATCCAACCACTCGTACCAGAAGAAACCGTTTCTTGGTATAAAAAGAGCACTCCTTTAACCAAAACAAAAATGACCTCCAACACTAGAAAACTACCATTACCCACCTACCTTGGAAAAAATCAACTACCTAGCAAAGGGACTTGGTGAAAAATGAAAGGTTATTTCAAAATTTAAGCAAATAACACACCAAAACCCAATTGAAACCTCCTACAATAGGCAATCTCAAATATTGATGTTGATGTATATGTAACTTCGGAATGTATTTCACATTTATGTATATTGTATTTCTATAGAGATGGTATTATTCCTCTATAAGGAAGTGTCGTCATTTATATTGTAAGTGTCATAACTTATACTTGATGGGTTATTAGACCACCTTGTTTGGGGTCGGCCCCTTATAAGTCATGTGGGTCAAAGGGTTATTAGACCACCCTATTGGGGGTCGGCCATGTGGGTCAAAGAGTTATTAGACCACGCTATTGGGGGTCGGCCCACTCAGCATTATGTTCATGTGGTTAAGTTCGAGCCTACATGAGTTAGGTAAAAAGGCAAGTCAAGTCAAGTATAAATAGAGTGCGGGAGGCACTCTATTTGCTCACTCACTTCTCACACATGCACTCAAGGAGGAGTGGCGCACTTATGGAGGAGGAGGATCTGCTGCTAGGTTATGGCTATCTCTCTTGGTTGGTTGTATCATTGCTCTATCTATCTCTGAGGAAGTTATTGGCGGTTTTTTCACCTTTATGGTTTTCCCCAAGTAAATCTTTGTGTCTCTTGTGTGCTTGCATTATTGTCTCCATGATTGATATGCTGTAGATATGCTGTACATGTTGTTCTCTCATTTAGGATCCTAGATCAGATTGAAGTAAATTCTGAAAATTTAACATGGTATCAGAGCTAGCCTGAAAGAAGGCATGATATGGCATGTATGACACTTGTTGCACTTACGATGGTAGGGGCTTGATATAGCAAAAACCAGTCATCGTAGAACTTTCGCTATAAATCCGTTTTGGAAAATTTTTCAGATCTGAAATTGTTACAGGGAGAAGATTAAATCTCCAGGTACCTTTTGTCCAAAGGAAGAACCTCTAATTCGTTGTAATTTGTGATTTATGATATGTACAATATAGGGTTTTCTGCCTCTTCCAGATCTGAGTCAAAATCAGGTGACCTTGGGAAAAAGGCCATATCTTGGGCTAGGAATCTCCAAATGAAATTTAATAAAAAGTGAAAGGTAGTACACAGTCTGTACTATCTCAGAAAAATTTTTCAGAGGCCGAAGTTGAACCAGTGACACGTGGCACACCGTACAAGTTCACTCTCCTGTATTATCCCATAAGTAGGTCACATTGTGACACTTGGCATAACTCTCTCTCAGAGAGTCCAATTGAGGTCAGACTTGTCAGGATGGAAAGATAACTGGCCTAGCTATCTCAGGAAATTTTTTTCAGAGGCCAAAGTTAAAACAGTGACACGTGGCATGCCGTACAAGTTCGCTCTCCTGAATTATCCCAAAACAGGTCACGTTGCGACATTTGGAATAACTCTCTCTCAGAGAATCCAATTGAGGTCAGACCTGTCAGGAAGGCAAGATAACAAGTCAGGCTATCTTAGGAAACTTTTTCAGACCCTGTGGATCAAAAAGTTCAGAGTTACACCAGAAACAATCAGGTACATATTTCTGTCAAAACAGAATTATTTTTGAGTACCTCCATTCATGGCTTCTGGAATTTAGGGCTTTGGAGAAAGTTGGAATTTTTGTAATCAGAGACCACGGATGGATGCTACTCATCAAAATAGAAATTTAGAGACCAAGATCAAAATTTTTGGTTGGGCAGAAGGCCGGGCTTGATTAGACCCTAGTTCGGGACTTTGATCAGAAAAGTGGAAAATTAGGGCTTCTGTAAAAATGGGAATTTTTGAAATCTGTGACCACGGCTGGAAGCTCCTTAGAAAAATAGAAGCTTAGAGATTTGGATCAAACATTTTGATTGGGCAGAAGAGTGGGCTTCATCAAACCCCAGTTCAGGGTCACGTCCAGTGAATCCAGAAGTTTCAAAGGAAAAATTGAGGAGTGAAACTTTGCAGTTTTCAAATTCTGAATATACCAACTTGATCAGCTCATCAAGGCACATATTTCTATCCTGTCAGAAGTTTGAAATTCAAAGTTTGAATTTTTGGGGTTTCTCTGACAAACCCATATCCAGCTCAAGGTCCAGTTCTTGCAAATCAAGTGGATTGGGTTAATCCTAGAAGAAGATGGATTGATCATCTGCATGAGTGAAGAAGTTCCTATTTCAGAGGGAGATGAGGCTAAGGCCTTACATAAGAAGATTACAAGCGATCTCGACAGGTATGACTCATCGAGGTATGTTTCGATATTTGTCCATGATTAAGTTTATGGTATGTTTGTCTTCATGTTATTACGGTTAGTACAATTTTGATTTTAGATTTGTCGTATCACCTTAACAAAATTATGAATGCATGATAGAAGATATTCATTGGTTAGTGTGTTGACACTTATGATTGTACTAATGCATTATGGTGTTGTATGAGGTTTATGTTGTCTACTAACATGAAAGGTACACCAAGAAAGACAAATCATGTTCTGGTCCAAGAACATATGATCATGATAACATGAGGACAAAGATTCATCCATTATCATGGATCTCATAGAAGATCCATTTACGAGGTATGTATAACTTGGTTTTGTAATAGTTAACCTATGAGATATACAGGTTACTAGCACAAGTCATTGAAGAAGAACAAGAAATCATGTGAGTATGTTAGACATAAATAGCTAGCATGCTAATCCAGGTATGTTTTTCCTATATCAAGATAGAATCCTACCTTGTGTTAGGATCTTATACTGTTGTTGATAATGATTATTCATGAAGTCATAGGTTTGAATAATCATGATTGTA
This sequence comes from Larix kaempferi, assembly GCA_027924585.1. Lineage (NCBI taxonomy): Eukaryota > Viridiplantae > Streptophyta > Pinopsida > Pinales > Pinaceae > Larix > Larix kaempferi. The sequence continues at coordinate 63,128 of BSBM01001474.1, read as the reverse complement.
TGCATATTATGTTTCTTACCATAATTGATGATATGACTAACCAGAAGAATCATGATGGTATAGGTTTGAATAATCACAGGTTTTATGCATTTTATATCTCTTATCTTGATTGATGATTCAACTAACCTGAAGAGTCATAGGTTTGAGTAATTACAGGTTTAGACATGTTATGTTTCTTATGATTTGACTAACCATAAGAATCCTACATAAACCTTGAATGCTAATGCTTATTATTTCTGTTCGAAATGATCATGACTATACATGCTTGAGATTATTGTGTTTTAATAGTATACTAATGAATGTATGATTTTATATGAGATCACAAGGATAACACATTCATGATACTAATAAGCATGCATAGGGACCAAGGATGAATATGAGATTCAAGAATAGGTAATCCAGGAAGCAAAGATCAAGAGGGAGTACACTCCAGTGGTTTATGCAAGGATGCAGATATTCAGAGGGAGTTGACCATCTCTCTACATCCCACAACAGAAAGGTGTAGAAGAAGCTACTTCAGATTAGGACTCCAGCAGCTCCTGCAAGGAAGCGAAGATTCCGAGGGAGTCCACCCAATGAACAAACAAAGATAAGTATTTTTAATTATCATTTCATGCATATTTGTTTGTTTAAATAAAATTGTTCAAATAATGTATATACTGATGTTCCTAGAATTAGGTTGTGTATTATGCATATTAGAATAATTGCATTGATGAACAGTATACTCCTAATATGCATGGGTAAGTGGCCTATGGCACTGTACAACTTTCCATTGCTACTTATCTAGAATGAAACCTCTTTGCTGACATGTTGGGAGTTGTGCACACTCTTAACAATGTTCTGGTAGAGATTGGAAGGCATCTAGAAAGTTACGGAATATGGATAAATGTTGTATTGAAGCATTGGCTAAGATAATTGCATGACTGTATGGCATATTTCTTTATGTGTAAGAATTTGTTCTGAAAACTATGAGATGTTTTCTAATCATGCAATTTAACTTGTTGTGTAGGAAAGATCGTATGCCATCTCCTACAAAAGAAGAACTACAACATTTTTTCAGCAAAGATATTGAAGTTCCCAGGATCTGGGATGAAGAAATGGAATGCCATGATCCGTCGATCATGAAGAATGATGTTTGGGATGTAGTCCCAAGACGCGAAGGGAAGTTTGTTATGACTTACAAATGGATCTATCAGATCAAGCATGTTGCAGATAATAGCATTGAGAAATATAAAAGTGATGAAATAGAAGATGCACCAGATGAATTCCAAGACAACATGGTGTAGTCATATATGTGTGCAGAACTTGGTATGGTAGGATAGACAGCTTTCTATCCATTTTGGGCTTTACCAAGAGTAAAGCGGATTCCAACCTTTACTACAAGGTTGAGGAAGGCAATCCAGTGATACTACTTTTGTATGCGGATAACCTGTTTGTTACAGGTGAAGATAGATTGATTGCCGACATGCAGCGGAATCTTACTGCCGAGTTCAAGATGAAGAACTTGGGGATGATGCACTATTTGTTTTTGGCATGGAGGTGTGGCAGAGTGATGGAATCTTCCTTGGATAAGGGAAGTATGCAATAGAGATCCTGAAGAGGTTCGGGATGATGGACTGCAAGGTTATGGCCACACCTATGGCATCGAATCTGAAGCTTCTATGTGATGCTTCATCTGAGCCGGTTGATGTCTCCATGTATCGTCAGATGATTGGGTCCTTGATGTACCTGACGAACATGAGACCAGACTTTTGCTTTGCTGTGAACACATTGGGCTAGTTCCTGACGGATCCGAGGAGTGTTCACCTGGTTGCTGTAAAGCATGTTCTGAGGTACCTGAAGGGTATTGTGGATTATGGGATCAAGTATGAAGTGAATAAAAAGTTTAACCTGCAGGGTTATGTTGATTCAGATTGGGCTGGCAGTGTTGCAGACTGGAAGAGCACATCTGGGTGCTGCTTCAGTATGGGATCATGTGTGATCTCTTGGTTTAGCAGGAAGCAGTCCTGCGTAGCACTGAGTACAACTGAGGCAGAGTATGTTGCAGCCTGTTCAGCTAGTTGTGAGGTAGTATGGCTACGGAAGCTACTGTCTGAGTTATTTGATCTCTCGTTGGATGCTACTGGTATCTTCTGTGATAACCAGAATTGTGTGAAGCTGTCCGAGAACCCAGTGCTTCATGACAGGTTGAAACACATAGAGATCAAATATCACTATATCAGGGATATGGTGCAGAGAGGAGCCGTGAAGCTCCTGTATGTTGTAATGGACGAGCAGATTGCAGATGTGCTGATGAAGCCACTAGCCAGAGTGAAGTTTGAGTACTTCAGAGAGAGGCTTGGCGTGCTTCAGATCGAGGATACTTCGAGGAAGAAGTGATGGACACATTTGCTGAAGCCATTCCAAGCATGTTGGAAGGAGGATCCTTCACATGGCTGTGGATGTAAGCGCTGGATGATGAGCATCAGGATGATGTTCTGGTTTCTGCTTGGATATGATCAGTTGGATCATTTTATGTATGTATGTACGCATCATGTGGATGCTGGATATGATCAGTTGGATCATTTTATGTATGTATCAGGTAGATACTTGGTATGCATCAGGTAGATGCATTGTATGATCAGGTGGATCATGTATTTTGTATATGCATCATGTTGGATGCTTGGACCATGTATATGTATATGTATCAGGTAGATACATTGTATGATCAGGTGGATCATGTATGGTGATATGTATCATGTATCAGGTGGATACATTGTATGATCAGGAGGATCATGTATGATGATATGTATCAGGTAGATACTTGGTATGCATCAGGTGGATGCATTGATGATCAGGTGGATCATGCAGCAGGATGTTGCAGTGATGATCAGGCTGATCATGGATGATGAGCTTCAGGATGTTGCTCCATATGACATGCAGCAGGACGTTGCAGTGATGATGATCAGGACGATCATGAGTACATCAGGATGATGTATGGTGAGTATCAGGTTGATACTCTGTGGTCGTGGATCAGGTTGTGCAGATGAGCATGTCTGGGAGATCCTATAGGTCGGAGTTGTGTACCCGTAATAGCCTGGGATGCTCTTTCGAGACATTGCTCTGGGAGGACATGTAATTTGTGCCCTGGGAGATTTCAGGTCGGAGTTGTGTACCCGTAACATCCTGAGATGCTCTTGCGAGGTTTTGTCCTATGGCATGTAATTTGGGCCCTGGGAGATTTCAGGTCGGAGTTGTGTACCCGTAACATCCTGAGATGCTCTTTCGAGGTTTTGCCATGACCACATGTAATTTGTGCCCTGGGAGATTTCAGGTCGGAGTTGTGTACCCGTAACATCCCGAGATGCTCTTGCTAGGTTTTGTGGTGGACCACATGTAATTTGTGCCCTGGGAGATTTCAGGTCGGAGTTGTGTACCCGTAACATCCTGAGATGCTCTTTCGAGGTTTTGTGGTGGGGTCACATGTAATAGCGCCCTGGGAGATCCTACAGGTCGGAGTTGTGTACCCGTAACATCTTGGGATGCTCTTTCGAGGTTTTGTGACGCACGTAATAAGTCCTGAGGATTCCACAGTATGGCCAGTGATGATGAAGACCTGCAGGTGGTGGGCCTACATCCAGTATGAAAAAGGACTGGATCTGTAGAACTTCCTATGATGAGTAGATTCAGAGATTGATTGAGATAGCAGCAGCAGTGATGATGATGATGACTCGATGACGATTATCCAGTGACGATGATCTAGAGAAGATGACTTGTGCTAGAAGAACTGTGCTGAGAAATACCTTCCTAGTTAAGAGGGAGTGTTGATGTATATGTAACTTCGAAATGTATTTCACATTTATGTATATTGTATTTCTATAGAGATGGTATTATTCCTCTATAAGGAAGTGTCGTCATTTATATTGTAAGTGTCATAACTTATACTTGATGGGTTATTAGACCACCTTGTTTGGGGTCGGCCCTGTATAAGTCATGTGGGTCAAAGGGTTATTAGACCACCCTATTAGGGGTCGGCCATGTGGGTCAAAGGGTTATTAGACCACCCTATTGGGGGTCGGCCCCACTCAGCATTATGTTATGTGGTTAAGTTTGAGCCTACATGAGTTAGGTAAAAAGACAAGTCAAGTCAAGTATAAATAGAGTGCGGGAGGCACTCTATTTGCTCACTCACTTATCACACATGCACTCAAGGAGAAGTGGCGCACTTATGGAGGAGGAGGATCTGCTGCTAGGTTATGGCTATCTCTCTTGGTTGGTTGTATCATTGCTCTATATATCTTTGAGGAAGTTATTGGGGTTTTTCACCTTTATGGTTTTCCCCAAGTAAATCTTTGTGTCTCTTGTGTGCTTGCATTATTGTCTCCATGATTGATATGCTGTAGATATGCTGTACATGTTGTTCTCTCAGTTAAGATCCTAGATCAGATTGAAGTAAATTCTGAAAATTTAACAATTGAAAACATACCTTCAAAGAGTAAGAGAGGATAAAGAACTTGTGAAAAAAAAAACATGAGGATATGAGTGGAATGAGAAATGATTTATGTATAAATTTGTTGTTTTTCTATGATGTATACAACCACTAGATAACCTAACTCATGTGGGATAATAATTCTTATTATTGATAAACCAAATAACATAGGAACTAACCTAGGGAGTTAAGGTACAAAACAATTTCCTTACAACATGAGACAATCAAAAGTGATAGAAGTGAAATATTTTGAAGGTAAACCTACAAGTATAATGCATTATTTCTAGCCTTAAAAATTAGTTTAAAAAAAACATAACAACTGTAGCACAACCTTATCTCTAAAAAATATGACGCAAGTGTGGGTCGGTCAGACCCTCTTGCTTAACAATATCACACAGTCGACACACAAATGCTCACATAAACTAGACATGAACTGGAAATGCCAAGAAGTTGGCTTCTATTACTTGTATGGATATACAAAATTATATGCAAACTACTAAACAAGTCAGCCTCATCCTGTTACAATATACATAAGTGATTTATGTTCTCTTTGTGTGATTTCTCTCTATGTGTGATCCTTTGATCCTCGGTCATTGATCACACCCCCATATTTTGTTCCTTCGCACTAGTCTTCTACTCTGCATTGTTGTTGTTCTCAAGGTCCACCTTGTCAGGATTTCCCGAGGCATCCTTACTCTGTCTGTCACTCTACCTTTGATCCGGAAGATATTAAATTTTTCAGCACCCCCTGAACGTTCCTACACAACCTCCTCTTGTGGTGACACCTGGCCTTGTTCCAACCACCTTCTTAACTTCCATTAACCTCCTCAACAACCCACAATGGCTACAGGTATTTTGCCTCAAATTTTTCACTTCTCGACCTCTGTGCCTCTTTGACTTTGCTACAGTTTTCGGTCTTGTCAATATCCACTTCCAACTAGTCTGCACTTTGACATGTTGACCTCTCTCTACCTTATCGGTCCTCGAATTATCTTGTTGACATCACTTAGTCTCCATGGCTATCATCCTCCCATTCCTCCATCCTTGGCCTTTTCTGCTTCCATTGATGTCCCTCTTCAACCTTTCATCCACTTTTGACTTTAGTAGATGATACTTCGACAGCTCCCTGCTCAACTCGTTCTCGATTGCCAGTCTTCCCGCACCAATGGTCCTCAGAAACCACCCTGGTCGGTATTCTTCTGTAGATCAACTTCGACTATTTCTCCTAGGCCCAAATTCCCCTACATCAGTCTCCCTAGGTGAAAAAGAACTGCATTCTCTGTCATTCTTCTATATTCTTCCTCTGAAATCCATGCCGCTTAACCAGCTTTACGTTCTTCCATCAGACTAAGTATTCTTTCTTCCACGAACTCCTTGTGCATCTGACTTCATGCTCATCCATCACTTCGGTGATTTCTTCCTTCTATCGATATGGAATTTGTCTTGTCTAGTCAATGTTTGAAACTTCTATGCTATTGCTCGTTGAACCTTCTTCATACTTGTACAGATCTGATATGTTGAACTTAGGAGAAATGTTCAATTCCTTCGGTAGCTCCAACAAATAAGCATTGTATGAAATATTCTTCAGAACCTTACATGGTCCAATGTTCTCCAGCTTCAGTTTGTTGTATGTTCCTGACGTGAACCTCTCTTTCCTTATGTGTTCATAGACTAAGTCTCCTTTTCTGAATGAATGTAACCTCTGCTTCTTGTTGGCTCTTAACTTGTATGTCACATTACTCTTTTCAATCTATTTGCGTACCTTTTAATGTACTTCCTTCATGTGCTCTACATTTGTCTCTACATCTACACTATTCCTAGTTTTTGTTGGTACTTCGACCAAATCCACCACACCATGTGGGCTTCGACCTTGAACAATTTGGAATGGACTCATACCATTCAACCGATTCACAGAATTGTTGTATACAAATTCGACTTGCTCCAACACGTTCTCCCACTGCTTGGGTCTGTCGGTCGTCAAACATCTCAGAAGGTTTCCCAAACTTGTGTTTACTACCTCGGTCTGTCCATTAGTCTACGGATGGTATGCCGAGCTAAACTGCAACTTCGTGTCCAGATTCTTCCATGGCTTTATCTATAAATTACCCATAAAATTGGTATCTTTGCCTGACGTTATACTTTTCGGCAACCCATGTAACTTGACTATCTCCCTGAAAAATAATACATCAATTCTTGTGGCGTCACTCATCTTCCAACATGAAATACAGTGTGCCATCTTCAAAAATATGTCGACTACCACAAATATTGAGTCGTTACCTTGCTATGTCTTCGGCAATCCTAGCAAAAAATCCATGCTCAAGTGCTCCCATGGGACATTTGGCACTGGCAATGATGCATACAACCCCGTATTTTGTCTTTGAACTTTTTCCAATTGGAAATTTATGCACTGTTGGACCCACTTACCGACATCTGTTTCCATCCCTAGCCAATAGTACTTCTCCTCAACCAACGCCTTGGTCTTTTCGATGCCAAAATGACCTGCTAATATACCACTATGTAGTTCTTGTATTAGGTTTTCTCTTCCTGATCCCCTAGGAATACATAATTATTGTCCCTTGAACAAGTATCCCTATTGGATAAAATAATCCAAGTATGGAGTTCTTTCGGCAATCCATGGTTTACGAATAGTCTTCATGCTTTCTTAAAATCCTCATCGGTCTCATTAAATGTCTTCACCGACTATTCCCATTGCCCGAACTATTGTCGTGTTTAGCAGTGCAACTCTTCGACTCAGCACGTCAGCAACCTTGTTCGACTTCCCCAACTTATGTCACAACATGAATGTATATCCTTGCAAAAATTACACCCACTTCATGTGCCGCTAATTCAACTTCAACTGAGTGTTCAAGTACCTCAGTTCTTGGTAGTCTGTATATAACACAAACTCCTTGGGCAACAAATAATTCCTCCATTTCTTCAATGCTTGCACGATAGCATAGAACTCCTGGTCGTAGACTGAATACTTATGCTTCGCTTCATCCAACTTTTCACTAAAGAATGCAATTAGTCAGCCCTCTTGGCTCAACAGTATGCCAATTTCCATTATGCTCGCATTGCAATTGACTTGGAAAACTTTGTCAAAATCCGGGAGAGCTAGGACTGGTCTCTCTATCACCTTTTGCTTCAACTTGTTGGAGGCTTTATGGGCATATTTTTTCCTCTTTAAATCCCCTTTCTTTATGCACTCTTTCAACGGTGCACATATCCAACTAAATCCTCTTATGAACTTCCTTTAAAAACTGGAAAGTCCATGAAAACTCTGCACTTATATCATGCTCAATAGTTCTGGCCACTCCAATATAGACTTCACCTTCTCTGGGTCCATCACCAAACCTTTACTCGAGATTATGAATCCTAGGTGCACCAGTTCTTCCTTCATGAAGAAAATTTTTTGTAGGTTCACCATCAGCTTCTCATCTTGCAGCTTCCACAACACTTGTCGAATGTGTTCCAAATGTTCTATCTTGGTTCAACTGAATATCAAAATGTCATCGAGGTACACTACAATGAGCTTTCCTAGAAATGGATTCAGTACCTCGTTCATCAGCCTCATAAATGCACTAGGTGCATTAGTTAATCCAAAGGGCATAACTAACCACTCATATAGTCCTTCCTTCATCTTGAAGGTCATCTTCCATTCATCGCCTTCTTTGACCCTGATCTGGTGGTATCCACTCTTTAGGTCTATCTTGGTGAAATATCTTGATACACTCAAGCATTCGATCAAGTCATCCATACTAGGCAATGGAAATATGTACTTGATGGTGATTTTATTGATAGCATTGGATTCTGTACACATCCTCCATTCTCCTCCTTTATTTGGCGCTAGTACAGCTGGCACTATGCATGGGCTCAGACTTTCTCTAACCAATCCTTTGTCCAACAACTCCTAGACTTGTCAATTGAGTTCCTCACTCTCTATCGGAGTCATCCTATGTCGTGCCTTGTTTGTAAAACTCGAACCTAGAATCAAGGAGAGGGGGAGGGTGGGGACAGGAGGGGGAGTGGGAAGGGAAAGGGGATAGGGAGAGGGAAGGGGGGGGGAGGGGGAGTGGGAGGGGGTGTGGGGATAGGAGGGGTAGTGGGTGGAGGGGAAGGGGAGAGGGGAGAGGTAGAGGGATGGGGTGGGGGGAGGAGGAGGGCATGGGTAAGGAGGGAGAGTGGGAGGTCGAGGGAGTGTGGGGGGAATGGGATCGAGAGGGTGAAGGGGAGAGGGAGAGGGGGAAGGAGAAGGAGAAGGGGGGGAGGGGGAGGCTGAGGGAGTGTGGGGGAAGCAGGAGCAGGATGGTGAAGGGGAGGCTATGGGGAAGGAGGGAGAGGAAAGGGAGTGGGGGAGGGAGAGGCAAGGGAGTGGGGGAGGGAGGCAGGGGGAGAGAGAAGGAGAGGGGGAGGGGGGGAGCACATGGTGAAGAGGGAAGATAGAGAGGGATGCATGGGGGGAGAGAGAGGGTGGAGGGGGAGGGAGGCATGGGGAGGAGGGAGGGAGAGGGAGGGGTATGGTATGGAGGAAGAGGGAAAAGAGAGAGGGATGGATGGGAGGAAGTGGGTGGAGAGAGAGGGTGGAGGGAGGGGGAGGAGGAGGGCATGGGTAAGGAGGGAGAGGGGGAAGGGGAGGGGGAGGTTGAGAGAGTGTGTGGGGAGTGGGACGATGAGGGGAAGGGCATGGGGAAGGAGGGAGAGGCAAGGGAGTGGAGGAGGTAGAGGCAAGGGAGTGGGGGAGGGGGGGAGGGAGGAGGAGGGCATGGTGAAGAGTGCAAAGAGAGGGATGGAAGGGAGGAAGTGGGGGGGGAGAGATGGTGGAGGGGGAGGGAGGCAGGGGAGTGATAAGGAGAGGGGGATGGGGGGGGGGGAGAGGGAGGGGTAGGGTGTGGTGAAGAGGGAAAAGAGAGAGGGATGGATGGGAGGAAGTGGGTGGAGAGAGAGGGTGGAGGGGGAGGGTTTGGGTGAGGAGGAGGGAGGCAAAGGGGGAGGTGTAGGGGTTAGTAGGAGAATGAGAGGAGAAGAGGAGAGAAGGAGAGGGGGAGGGGGAGGGAGGAGTGGGAGAGGGAGAGGGGGAGGAGGGAGAGGGGGAGGGTGGAGATAAGAGGGGGAGAGGGGGAGGGTGGGGACAAGAGAGGGAGTGGGTGGGTGGATGGGATGGGGCAAGGGGAGAGGGAGAGGGATGGGGGATGGGGGGAGGAGGGTATAGGTAAGGAGGGATAGGGTGCAGGTTCGGGGAGGGGGAGGAGGAGGGAGTATGGAGGGAGGGGATCGAGAGGGTGAGGGGGAAAGGGAGAGAGAGAGTAGGATGGGAAGTGTGTGGGGGAGGAGGGAGAGGAGGGGGAGAAGGGGAGGGGGAGGGGGAGGGGTAGGTGGTGGGGGGAGAGGGGGGGAGGGGAGCATGAGGGGGAGGGGGAGGGAGGTAGGGGGAGAGACAGTGAGAGGGGGAGGGGGGTGGGTGAGGGGAGGGATGTGAAGGAAGTGGAGGGTGGTAGGTGTAGGAGGGCGAGAGGGAGGTAGGGGAGATAGGGGCAGGGGATGGGGATGGGGATGGTGGGGGGGAGTGGAATGGAGAGGGAGGGAATCAATGGGAGGGAGAGGGGTAGTGGTATGGATGTGGGTAGGTGGGTGGGTGGGTGGGGGGAGATGTTAGCAAATTTTAGATCTATATTTTAGATGATGTTTATGTTTGTTAGATGGTGATGATGATAATGGTACGTCAGATTATGTTAGGTGATTTTAGATGTAATTATTAGATGTTTATCTTGGATGATGGTAGGTGACAATATTAGATGTGAATGTTTGTGTTTATTAGATGTGTATGTTAGGCGATGTTTGATGTGCATGGTACATGATGTTGTTAGGTAATGGCTATGTGTTTTTAGATGTGTATGTTGATTGTGATCAATGTACTTTATATATGATTATGTTAGCTAATTTTTTATGTGAATGTTAGATTGTTATTATCATGTTTGATAGGTGATGATAGATGTATATTTTAGATGAGGTTATCTAATTTTTTATGTGTATTTTAGATTATGTTTATGTTTGTTAGATGGTGATGATGGTACATTAGATGATGTTAACCATCATCATCATATTATCATCACAAACTATATTATATTTTTGAATTAAAAAAACATGATATTATAGTGAATTAAAAGTAATATGTGGATGTAATATATTATTATAAAGAATAAATGTATTATATAAATGTAATAACATATACAAAATATAATGGAGAGTGTGTGTGTGTGTGTGTGTAGACACACACACACACACACACTCTCCATTATATTTTGTATATGTTATTACATTTATATAATACATTTATTCTTTATAATAATATATTACATCCACATATTACACACACACACACACACACACATTAAGATAATAATTAATCTTGGAACCATTACAATTATAGATTTGTTATGAATTCAATATATCAATTACCATATTAGTGATTAGGGATATCATGGTTAATTTCATAACTTTATTTGTACAATTAAAAAATAAAATACATTACTTATGTTTATTTTTAAAAAGATACACAAAAAATTAAAGCATGAAAAATAGGGAAAAAGGTGACTTAAAGAAACATTCTTAAATTACTTATATTGAAAAAAATATATAAAATTATTTTTTGGAAGATTGAAAAGTAAACTTAATATCCAAAATTTGAAAAACACATATAAAAATTAGTAATTCAATTAGTAAAATAATCATTAACAAAAAATTATAAAAAATGATATATTTGAAAAAATAGTTAGTATTAAAAAAACTCATGATGAAATAATAATCGATTTTGTCCATTTTTTTAAGTGAATCTAAGTGACAAACATGCAAATTGTCCCCTATATTTGCGTTGATGTTATGTATAGATCCACTTAAAATAATGAGAATTTTTCATATATTTAAATGACCAAATCAAAGAGACGTTGCATGGTATGAAATCCAACCACTCGTACCAGAAGAAACAGTTTATTGGTATAAAAAGTGCACTCCTTTAACAAAAACAAAAATGACTTCTAGCGCCATAAAAATACCATTAACCACCTACCTTGGAAAAAATCAACTACCTAGCAAAGGGACTTGGTGAAAAATGAAAGGTTCTTTCAAAATTTAAGCAAATAACACACCAAAACCCAATTGAAACCTCCTACAATAGGCAATCTGAAATATTGAAAACATACCTTCAAAGAGTAAGAGAGGATAAAGAACTTGTGAAAAAACAAAAAACATGAGGATATGAGTGGAATGAGAATTGATCTATGTATCAATTTGTTGTTTTTCTATGATGTATACAACCACTAGATAACCTAACTCATGTGGGATAATAATTCTTATTATTTATAAACCAAATAACATAGGAACTAACCTAGGGAGTTAAGGTACAAAATAATTTCCTTACAACATGAGACAATCAAAAGTGATAGAGGTGAAATATTTTGAAGGTAAACCTACAAGTATAATGCATTATTTCTAGCACTAAAAATTATTTTCAAAAAAACTTAACAACTGTAGCACAACCTTCTCTCTTAAAAATATGACGCAAGCGTGGGCCGGTTGGACCCTCTTGCTTAACAATATCACACAGTCGACACACAACTGCTCACATAAACTAGACATGAACTGGAAATGCCAAGAAGTTGGCTTCTATTACTTGTATGGATTTACAAAATTACATGAAACTCCTAAACAAGTTGGCCTTAGCCTTTTACAATATACAGAAGTGATTTATGTTATTTTTGTGTGATTTCTCTATGTGTGTGATCCTCGGATCCTGGGTCATTGATCATCCCCCCATATTTTGTGCCTTCACACTAGTCTTCTACTCTACTTTGTCGTTGTTATCGAGTTCCAACCTATTGAGATTCCCAGGCGTCCTTACTATGTTTGTCGCTCTAACTCTGATCCAGAAGATACTGCAGTTGTCAGCATCCCCTAAATGTTCCTGCACAACCTCCTCTTATGGTGACACCTGGCTTGGTTCCAACCACCTTCTTAACTTCCATTAACCTCCTCAACAACCCACAACGACTGCAGGTCTTTTTCCTCGACTTCTACACTTCTTGACCTTTGTGCCTCTTTGACTTTGCTACAGTTTTCAGTCTTGTCAATATCCACTTCTGACTATTCTTCACTTCGACACGTCAACCATTCTCTACATTATCGTTCCTCAACTTATCTTGTCGACATCAATTAGTCTACATGGATTTCGTCCTCCAAGTCCTCCACGCTTGGCCTTTGCTGCTTCCGTCGATGTCTCTCTTTGACCTTTCGTCGACTTTCGACTTCAGTCAACCATACTTCATAAGCTCCCTACTTGACTGTTAGTCTTCCCGCACCAGTGGTCCTCGCCAACCCACCCTGGTCAGTCTTCTTATGTCGATCAACTTCGACTATTTATCCTAGGCCCCAATGCCCCTACATCAGTCTCCCTAGATGAAAAAGAACTGGATTGCTCCATCAATCTTTTGTATTCTTTCTCTAAAATCCATGTCGCTTCTTCCAACTCTTCGTTCTTCCATCGGACTAAGTATTATTTCTTCCGCGAACTCCTTGTGTGTTCGACTTCATGCTTATCCATCACTTCGGCAATTTCTTCCTTCTGTCGATATGGAATCTGTCATGTCCAGTCGATATTCGACACTTCTATGTTATTCCTCATTGAACCTTCTTCATACTTGTACAAATATGATACGTTGAACGTAGGAGAAATGTTCAATTCCTTTGGTAGCTCCAACACATAAGCATTGTCTGAAATTTTCTTCAGAATCTTACTTGGTCCAATGTTATCTAGCTTCAGTTTATTGTATGTTCCTATTGGGAACCTCTCTTTCCTTAAGTGTTCATATACTAAGTCTCCTTCGCCGAACGACTGTAGCCTTTGCTTCTTTTCAGCTCTTAACTTGTATGTCGCATTACTCTTTTCGATCGGTTTTCTCACCTTTTTTTATACTTCCTTCATGTGCTCTGCATTTGTCTCTACATCTACACTTTTCCTAGTTTTTGTTGGTACTTCCACCAAATCCACCACACCATGTGGGCTTCGATATTGAACAATCTAGAATGGAATCATTCCTATCGATCAATTCACAGAATTGTTGTATGCAAATTCTGCTTGAGCCAACACGTTCTTCCACTGCTTGGGTTTGTCGGTCATCAAACATCTCAGAAGGTTTCCCAAACTTCTATTTACTACCTCGGTCTTTCCATTAGTTTGCGGATGGTATCTTGAGATAAACTACAACTTTGTGTCCAGCTTCTTCCACAACGTTCTCTATAAATGACCCATAAACTTGGTATCTCTGTCCGATGTTATACTTTTTGGCAACCCATGTAACCTGAATATCTCCCTGAAAAATAATACAACAATTCTTGTGTCATCACTCGTCTTTCGACATGGAATAAAGTGTGCCATCTTCAAAAATCTGTCGCCTACCACTAATCCCCTGGGAATACATAATTGTTGTCCCTTGAACAGGTATCCCTCTTGGATAAAAAATCCAAGTATGGAGTTATGTCGATAATCCATGGTTCACGAATAGTCTTCCATGCTTTCGCAAAATCCTCGTCGGTCTCATACTCTGTATTCACCGACTCTATTCTTATTTCCCAAACTGTTGTCATGTTCAGTAGCGAAACTCTTCAACTCAGCGCGTCAGAAACCTTGTGCGAATTTCCTAACTTATGTCGCAACATGAAGGTATATCCTTGCAAAAATTACACCCAATTCATGTGCTGCTGATTCAACTTTGACTGAGTGTTCAAGTACCTCACCAGTTGGTGGTCTATATATAACACAAACTCCTGGGGCAGCAAATAATGCCTCCATTTCTTCAATGCTTGCACGATAGCATAGAACTCTTGGTCGTAGACCGAATACTTATGCTTCTCTTCATCCAAATTTTCACTGAAGAATGCAATTGGTTAGCCCTCTTTGCTCAACACTGTGCCAATTTCCATTCCGCTCGCATCACATTCGACTTGGAAAACTTTGTCAAAATCTGGGAGAGCTAGCATTGGGATCTCTGTCACCTTCTGCTTCAACTTGTCGAAGTCTTTCTGGGAAACTTCTGTCCACTTTAACTCCCCTTTCTTCATGCACTTTGTCAATGGTGCACATATTCGACTAAATCCTCTTATGAACTTCCTGTAAAAATTGGAAAGTCCATGAAAACTCTGCACTTCTGTTGTGCTCGTCAATTCTAGCCACTCCAATATAGCCTTCACCTTCTCTAGGTCCATCACCAACCCTTTACCCAAGATTACGAATCCCAAGTACACGAAGTCTTCCTTCACGAAGAAACATTTATGTAGGTTCACCATTAGCTTCTCGTCCTGTAGCTTCCACAACACCAATGTCAAATGTGTTCCAAATGTTCTATCTTGGTTCGACTAAATATCAAAATGTTGTCGAGGTACACTACAACTAACTTTCCCAAAAATGACTTCAGTATCTCGTTCATCAACCTAATGAACGCACTAGGTGCATTAGTCAATCCAAAGGGCATGACTAACCACTCATACAGTCCTTCCTTCGTCTTGAATGTTATCTTACATTGATCTCCTTCTTTGACCTTGATCTGGTGGTATCCACTCTTCAGGTCGATCTTGGTAAAATATATTGATCCACTCAAGCAGTCGATCAAGTCGTCCATCCTAGGAAATGGAAATATGTAATTGATCGTGATCTTATTGATAGCTCTGTATTTTTTACACATCCTCTCCATTCTCCTCCTTTCTTTGGTGCTAGTACATCTGGCACTGTGCACAGGCTCAGAATTTATCTGATCAATCCTTTGTCCAACAACTCCTGGACTTGTCGTTTGAGTTCCTCACTCTCTGTCGGAGTCATCCTATGTGGTGCCTTGTTTGGAAAACTTGAACCTAGAATGAAGTTGATCTTGGGATATGCTTCTCATCGGTGGCAATCCCATAGGTGTCTCTTCGACCATGATGGTCTCAAACTTGTCCAACATCCTTTCAAATTTGATCGGAATTCTCTTCGTCGTCGACCATTCAACACTTGGTCCCTTCGGAATGATGGCGAAACATCCCGATTGTTTCTCTTCCTTTGTCAGAAATTCCTTCGCGAAGCACATCAACACTCTCTTCTTCCAATAGTTGCTCTCTCCCTCCTTGCATTCGATGCGACCCTCCTTCTTTGGCTTCAGCGCTCTCCACGTGCCATTTTTCCACACTGTGACTATGTTGTGTCACATCCCCATGTTGACCCTATTGCATTAAAATTGTAAATGATGTAATATTGTTATAAAATCATGGTGAGGAGCTCAAGGCCCCGCCATCGATTTATTTATGCATATGGTTTACGTGCTAGCTAGGCACAGTGGAAATTGTGAATATTATGTAAATATGCATTTTAATAAAATACCCACAACTAGCTATGCAATGCAACAAGAGATGGGGGCATGATTTTACAAGGAATTGGGAGGAAAATATCCAAACCCTTGGAGCCAATCAAGTCAAGCCAAGTGTCAATGAGAGAACCCATCAAACTCTCAACTACCCACGTTGACTTTTGTACCCAATCATTCATTTCTCCCAAGAGTTGGTTGAGGTAGTTAATGCTTTGGGAATGGAGAGGTATGGCTGTCCAAATTCGAGTATGGGAAAGCCACCCTTCATGGAAAATGTGTTTTGCTTATTGGGAAAGAAAACAACCATGAATTGCTTCCCAAACCATTACCCATCAAGGAGTTTTGTTTCTCTCATGTTTTTGGGAGCTTCCTGGGCGTTTTTCCTCCATGTTTTTCCTGTGTTTTCCTTGTTTTTCGGTTGGGAAGAGGGTGTTTTGTGTTGCAGAGCTACTGGAAGAAGAGGCAACTTGATTGGGGTTTCAATGAGGTCGTTTTGGGAAATTTGAATTGCTCATAACCTGTGGGAGAAATCGGGTTTTCTCCCTGTGGTTGAATCCCCCTTGTCACAGCCCATTTTGGTGTGCCCACGATTTGGGGAAAACCCATGGCTATCCTGTTTGTAAATCCAATTGTTGGAAATGTGTATCCATGCCCAGTTTCCGAGTTTGCTGTGTGTAAAAATATGTTGGGGTTGAGATGGGTTTCTATTGCTTTGGTTGTGCATGAGATTGAATGTCCCCTTTTCCTTGTAAGAATCATGCCCAGCTCGGGGGGTGGCAGTTGTGTTGAGAATTGATGAACACAACTGGCCTATGGTTGGGTGGAACGTTGCAGCGACATAGCTAGTTGTTTGGGACAATTGCACAATAAAGATAAGTAATCTCTATGTGTATCTACTTCTACAATGTTTAATTTAGTGATTATTTGATATGCTGGATGAGCATGAATTATGTGTGGATGTTGTTTTGATTCCGCTGTGCATACTTATTTGTTTTGCATCTGCATACTATTTAATATTTAATTGTATGAATCTAACGTATGGGCTGAGTTTATGTAAAAGCCCAGATATTGGTATCATGTTCCCTTCCTAGAATTGGATAGATGGGAGGGTATGTGACAGAATGGTATCATAGTTGTTGGCTGCAGCATTGGGCCTTCATGGGCTACCTATCGCAGTTGCAGAGGTAAGTATGCCTCATGTCCAGCACTAAACATCAGAAAATGGAGAATAGTGACTTTTGTAAGACGGTGTCCCGAGGCTTGACGGAAGGTCGGATTGAGCTGAAATTGATATGGCACGGCCATGGAACAGGAACAGTGTTAATTTTGGAATCTTGGAGCCGAACTCCAAAGGATGTGGAGCCAGGGTGTGCAAGAAGGCCAAAAAGCACTGTTTCGGGCCACTTTTTCGGAATTTTGAAAATCTTGTGGACAGTAAAAGTGACCCTAGATGTTGGAATCAAAATTTTTACTGAACTAGACATTTCATCTTCTCATTAAGACAGATAGTTTCTGTTAGACGAAGATTTTCTATAAATGCATAGATTGGGAGATAGCCATTTTTGGCAAAAATTTGAGATTTTGGGGGAAAAGTGAAAAGTGAAAAGTAGCCAAACCCCGAATTTTATAGAAGTTGACTGGTGCATCAGAACAGGGATATGAATGTTATTGAGTGTTCCTTGTTATATGGAATACCTTCACCCAGTAGATAAGTTTTCATGATTCTTCCTAGATTTGCTTCTACAAGCAGCTGAAGTTGGCCTTTCAGAACAAATTACAGCTGTGTAAAAGTGCAGAAAATTTGGGCAAAGTTTGCATTTTTGGAAGAATGTAAATTCCATGTTCTGGATCGGAATGGAGAATGGGGATAGGCGTTGGAAATATTATCTAGAGGAGAATAGGGATGCATGACCATAATTTGAATGAGGTCCGCATATATCATAGATTATCTGTGCAGAAGAGTGCCAGTGGATGTTTTGACAAAACAATTGTTGTCAATATGGGCAATTTCTATAATTCCATGACTGGAAGGAAGTCGGACCGACTATGATATGGAAGAGGGATTTCATACTACGATGAGGGATTGGAAAGGGAGAATTCCTTAACCCCTGTTTTGATATCGTATTTATAGTTATGAAATTGTCATGCATATAAACTATGGCATAGGAATGTTGAAAATGCAAGAGATTACATAGATGAAATGAATATGCACTAGATGGCATATTAACAAACATCGCACAATGCATGTGAAAATGTTTGTGCATGAATAGGATATTGCATATTGGTAAATTAGTGAGGTTTTACATATGCAATGAGCCACTTGAGATAATTATGGTGGTTGCTAATAATTAGTGGTGTCCGCATTGGTTGTAGGACAAAATACAATCAAAGCATGGCTAAAGAATTTGATGACGTTGTTGCACGAGACCAACAACCTTAGGAAGAGAGGATGGTGCAGCAAATCCGTGATCATGATTTTGGCAAAAGGACTTTGCATCCTTGGTAAGAGGCCAACTGATCAGGTACCATCAAGCGATGTTAATAATAGCCAGGCAGGTAATGGTTATTTGTGCTTAATTGCATGAATGATTGAAAGAGGATTTGGTGAGATCCCTTCAACTATGTTTAAACTATGTCGATTTGGTTTGCATGTGGTATTGAGTGTCTGAATGTGAATGTCTACCTGCCAAATAGGGTGAGGTGTGGGTGAGTAAAGGCAGGAAGCCTCACACCCTATTGTTTCTTAGAAACCTCAATGCATTCATATGAAATTATATCATACTATTTGAGAATGTTGGTTGTGAGCTTAACAACCGAAGCAAGTGATGACTTATGGTCCTATTGAAGTGAATGATATGTGTGGTAATCATGGTTAGGCCATAATATGCTTGAATGCATAGTATTCATGAATTAATGCAAGGTTGCATTGAGGGGATGTGCATTAAAAGATTTTATACAATCTTGTGGATATGCATCGAGTGAATGTGCATTAGAATATTATGTGAGTGATGTAAATGTGCATGCATATGTGTAGGTGCACATGTTGAGATGCATTTTGAGAATGCACGGTTGTGACATATATATGTTTCAATGCAGCTATATAATAGATGAAATGGTGGACTATTGTTAATCCTGATACCATTTCATGAGCTGCTATGAATGCAGGAGAAGGACTGCATGAAGAAGGTAGACATGAGATGGGATACCAGAGCACTTTGTTGGAAGGACAGAGTTGCATGGAATGTGAAGTAATGAGTATTTACAGTTTATTTCAATTGCATGGATAGTGTGACTATCTTGCAATTTTATTGTGATAATGATGCATATATAGAAATATATATATATATATATATATTTCATTGCATTTCAAATGTTAACAGCTGAAGGTGTTTGAATTATTGAGCGTTGTAATTCTGAGATCACTTCAGTGACTGTTGTGGCACTGAAAGGATCATATGCATAGATACTCACAACGTGTTTGGCTGATTGAAGTTTCAATTTTCAGGTGGAGAAGTCTTACGTATGGCAATAAGGATAAGTCCATAGTAAAGAATGGGATCTACCATGTGCAGAAGCCAAAGGTTATGAGAAGGTTCTCATGGTTGTAACTTATGCATGAAACAAATCTGAAAATTGTCTAATTTAACCATCTCATGGTTGCAAGTCTAATTTCTGTAGTAGACAGAATTGCAAATTCATATTGAATTTAACTACCAATGACATTGATTAGTTATGGAAAAATCATATTTGAATTGTTAAATGTTGCTGACTGTTTGGCTATTTGATAAGTGTGCCAGGATGACACATTGCAGGAAGACCATGTGTGATGGCCTGTAGAAGCCAAACTAGATGGGAAGGATCCCATGCTTTGGAAATGGGTTTCGGGTGAAATGCCATTGTAAATTTTGATAACACCTTAGCTACACTGCATGTGAGTGAGATGGTAAAACTATGCCAAGAAGGCATGTGTGGGTTATGGAATGTGAAAAGATTGGGGTGGCAAACCGAAGGACTGTTGACTCAGAGAAGGGAGCCCCCATTCTTCGCAAATGAAGAAAGGATACATCTGATAAATGCATGAGTATTCCGTGACCCTAACTAAGAAAATACATGTCTGGTTATTAGATTTAAAATGTAGAGCATGTTTTATTATTTCATTATTGTTCCATACTGCTTGAGTGTGACTAAGGCCTACATGGCTCACATCAGAAAGGGATGCATACCTTTCGGGTGATGGGTTATGTTAGGGTTTTCAATATTAACTACACCCTAAGGGAATGGACGCATTCCTGGTGTTTCAATACTTGATAGTGAATGTTATGGAATGTGGTTACAATTTTGGGACAACAATAATTACGAGATTGTTTATCCTTCTTGTGCTACCAGCCTACACAGATGCAATATGGTGCTGCACATGAATGAAGAAAAATGAAGGGTTGTTGTATTCCTAATGAACCCAGTCGGTGTACTGGTTTGGCATTATTTACTTGGGTGTTGTGGAGGTATTGATGAAGGATTGTTGCATTCCTAATGAACCCAGTCGATGTACTGGTTTGGCATTATTTGCTTGGGTGTTGTGGAGGTATTGATGAAGGGTTGTTGCATGCCTAATGAACCCATTCGATGTATTGGTTTGGCATTATTTGCTTGGGTGTTGTGGAGGTATTGATGAAGGGTTGTTGCATGCCTAATGAACCCAGTCGGTGTACAGGTTTTCCATTATTTACTTGGGTGTTGTGGAGTTATTAGTGAAAGGTTGTAATATGCCTATAGCTCCATAGTAGAGCTTTGACCTATAATGGTTAGTGGCGTAGTTTCCTTCCATTGGTTGATGACCCAGACGAATGTGCTGGCTCGGAAATGGAGAGGGCCAACCAGGGTGTACTAGTTGGGCATTAAAAATCCACCCCACAGGTGATCCAAGGCTTGTAAAGCAAAAAATGAAACATGTGGAGTAGCAAGGAAAATGCACAATACAGATAAGTATTCGTTTTCATTTATTTTCTTGTTTGGAATAATGAATATTTCAGGTATAAGTATTCTAACAGCTAAGCTGATACACTATTGTTTCTTTGTTGGAAACCTTGGTCATTGCAGGAAAGCAAGGACCCTAAAAGAACCATAATTCTTGGTTAAACTAGAGAGTAACTGGTCAGGCGCTATAAATTCTTAGTAAATCCATAGATTAACTGGTTGGGTGCTACAAATGCTTGATAAATTCAGAGAGTAGTTGGTGGGGGCACTAAACCCTTCATGTTGTGGGGCAACTGGTGTGCTGGCCAAAAATTCTTTAATTAATTAATAAAAGCAGTCAGAGCACTGGCCTAGCATATTTTTAAATGAGATGATTGATAATCCCAATCGACATACTGGCCTGGAATTGCCTATTCGAATGGTTGTGGAGTAGCCTATGTGCTAGCCCAACATTCATTATTGTACCCATGGGAAATCCTAAGCTTGTAAAGCAAAGAAGGAGCCTGTGGAATAAAGTGAAGACATCCAATACATATATGTATCTGGTTATCTTGCATCTTCTTGCTTATAAATATACATGTGTATGTGATTTGTTTATGATTTCTCAAACTCTTGTTTAGAGATAAAACCCTATGAAAATAAACTAAACATGTGAATTGATTCAATGTTTGAGTATAGGTATTGCTGGAAGCTAGGATTATGAAGGCATCATAGGGATGCGTGTGGATATGTGACCGTCCTAAAGAGTTCAATATGAACAGTAATGAAAGATGGTGCTAGTGGACATGTGTAGGTCCTAGCATCCAAAGGTTCTGTAAGCAACAATGGGAAAAAGGTTCCCTAATTGAAAATCCTCAGACATACCTTAGACACTATGTGTCCTAGCCAAGAAAGGGAAAGTCAAGCATTCACATTGAAGTGAAAGAGGCTAAGGAGCATGAAACCACCGTGATGATGTGGCTCCAGATTGGAACAAGACTAAGAGGGGGAAACTCTTACTCTTCTCTTTCCTTTTTGACTAATGCATCTTAAAAACAAAGGATTGTTGAGTGCATGACATGGCTGAAAATAGATTGTGTTTAATTGCTTGAAATGAATTGTGAATGCTGAAATAGCTATTTCCATGTGAGAATATGAACATGAATGAGTTCATGTGTATGTTGGGAAAGCATGAAACATGTGGAAGTCATGTGAGTAAAGCATGGACGTTCCATGTCAATTGGGAAAATAATTGACTAATTTTAATATTGTGATATGCTTGTCCTAACAAGAATTGCCATGATGAGTCTCATAGGTGAGACATTGACAGCCATTTGCTGCAGCTGTTACTAGCCAAGTGTGGGCCAGTTGTAAACATTGATCATGGCAGCAGACCAAAATCTAATTGTTTTGGCTGAGAATCTTCCTCAAATAGTTTCTAGAACAACAAGGAAGATGGCATCCAGGAAATTCCATACTTGTAGATCAGCTGGAAGGTGAATAAAAGGAAGGGATTGCTATGGAGCAATGCCCACCTGCAGAGATGGAAGATCAAAGCTAGCAGGAGCGGTTGTGGAAGCCAAAGGACTGGATCCTAAAGATTCAAATTAAAGAGATAAACATGGGACACACCTGCCACATTTTGTAAATTTTGGACATGTGTAAAGTAGGTAGTATTGGAACAATGAGGACGGTGTTATTCCAAGGGGAGGGGTATGTCACATCCCCATGTTGACCCTATTGCATTAAAATTGTAAATGATGTAATATTATTATAAAATCATGGTGAGGAGCTCAAGGCCAAGGCCCCGCCATTGATTTATTGATGCATATGGTTTACGTGCTAGCTAGGCACAGTGGAAATTGCGAATATTATGTAAATATGAATTTTAATAAAATACCCACAACTAGCTATGCAATGCAACAAGAGATGGGGGCATGATTTTACAAGGAATTGGGAGGAAAATATTCAAACCCTTGGAGCCAATCAAGTCAAGCCAAGTGTCAATGAGAGAACCCATCAAACCCTCAACTACCCACGTTGACTTTTATACGCAATCACTCATTTCTCCTAAGAGTTGGTTGAGGTAGTTAATGCCTTGGGAATGGAGAGGTATGGCTATCCAAATTCGAGTATGGGCAAGCCAGCCTTCATGGAAAAATGTGTTTTGCTTATTGGTCAAGAAAACAACCATGAATTTCTCCCCAAGCCACTACCCATCAAGGATTTTTGCCTCTCTCACGTTTTTGGGAGCTGCCTGGGCGTTTTTCCTCCATGTTTTTCCTGTGTTTTCCTTGTTTTTCAGTTGGGAAGAGGGCGTTTTGTGTTGCCTAGCTACTGGAAGAAGAGAGAGATCGATTGGGGTTTCAATGAGGCCGTTTTGGGCAATTTGAAATGCCCATAACCTGTGGGAGAAATAAGGTTTGCTCCCTGTGGTTGAATCCCCCTTTTCACAGTCCATTTTGGTGTGCCCACAATTTGGGAAAAACCCATGGCTATCCTGTTTGTAAATCCAATTGCTGGAAATGTGTATCCATGCTTAGTTTTTGAGTTTGCTGTGTGTAAGAGTATGTTGGGGTTGAGATGGGTTTCTATTGCTTTGGTTGTGCATGAGCTTGAATGTCCCCTTTTCCTTGTAAGAATCATTCACATCTTGGGGGTGACAGTTGTGTTGATAATTGATGAACACAACTGGCCTATGGTTGGGTGGAACGTTGCAGCGACATATCTAGTTGTTTGGGACAATTGCACAATGAATATAAATAATCTCTATGTGTATCTACTTCTTCAATGTTTAATTTAGTGATTATTTTGATATGCTGGATGAGCATGAATTATGTGTGGATGTTGTTTTAATTCCGTTGTGCATACTTGTTTGTTTTGCATCCGCACACTATTTGATATTTAATTGTATGAATCTAACGTATGGGCTGAGTTTATGTAAAAGCCTATATATTGGTAGCATGTTCCCTTCCTAGAATTGGATATATGGGAGAGTATGTGAAATGTTGGCTCGACCATCATAGATCATCTTCCGATCATATTTTCATGGCCTTCCTAACAACATATGACAAGTGTCCATTGGGATTACGTCGCACAGTACATTGTCTTCAAGTTTCCCAACTTTAAATTTGATCATGCACTATCCAGTTACTTTCACATGTTTTCCCTTCTGTAACCAAGATATATTGTATGAATTTGGGTGTTGTTGACATCTCAAACCCAACTTGTCGATGACCTCCATCGACACTAAGTTTTGCGTACTTCTGTCATTAACAATGGTCTCGCAGTATCTATCGGCGATCAACACTTTGGTCCAGAAAATGGCCTTTCATTGCGCCAGCTCCTTCTCTTCTCTCTGGTCATTCTGGACCAACTTCCTCCTGGTCATCATGTTTCGACCTTTTCCTCTGTCATCTTCACCACTATCGGATGTTGAACCCGTCTTCTCGTTTCCCTTCTCATCTGGTCGACATTCGGTTTAAAAATCCTCTACTGCGTGCAAATTCTCTGGGAATTCATAATATTTGTGTCCCACTCCTCGACACTTATAATAGACTATATTCGGTCTCTCAGCACCTTGTCTCTCTGCTGGACCGCTTCAACCAAATGCACCCTGATCGCAAGTCTCTCGACCATCCTGTTGGTTTTCTTGTGCCTTTTCTTTGGTTGTTGTCCCTTCTACGGTCGGCTATCTTCGACAGCTTCTCTCCTGGTCCCACTACTTTGTACTTTCGTGGGAGCAGTCTTCGCACCTCAACCAGTCATCTTCCCTCTGGTCGATGTTGTTCTTCTCAATAGCTTTTCCTCCGCCTTCAGGGCTAGCTGGTAGGCTTCACCAACTATCCTAAACTTCGACAAGCTCAACTCGTCCTATATGAAATAATTCAGACCATTTACAAATATTGCGATCGTTTCTTCACCTTCATTGGTTCGATCAGATCTGATCGACAGTCTATAGAAATATTCCATGTATTCTTTCACAGTCATCTCTTTATGTCAAAAGTTCTGCAACTTTCTAAACAAGGAAATCACGTAGTCATTTGGCAAGAAATTTACCTTCATATTGGAAACCATTATGTCCCAAGACTTAATCTTCTCCTTGCCTTTTTTAACTCTACCATCCTGTACATTGTCCCTCCACAATGAGGCATGGCCCTTCAACTTCATATAGGTAGTTTTAACCCTCTTGGAATCTTCTAGTTACTCTATGTCGAATTATTTCTCCATCTCTCTGATCCAGTCTATCAAGTATTTTGGATCCAGACTTCCTGAGTAGGTAGTTACATCCATTTTTTCCTTACCCCTCATTTCTGTCAATAGCTTGATGAATTTATCTTCTGGTTTTTCTTCTACTTCTTCCCGAGCATTCACTTCTTCGAATTATTCGTCACTATGGTCAAGTGCATCGGGAATGCATCCACTTCTCTGGGTTTCTTTTAATGTTGCAACCTCATTGGTAAAACTTATCATTATTCGCATGCACTCATCAAACATTTCACGATCTACTATAACTCTTGCGTCTCGCGCTCTTCGTCCTACACCAACTACATTTACACCTCTTTGTACCATTCTTTCAACCGCAGCTGAAATCTCCACTCGTCCAATTGCAACCGTACTTTCACCACACGCGCACAACTCTAGCCAACCGCAGCTGGAGTTGTTCACGCACATGCAGGCTCTTCCTACTCTCCTTACCAACTGACGCTAGTTGGTCTGGTATCGGGATCTCCCCTGCTCTTAGACTCTTCCTGCTCTGATACCACTTGACTCAAGTGTGGGTCGATCGGACGCTCTTCCTTAACAATATCACACAGTCGACACAAAACTGCTCACATAAACTAGACATGAACTGGAAATGCCAAGAAGTTGGCTTCTATTACTTGTATGGATTTACAAAATTACATGCAAACTACTAAACAAGTCGGCCTTATCCTCTTTCAATATACAGAAGTGATTTATGTTCTCTCTTTGTGATTTCTCTCTGTGTTTGATCCTCCAATCCTCTGATCCTAGTTCATTGATCACCCCCCCATCTTTTGTTCCTTCGCACTAGTCTTCTATTCTTCTCTATTGTCGTTCCCGAGGTCCACCCTATCGAGATTCCCCAAGGCGTACTTACTTTTTTCGCCGCTCTACCTCTAATCCAAAATATCATTACAGTTGTTAGTGCCCCTTGAATGTGCATGCACAACCTACTCCTGTGGTGACACCTGGCTTGTTTCCAACCACCTTCTTAACTACCATTAACCTCCTCAATAACCCACAATGGCTACAGGTCTGTTGCCTCGAATTCTGCACTTCTCGATCTCTGTGCCTTTTTGACTTTGGTACAGTTGTTGGTATTGTCAATATCCACTTCCAATTGGTCTGTACTTCAACACGTCGACCATTCTCTACCTTGTCGGTCCTCGACTTATCTTGTTGACTTCACTTAGTCTCCACGGTTGTCAGTCTCCATGCTTATCTTTTGTTGCTTCTGTTGATGTCGCTCTTCGACCTTTCATCGGCTTTCGACTTCTGTCGACCATACTTCGACAGATCCTTGCTAGACTACTTGGCCTCGACTGCCAGTCTTCCCGCACCAGTGGTCATCAAAAACCCCCCTGGCCTGTCTTCTTCTGTTGATCAACTTCGACTATTTCGCTTAGGCCTCGATGCCCCTGCATCAAAATATATCAACATATTTTACATAGAACTTATGAGTGTGTTTATCACAACAACCTTAATCATTGAAAACTTTTTTTTCCAAAAAATATATTTAAGAATTCCACATACAACTCACGAGTTCATTATCTATTTGGAAATTTCATAATACTAGTTTGGAATAAAGCCCTGACTCATAAAATCTATATATTATTAGTTATAACTAACTTTGAAAAGCCACTTAATTATTTGTGGGGGATCATCTAAAAAAATTTAAAATCCCAACACCCATATTTTAGATGATTGAACCCCTCTAATACTTGCAACACTAAGAAATCTCTACATATCACCAAAAATATGATCATGATTGAAACAAAATTCCATGCCATTCCTATTAGAGAATGAAATTTGGATAGAGGTGAAATGCTTTGAAGGCTACCCTAACATGTCTAATTGAAAACATATTAATAAATTCACTTTAATTATTCACATGAAGTGATTCAATGTAATCACATCCTTCTGCCTCAACTAGCCACTGTTGTATTTAAATATCCAAAAGGGTCATTAAAGTTACGTTAATCCAGGAGAGTTAAAGTCACTTGACACATAGATTGTCAACTTACACTAATAATTATTTGAGACGAATATTTTGTTAATGATAAAATAGTATGTGCATGCATGCATGATTTCTTTTTCCATATATGTATCTTCTTCTCATGTTAAACTTGTAATGCATGATACTAGATGCATATTTTCTAGACATAATATATATAGGCATTTTTAATAAATATGTTAAAAAAAAATTACGGATAGTTTAACTTGTGGATAAGTTACTTTGTATGGATTTACAAGGGTGTAAAATAATTTACTAAAATTGTAGTTTATTTGATGCTAGTTATGTGATAAAAGTATATATAGCAAATTGACAAAGATCAAAATTAAAGGAGGTATGTTATGGAGATAATTTGCATAGATATTAAGATATAGATTATATTAATTCCCTCATTTAATTAGATAAATTCAAGATTTGAGAATATTTAGTGGAGTTAGTTTCTTTTACTCTATCTACGAAAATCCTATAATGGGTTTAGTGTTAGTAACTTACAACCCGTGGTTTTGGGTAAACCATGGTGTTTTCCCATGGTTTTAGCCTATGATGATGCTTAAGAATTAAATGTAAGTAATTATTCTCAATCTTTTATATTAAAAATGTAATAATATAAATTAGGTTAAGTCTTAGTTATAAGGTTTTGTGAAATCCATATACCATTTTACATTGGTGTAAATATTAAAGTTTAAAAGAGAAGGATTTACATATTCAATAAAATAACCATTTACATTTTATTTTTTTTATTTTGAGTGATTATTAATATCAACATTGGTTTATCATGCATTTAAAAAGTTAAGGAATCAATTGCTTTTAAAAATTTATTTATGTGCTTGAAATGGTTGAAGAGAAGCAATCCTAAGTCAACATAGTTATAATGAGTTAAGTGGTTAGGAAGGTCATAGTTTCTCCAAGGACAGAAAATTGGAGAGTACATGTGAGTAATCATGTGACAATCAATTGATTTCACAATAGTTAATTTGACAATAATAATTAGATGCCTAGTTTTTTAATGAGAAATAGTAAGTCTCACTATTAGGATGTCCAAGTTGAAATGAAAAGAATATGAAGTGGGATTTTAAAAAATTATATTTTATTAATTTACTCGGTAGATATCATAGGAGCTATGGGATGAGTGTAATAATAAAACAAATACATGTGTGCCTCTCTTTTCTTTTGTAGCTCAACAAGTTAAAAGAATTGCTCAACTATTAAACTCTTGAAATATAATATGGATAAACAAGTTTACAAGGAAGCCTTTTGTATTTGATGTTGTTGATCTTGTTCTTGTACAAAAAGTACCTAGTAGCCATGCTCTAAATGGGGAAATAATTGCTCATTTTGTATTTCCATAAATTTTGAAGTGATTAGTTATAAAATTATTTTGTATTTACAATTTCTTTCTACATGGTTCCTTAGAGATTCTATAGCCCCAAACTTCACAGATTACATAAGATAATATGAGTGACCAAGGTCTTAACTAAGTGTTTCTTCTTATGCTAGAGCCAGATTTTTATGGGTTTACAATTGTTTCCAAGTTAATAATATGTTTTCAACTCTCAATTTATCATTTATTTAATGTTGTAGTGCGTGTGGAAATCAGAGGACTCTTCACCATGAAAACAATATCATCAATGTAAAGAAAAACATTGATGACTATATTAATTTCTTTGATTGATATTTAAAGAAATAAAGAGAGTAGAAGTTAGAGTTTCTCCGAGGATGGAGAAAATTTCAAATGGGGGAAATTAATTATTGGGATAAGTAATTATCGAAGAAGCCGAGCAAGAGGAAAGTCTTGGCCAATTTTATATATATGAATACTACTTAGATGATATCTATGATATATCTATCTTGATGAATACCTCTTAGGAGAGATCCATGATAGTGAGTCCCTTGTCGGACATAGCCTACACATTCTTCTGTGGAACTCTTATTCTTGTGGAACTCTAATTGCATATTATTTTTATGGATGAATAAAAGTTGTTATATGTATTTGTACGCAAAGTGGTTACTATAAGAAAATATTATAAATATTATATATGCATGGCGATAAAAATGTTGGTATTGTAAATGTTGTATATTTTAACTATTTCTTTTATTGGAATTTATTCTCAAACAAGTTTACATAAATAAAAGTAACCCCTAAAAGAAAACTCTCTCTCTCTAATTGGGGAAATACTTGCGCGTGTTGTATTTCCCTAAATTTTGAGGTGATTAGTTATAAAATTATTTTGTATTTGCACTTTCTTTCTACATGATTATTTAGAGATTCTACAACCCCAAACTTCACATATTATATTAGATAATATGAGTGACCAAGGTCTCAAAGAAGAGTTTCTTCTTATGCTAGAGCCAAATTTTCATGGGTTTACAATTGTTTCCAACTTCATAATACCCTTTCAACTCTCAATTTATCATTTATTTAATGTGGTAGTGCTTGTAGAGATCAGAGGGACTCTTCACCATAAAACCAATATCATCAATGTAAAGAAAAATAATTATGACTATATTAATTTCTTATGTTTTAATATTTTAATTTAATTGATTGATATTAAGAGAGAGAGAGAGAGAGAGAGAGAGAGAGAGAGAGAGAGAATTTCTCCAGGGATGGAGAAAATTTCAAGTGGGGGAGAGTGCATGTAAATTATGTGACGAAATCAATATATAAATCAGCATTTTGACCACTCTATATAAGTCGACCATTTAAAAATATTCAACATTCTAAGAATAATATTGAATCACTTAAATACGAGATCACATATTGGAAAATTTTATGATTTATTACATAACAATTACATGTGGTTTCATGGGTCAAGATAATTATTTAGGGTTTCTAATGTATGAATATATGCAACATAGTATTATAGCCAATTGTTTTCTAGTTTAAAGGGTCCAAGCTTTGTTTCATATGTATTCATAGTAGTAGAGGAATGTGTAAGTTTTGAGTTATGCCAATCAATAGTAATGCAGATTACCATGATTTACATTTAGTGATGTAACCTCAAAATATTCAAGATTATTTTCATTAGTATTATTTCATGTTTAATAACAATAACAACAGTCTATGAATGTTTCAATTATACTAATGAAGTAATACAACTAATAGATAGTCAACAATGTATGAAAACAATTTATAATAAAATCAACGAGTATCACTCTGAATAGCATGTTGAACCTAAAACTAAGGAAATTTCATTGTTGATGTGCCTAATATAATTATATAATTAGAACATGTAAATATTTAGTTGTGACATATAGATACCCAATTTAGACCTGAAGATATGATTAAGTTGTTGTAATCCTCAATTATACCATGTAGATATCAGTCGTGACATAAATATATGGTTTAGGATATGTGCTTAGTTTCAAGTTACGAGCTAATTCTTTTCCAATTGTGAAATATGAATTTATTTTCCAACATCTAGACTATGTCAAAATTATAGAGATCATATTAGATTCATTAAGGATATGGCATTATGTGATTGGTTTATGAAGAGTAATGGGTTTAAATTTAAGTTATGCAAAGTTGTAAGGAATCCAATAGCATTTTATTATAAACGTAAAAGTATAGTAATTGGTTAAGATATTTTTATTATTATTACTATATTTCAAGTAAAAACTTGTATTAAATCTATTAAGAAATATGTGGATGGATATTTAATTGTTAGGAGATTATTTATTTATCTATTTGTATATTTCTCAATTCAATCAGTCTCTAGTTATTATGCTTGATTCATCATTTATTTATAAAAGGGAAAAATAGTCTCACCTTTGGAAGAGGTAAAATGGTTGAGAGT
Organism: Larix kaempferi; assembly: GCA_027924585.1. Lineage (NCBI taxonomy): Eukaryota > Viridiplantae > Streptophyta > Pinopsida > Pinales > Pinaceae > Larix > Larix kaempferi. Next base: position 32,267 of record BSBM01001474.1, on the reverse strand, counting down.
TGTGTGAATATATTGTTATAAAAAAATGTAGTGGTATCTGAAATTCATGAGGATTATGTCACACCTTTCTAGATTTTCTAATGTATCTGGGTTGAGAAAATCATAATAGTTGCACTACTACTCAATGGTATGTTAGTCAAACCATGTCCAAGATACTCCTTTCTATGAATAGAAAAAAATTCACAAGAGATCATAATATTAGAAGGATCTATCTTAGCCTAACTAAAAGAATAGTTAAGAGGGACATATGTTTTAAATAATGGAATGAGTGATGGAGATATCGAGAAAGTTAAATACGAATGGCATTTAAAAATTTGTTTCATCTTGGTACTTTGTATTAGCTGGATATTTTCCAATTACTTATTGACTCTTTTATCCATGGTTTGATGTATAACATAATTGTGTGATGATAGACACATTTAAATCATGAAATTAATAACATGATTATGTTGTTATTAATTGTTGAGTCCATGTGAACAAAATATTCGTTGGGGGTATGGTCAAATCCTAAAAGGAAATGGATCTAGGTAGATGATAAAATATTTTATTATAGTCATGCTATAGTAAATGGAATGTGATGAGGGTAGTACCATATTATGGTGAAGGGTGGAATGCTCACGTTTTTTTTTGAAATTTGTATGTAATTACAATGATACATTAAATGTGATTGTTTTATTTAAAATATACAAATAAGTATCAATAATTATTTTAAGTTGTATCATTTATGAAATTCACGAGGCATGTGTTTTATGCTTAATAGATTCATGCATGGTGTGTGATATGAAGTGGAGTCTTATGAAATTTAGGTGAAGTGTATATTCACCAAGATTTAAGATATATATTTAAACAAAAAATTATAAAAGGAAAATTATATCAAAGTATTTTTAGTAATTACAAGTTGGTGGCATTCAAAATAAGAGACTTACAGTGAGTGATACCATTAGTATTCATATTTGGAATATAACTTGTTTTAGTTATGTTATTATATGATTTTGTTTGATATTATACTAAACTTATCAATGCTTGTTGATTTATGAATTTCATGATGATGTTTAAATATATATGTGTGTGTGTGTGTTGAATTGTTTTTATTTAAAAAAAGATATCTCATACTAAATTTTGATGAATATGGGGTCAAGGATGATGAGGACTTCATCAAGTCAAGGGGGGGAGAATATCACAGACCAATTTTCCCATGTAATATATGGAAAAGGAATTCAAAATAAAAGAGTTAAAATGGATCAATTATTGTAGGCGTGTGTTAAAGAGAAGTAATGCAATAAGAACAAAATGTAAAAAGTCTAAATTAATTAGTTATGTTGTGATTGGATAATAACCAAAATTTTATGATGTAAAAATAAAGGGGTGTTTCTTTTGGTAATGTAACCCTTCATTTTCTATTTAATCGGGCTTTCGACATTGACTTGGGAATGGAGGAAAGATATCATGAGAAGCTTATGACAAGAGGAAAAATCCTTGGCCAAGGCTATATCTAGATGAAGACTGTTGGATGAGATCCAATATAGAAACTATACTGGGTGAAGACCACTAGACGAGATCCAATATAATGGCTCTTGTCTAATAATTCATCGCACTAGTTCCCTCGTGGTGGTCTATCCAGGTCCCTAGACAGGGCATGAACCAGATAAGTCCTTCAACACTGTATTAACTTTTTAAAAGAATACAATAATATTTTCCTATTGTTGGCCATTTTGAACTAATTTAATATGGAATGGTAACTTTGTAATATATATTTCATTTCTTAGATAATACATGGATATAATATATGCATTTGTATTGAGAAATAAATTAAAATGATAATGTATTGTTTTTAATGATATATGAATTAAATATACTAAGGAATAAGACCGTCACATAGGTGGTTGTTGGTTCTTCAAGAACAACACTCAACACCTGTAATACTCCTATTGATAAATGCTCTACCTGCCCAACTGCAGATAACTTATGCGATCTCAATGGAAATTTCTTGGCATAATGATAATTTGCACATATGTATCACTAAATGGTTTTAGCCTTGTCCTTGGGTGTCGTTTTGTTTGTGGCCTTCTTGTCATAATGATTTCCACCCAACTTTGTCTTATGTTTCATCTTCTTCTTAAACTTGTTAAGTGCTCTCTCATGAATTCCCTCATCATGCTTCTTCCCGGTAGTCCAGGAGATTTTCAATTGATGATATTGTTGTGGCAAGGGTTTGTGGCTTGGTCGTCACAAGTCCGGCTGTGCCCAAGGTTGCAACCCTTTCATGAAGTGATATAGCCTATCTTCTTCACTCATGTATTTTATCACTAGCATGAGACTCATGTATTATTTGATGTATCCTTGAACTATTTTGGTGTGCTTGAGCTTCATAAGCTCATTCCATGCTACCTAACCTTGGTTCCCCAATCCAAACTCTACTTTTAATGCAACCTTCATATAATTCCATTTATCAATATATTTCATCTCACTACCTTCAACTAGGTCCTCGGCCCAATCTCTCCACCACAACTTCATTGTTCCTATGAGAAACATAGCAACAACATTTATCTTGGCCTCATTTGAACTCTCATTCATTTGTTCCAAGTACTGCTCTATATCCCTGTAGGAATTCCTGAGTACTTTATCATTTTGGGTCTCGTCATACAGATCGGGTTCCTTCATCTTTAGCTTCATTATTGTCATCAATCCATTCCTTGCTAAAATGGTTCATTTCAATAGAATGATGGTCTCATCTTTCTCCCTAACTTAGAGTTGAATCTCCTGTGTTATTCCTTCAAGATTCATGACTCTACCACCCATATCATTTTTTTCAACCCCTACTAGCATGCATGTAGTGGCTTGAAACTCATTCATAGCCTCATTGAATATATTGCATATGCATTCCATCTCCTCCCTCATGGCTCCAACATTCTCCCCATTCTCGTGAAAGGTTGTTGTCATTTTCTCAACATTCCTTTCAAGTGTTGTGAGCATAGCCTTTACCCTAGGAGTTTTTAGCATTGGTACCCCATCACTATATTCATGATGTAATACTTCTTTGGATCTTCTGCATCTGATCTAATGCATGGCTATACTTAAGACTCCATCATATATTTAACAACATGCTTCCCCATCACAAACTTATATGAATTTCTAAACTATCTCCAATGCACTTACCCACGTGTTGGGCGCACTTCCACCAAAGTGTGTCAATTTGTTTTCACCCCTCTACTGAATTTGTCATGAAATCTTAGTCTGGGTGACTCTCTTATGAAAGTGGAATCCCTATCCATCAGTGTGGGTTCACTCCTACTAAGTGCTTCAATGATTCTGAACATATTCTACCCGTCCGCACCCCTAACACCAAAGTACCAGTTCACTGGTTTCTTTCTATCTTCCCAAATTGGCTCACTTTGTCTTTCGCAGTGGGAACCTCTGCTAGTCCACATTTTGATAGCACACTTCAACACTTCTTAGGTGTGCTACTTCTCATCACTCTCCTAACGAATTACCACCTACGCCTCGCCAGAACAATCTCAAACACATTCTTCTCTGAATCCATAGATCTAGGTGCACTTCACCCTTACAACTATGTTCTCAATTTCCCTACTTCACAAGCACTTTATTTCCAGTCATTTTTTTTTGGATACCCAAATATGTGATGGGAATACTTCTACTCAGTGCGTTCTCCCATCACTCTACCAGTGTACTCCCACTCACTTCTCCAACCTACAGCAAACCCTCATCAACCTACTTGCATCATAATGAAGAGACTTTCAACTTATCAGCTTTGATACCAACTTCATCTTCCCTAGTACCGGCCTAACTCAAAAAAAAGTTTCCTTCCCTTTGTTAGGCCATTTGACACTACCTGAACCTTCCCTTGTCAGTGGTGAGACCATCCTAGGTTGGAAACCAGTGGTGAGACCAACCCAGTTTGGAAACCCGACAAACTACGCCTAACCAAACACTTTTTTCCTTAACACTTATCTATGTTCAATGTTTATAATTAGCCAATTATATGTGTTATCATTCACAACGGTTTACACTTAGACAATAGATATAAATAAGAGATAATAACATGTAAACGTGGCAACCCAAACCGGGCATGTCAAAGCTTTTATAAATACATAGATATTACAATGAATACAACATGATGGGTGCACCCATCTTGCTACTACTCGGGATCTCTCCCAACTGGAAATACTCGATAGAAACCCCAATAATTCTCCTAATTTACAAGCATGTCTAACTATATCTTAGTTTCCCTTAAGGTATTCACAGGGCCGCCTCCTATGGCTCTTGTTTGATGTGCCCAAGTATACATCAAGTCACTTACCTAGACATCACGCTGTCACCCAGACATGCCTTTTGTAGCCTACTCCCAACTTGTGCCTCAACCCCAAATTTGCTCTAACTTGTGCTCTCACATGGTTGAATCCATCAATGAATGAATTCCCTTGGTCACCAATGCTCCTTCTCTTATATAGAGGATCATCTATTCCATGGGTTCTACCAAGGGTGCACCCTTTTTGTCGCACTCCCACATTTCAAGGTATCTATGTGAATGGTGTCTACTTTGGTAGTTGGGGATCCCCCCAAGTCCACTTTTGCCGCAAATACACACCTCCTCGTGCCAACTGCTTTCACCCATGCCTTTCTGTGCTTTGAGAGTCTTCCTTTTTATTCAAGAAGTTTCCCACTCCCCTTCCAGACCAATGTGATTTTTCCCACATTTGTTCTTTTGTCAATGCACATGAACCCCTAAGTTGGTGTGCTCCTTGATTTCTTTGTTGAGATCCCAATTCATGTTTCTTGCTAATGCATCAACTCTTTTTCTTAGCCACTACCCACCCTGATTCTTCCTAGTTCTACTTTTTTGCTCAAGCATCTTGGATGCCCACGGGTGATCCTATGGGGTCCCAAGTTGAGTTTCCTTTCCCATCTTGGTGTCTTGGGCCAAGCCCCATTCCAAAGGTTTCCCTTGTGTGGATATTTGGATGAGGTGCCTCTCACCAAGGTCGTGACAGGGTGCATGATCGACAGTACTTGACACCCCAAATTTGGTAATAAGAGCAAGCGAACATTAAAGAAGAGAAAGAGAGAATGACATAAGAGAAAGTGAGCATGACATAAGTGTGACAAGTCAGAAAATCTATTTTTTCATCAGATCAAATATCAAGTGAAAATTTTACGTTGAAACAAAGGGAAAGGATCATATAAAAAAGGCCATAAAAATAACCATTTCATAAATCATTAAATTGAAATCCTTCATTACAATGTCATAGCTAAATAGATCCCATGTGCATGCATAGAAATACTTGTGAGGTTGGAAAAAAACCCATATATAGTTGGATCGATCTCATCCCACAACAATCCAAGTGTACTACCGAAGAGAAAATAGGTATTTTGTATTTCTTTCTTATATCACATGAGAAAATTACTAATGTAATCTTGCATTATATTAGTATCTTCTTGGCCTAGAAGAAGAGCCAATGTGAGTTATGACTTGATGCCTTGGTGGATTATATATCTTTTGAAAGGTATGTGAAAATTGAATATTGTAATTGTATTTGTTGGGTTAGCATAACTTTGAAAGGTATTAAAAGAAAAAGTGAAGCATTGTGGAATTTTGAAAAAGAGCCTTAGAATTTTTTGTAATATTTTGAAAGAAGTGGGGAACTGTGAAGAACCTGCAATAATTAATTAATGAAAACACACGAGATAACAGAAATAACAGAACTCAGAATCGCTTTATTGATCGCAGGCCACTTCGAGGGGGAAACCTCCTTTGAGCAAGCTCAATACAATTAACTTCATGGTACCTTCATTGGCCTCAACACACACTTATATACTAATTCTATGCCCAATACTATGGGTCAATACCATGGGACATATAATACTACGGGATGACTTACAAAGCATATGCGTCCAATACTATGGGTCAATACCATGGGCTAATACAAACTATGGATCAACAAATACTACGGGACGACTTACAAAGCATATGCGTCCAACAACAATATACTAACAAAGTAAAGAGAAGGGTTGACATGGGTTCCTAACATCCCATCTCCCTTAGAAAAAGCTTTGTCCTCAAAGCTTTAGATGTGGACATTGATGCGGAATCTGAAGGAGTGGTTCCCCTGTAGCATCCTCGGGTTGCATTCCGAGCTACTGATGCCTTCTGAGTTTCAAGGAGGATTGCTTGGAAGGCTGTAGACGAAGAAGAACGATATCAATTGCATGAAAAGTGCGCTCAGAACGGTGTTGATCGGCTTATTGTTTCAGTCGAATTCTTTCCATGTGAAGATTGTCCTATAGAATGAGAAGAATCTAATCGCGGTTTCGAAGAACCGAGTCAATTTCCTGAACTGGGGGGCTGCTGAGGGTGTATGGAAGAAGAAATGGCGGTGCCTGTCCATAGACTGCTTCATATGGTGTCCTTTTAGATGTGGTGTTGTACCACTGGAGCGCTTCTAGGAAATACATAGAAATAGTTGTCCAAAAATGTGTAGGGATGGGCAAGGGTTCGAGTAGTCCTGAAAGGAGTGTCGTTTCACCCTTGTTGACCTGGAAAGTATCACAGTCAACCACCATCTATTGAATTGTTATTTTTAGTCCCTTCCAAAAGAAGTTACATTGTTCTCGGTCATACGTTTTGAGGAACCCAGAGCGCCCTGCCTATGAAGAAGCATGGAGTTCATAGAAGAGATAGCCTTGTTGAACAGATTGCAACCAATCTAGAACAAGCAAAGAAATAGCTGTAAGAGAAATTAGGTCATCAAATGTGCGAGAAGGAACATCTGCCACCATATTGTCCTTACCCTTCTTGTAAGTGATCGCATAAGAAGAACCCATGAGTTGGATAACCCATTTCAGTTGTTCTGGGGAGGAGACCTATTGTTCCAGAAAATTTTCCAAACTTTGGAGATTAGTCTTGATGCATAAATAATTCCCTAATAGGTATGGCTTCCACTTCTGTACTACAAGTAAAATAGCCAGCATTTCCTACTGAGATGTAGATGCGACTAAATTCTTACTAGAAAGGTCTCTTGAAGGTGACCAACCCACTGGTTCAGCAAAGACACCTGCATATCTATCCAAGGAAGTAGTGGAGACCGTTGATGGGTGCATCTAAATGGAATGGAGTTGAGCGATGACACCATGTGAATTCTTCTTAAGGATCTTTTCCAAGCAATGTGAACTGATGATGCGGAGAGACCCTTGTTGTAAGCCCGTAAATTTGTGTTGTTTCCCATTGACAAAAAACTGCATTTAAAGTTCAGCAAAATCCCATAAGATGGGGCCAAGTGTGCGTAACCATTGAATGCCCAAAACCACATCACATCTGCCTAGGGACAAGGAAAACATGTCAAAGTGCAGTTTATAATCTTCCAGAGAGATACGCACATTGTGACACTTCCCCTTGCAAGGTAAGGTGCCCCCATTGGCAACCATGACTTCAATGTTGGAGCAAGGATGGACAAAACAATCAGCCTGTTTGGCGATCCAAGGGTCAATGAAGTTATGAGTGCTACCAAAATCAACGAGTATTGTAAGAGGAAGATTCTTGAAGTAACCCCTGACCTGCATTGTTTGGGGGGTGGTGACGCCGAATAAAGCATGGAGAGATATCTTTGGTTGTTCGTTCTGAGATGGGGGGTCAATAGGTGGATCCTGAATGTCGACCTGATCATCCATTGTATCTAGAGCTTCTTCACCAATTTTAGAGGTAGGCGGAGAATCCATATCCAAGAGATAGAGCTTTTGTTGAACACATTTATGTCCCCGAGTGAATTTCTCATCACAATTATAACAAAACCCTTTTTCTCTGTGTGCCTACATCTCTGTTTCATACAAATGCTTGATAGGAGTTGGTCGAGGAGCTGGACAGATGGGAGGTCATTGAGAACCCAGATTGCGAAAGGGAACAAAAGTGGGTTTGGAGCGTTGTTGGGATGCAATCTTGTCTTCTGCCAACTTAGCCAACGCCAGGGCTTCCATCATTGTGTTCAGATAGAACATTTTAACCTATGAACGGATTTCATCCTTAAGACCACTGATAAAACAACTCCTATAGAATCCATCAGACAATCCTTCTGTGTGATTGGCTAGTTTCTCAAATTTTGTCTGATACTCTCTCACAGTGCCAATTTGGCGAAGTTTAGTGAGGGCTCCTGTGAATTCATCAAAAGCACTAGGACCAAATCGTTGCAAAAGGAGCTGGCAAAAATCTGGGCATTTTGGCTCTTCATGAGCCTTGATGTACCAATGATACCATTAAAGAGCTTCATGTTCCAAATGAAATGATGCAAGTGGAACTTTGCTGACATCAAAAGTATCATGCAGACTGAAATACTGTTCTGCACGATAGATCCATCCAGTCGAATCATTACCATTGAAGCAAAGAAAATCAAGCTTCAGACCACGGAAATTGCTGGAAGAAGAGAACCCATTGTCTAATGAAGACTCAAATTGTCGTTTGTTGTTCATGGATGAATGCTCAAGATGGAGGCCAAGAAATTTTTCATCCATATTCTGGAGTTTGGTTTGGATGGCTGCAAGTGCTTCCTCCATGGTTTTTGATCCTGTGCGGGTGACAACCATAACCAGGAATTTTTTTTTGTTTTTTTGGAATGGGTAGAAAAACATAAACAGAAGCTTATTTAGTAAAGGGAAATTTGGATTCAGGGAAACACCCTGATGGGTAATTGGGGTTTGACTAGGTTTTGGACACTTTTGAATGGACAGGGAAGTAGAAAATGAGGATTTCAGAAGCGGGGTGAAAGAATGGGAAAATTTATCAGAGAGGGGCAAAGAAGCAGAAATAGGGAATGAACACGGTGGAAAAATTTGGAGGTGAGTGGGTGAAAATTGAAGTAGTTATGGAAAACCCTAAAAATAGACAAATGTGAGATTTCTGGCTTTGGGAAGTAGAATTTGGGATAGGGTCCTCAGGAATGAAATATGCAGAATGTGATTGCAGGGGTGTCCAAGAAGTTTCAAGGGAAACAGAGTTAAAACAAGGTAGATATGGAGAAAAAATGGAATTATGTTTTTAGAAATGGATCTGCCACGGCGCGGAAGGGATCGAAACAATTGGATTTGAAATGGATTTCAAAATAGATCTGAAACAGCTGGATCTGGAACAACTTTCATAATGGATCTGAAATGACGCGGAATGGATCTGAAACAGCATGGAAGTGATCGACAACAATTCAGCTGAAAATAGATATGGACCCCAGGTATGTTCAGCTTCCTAACAGTTCAGGGGTTTCACTCGACCACCAATGTTGTCTGACGACTTGCGTATTGGGGCAGTACCCCTCACTCCACGGCTCAGGTAAAACTGATAACTGCTTTGCCACAAACGAAAGCTCTTGGTTTACCTCACGAGTGGGAACTAGTCAATCAGGTAGGGGTCGTTGCCCTTTTCGCTGGAAAGTCCTCTCAATGGGCCAGCTACTTTGGGGTTATTGTGGTACTCCTCACAATGATTTTTAGGGCTTATGCCCAAGTACTTCCCACAGTTAAGTGGATAGGGATTATTCCCAGATCCGAACTTGCAACAGATGCAAAAAAAAAAATTGGCAAAAATTCCACCCAACGAGCCCAAGAAAGTGCTATGATACCAGATGTGAAGAACCTGCAATAATTAATTAATGAAAACACACGAGATAGCAGAAATTACAGAACTCAGAATCGCTTTATTGATCGCAGGCCACTTCGAGGGGGAAACCTCCTTTGAGCAAGCTCAATACAATTAACTTCACGATACCTTCATTGGCCTCAACACACACTTATATACTAAGTCTATGCCCAATACTATGGGTCAATACCATGGGACATATAATACTACAGGATGACTTACAAAGCATATGCGTCCAATACTATGGGTCAATACCATGGGCTAATACAAACTATGGATCAACAAATACTATGGGACGACTTACAAAGCATATGTGTCCAACAACAATATACTAACAAAGTAAAGAGAAGGGTTGACACAGGTTCCTAACAGGAACAAAGCGTTTTATAGATGGGAATTGAAGTGAAATATATATTTTGCAAAATAGTAAAAATAAGGTCGGTTATCAAAATAAATTTTGCAATTAACTCTTTAGTTTAAAGAGAAATATCATTGTTGTAGTGCCAAAATCAATAAAAAAGTTAAAAATACAAAATTGTAGTGGTGATTGTGTACTAAATCCACTTGAAATTTGAATAAGGGGATCTTAGGTGATGAGTATATGTTTGATAGTGCATGACTTCTTTTAAATTACTTCTTTTGTGTCTAGTCTTTTGAAAGATATTTAATTTGACAAAGGAGAAAACACTAAGTCACAAATTGTAAAAGCATAATGAAGAAAAATTATTTCAATCAAGAGATGATTAAATCTTTGAATTGTACAAAGAAGGAATTGCATGAAACAATAAAGTGCTTTTCTAAATTCTACTATGCAAATTGTCAAAAAATAGAACTGCTTTAAATATGAATAAGGAGGTCATTTTCATCAAACTCTAAATAATTTTACTCACACTTTGGGGTACATGATCGGTAGTAATAGAGACCCTAAAGTTGGTAATAAGAGAAAGAGGGCATGAAATAAGAGAGAGAGCATGAAATAAGAGAAAGTGAGCATGAGATAGGAGTGCGCTAGCATGAAAAGTACAAAACTCTAAAATGATTAAAGGAGGAAAGAGGTTACAAAATGAAAATCAATAAATTAAAGAACTATAGTATGCCTTAGAAGAATTGGAGAATAGGCTTGCTAATATTCAAAACCAAATTGACATGAAATTTCTTCAACTATAATTAATTGACAAGGAAATGATTGATGCAAATTGTGACACAAGTGATATAATTCAAATGATTGATACAACTTGTGACACAAATTATCTAATGCAAAATGTTGATGCTACCTATGATACAAGTGACCTAGTACAACTCAGTGATAAATATACTATGATTGATTATTCCTTAACTAGTCATAAGAAGGAACTAGTTAGAAACAATGAATTGATGAAGATAATTTCTGAAGATAAATCATAAGTAGAAGGACAAATTCATAGTCACGATAGTCAATGCGAATGATTTTCAGGCCTTTGGAAGATACACAATTCAAAAAATTTGATGTGAATTAGGATATAAAAAATACAATAGCATTCACATTTAGATTACTCCAAACAAGTTTAGTTTATGAGAGTAGGATTTGTTGATGAAAATTTGAAGGCTTTTGAAGTTAATGGTGAAGTTATTCAAACAGTCAATGATAAAATCTAATAATGAATGGTAGCATTCTCATAGAGTTATCCATTTGGAGAAAAAATATTGTGATATCCATCATTTCCTTCATTATGAAAAGATAAACCATATCTCAAGCAATGTCAATATAATAGGAAGGTTCAGAAACGAACACTTCACTATCGATGGATAAGTTTTTTTTTTACGGAAACAAGAAGTGGTATTATATTATAAAAAAGAGAGAATAAAAATGCCCCTAGGGAAGAAAAATTCAAAGCTTAGGTCTGAAAGTAGAGTTTCAGTACAAACAAAATGAGTAAACACCTCTATCAGTTCTGAGATACTTCAAGCTATTACAAAACTATTTCTACTGCTTCTTACATAGTATACTTTGATAAACATTCCTCCTAATAGCTTGCAAAAACACACACACACACACACACACACACACACACACACATATATATATATACTTAAAGAGAAAGAGGGGATGGAACATCATTCCTGGGCCAAATCTTCATCTATTTAAGTCTGCATTACAGAGGCATCATCCCTTGGAGAAGCTTCTACATGCTCCCTAGTTGGCTCTATGTGTCCTCGATATAATCCATTTACATCTGCTTGAATTTCTTTTAAGGGTTCCTTCAGTTGAACAAAGTAGTTTTCATTATGTTCAGTTGAATTCATGCTATGTTCCTACATGACCTTTCAGAGCTCTGCAACCATTCCATGGACCCCCTCAAGCCTTTCTTGCATAACTTATTCCATCTCTAAGACTCTCTGATTCAGCTCTTCCACTTCGCTAGTCTACACCAGATAACCAGTCTCGGCGTCCTCCATATGGGATTCAAAACAAGTCAAGTCCAGTCCAATTTATCTGGATTCTTCTAGGCTTGCTTTCAACACTTAAAAAATGCACCTAGCCATCTTTTTAAGGTTTTTCATGTCATGTTTGATACCTATCACTTCCTGCAAAACATAATTCAAATACCAATACTCTTCCAAATGTTTCTCCTTCACATCCTTGTGCACAGAGTAATCTCTCTTAGCCATGTGAAATCCTTCAGCGTCAACTCCTCCTCACGGAAAGAAAGGGTCTCACCACAATGCAATGAAGAAAAAAGCATATAGAGGTTTCTAATATCATCCATCTCTGAGCGTGTCGAGGATGCAGCCATTATGTCACAGGGATCCTCATACCACCTTCTATTACACTCAACACGAGAAATGGGACAGGAACTAAATGCAGGCAGCATTTGATGAGACCCTCCCTTGCAAGCCTGCTCCACCAGCAATCCATCTGTTGGGCCATTCAAGTGGTGGCTTACCATGACATTAAACCATCAAACCTTGGGAATATCGGCCATTAATACCTTTCTCAGGTAGTGCATAGCCATTTTAAATGGGGCGGGGAGTTTTTAAATTATATAACCCCTTGGGAAAGTGTAGCTCCCTTATTTTCCAACTTGTCCACCTCCACGTTAAGATTTATTTTGATGTGGAGAAAATGGATTTTGATTAAATTTGGAAAAAAAATTAATATTATTTGTTGGAAGCCATTCTTAATCTCCTTTGAGTTCTGGAAGTGATTCATGGATTGGATCATGATATAGGAGTCTCCAAGGACATTGAATTCTTCAAGGTGTAGCTTGAACATGCATTCCACAGCTTGCATAAGTGCGGCCCATTCGGCGATATTATTCATGTGCCTTCCAAAACCCCATGAAAAGGTTTTGATTATTTTCCCTCCTGGATCATAAATGATCCCTCCCACACCTACCTCCCCTATATTTCCTTTCGAGGAACCATCAAAGAAGAGAGTGAATTTGTTCTGACTCTTAATCCCATTTTGAAAATCTTTTAGTTTTAGATCAATGGCCCATATCTTAGAGTTGTTCATTCTTTTGGACATAAGGGAGATGCTCCCAACAAAGGAGGAATCCCATGAGAGTTTTGAAGAGGACATCTCATCATATATATTGATCACCTTGCCATGGGAGGATAAGAATTATTTCATTTTAAGTTGCGCTTTAATTGCAGTTCTGCTTTCCTCAGCCTCTTTCCCTTCAAAAATCTCTCTATTTCTTGAAATCCATATTTTCCAATTGATGTACTTTGGGGCCACGCACCAAATATATTTCAAGGATTTTTTGTGCCTGAATGTTCTGGCATAATGGTTGATCCATCCATTTAAGAAGCAACTTATTTGGTCAAGCATAGTGAATCCCAAATCCTTCATAAATTCTCTCCAAACACTTTGGAAAATTGACAACCTAAGAATATATACTTAATTGTTTATTCATCATATTTGCAAAGGATGCATCTATTTGGTCCTTTAATGCCACGCTTCTTCAAATTCTCTGTCGTCAATATTTTTTTGTGCATAGTCATCCAAGAAAAGGCATTGAGCTTGGATGGGAGATTCGGCTTCCAAAATTTTTTCCAAGTATCATCAACAGGGGGAGTGTTTTAAGAAGAACACAATAACCTTCTTTGACACTGTAGAAACTTTTTGGTCCCCACCCTCTATCATCCTTTTCCGTCCTGTGAACCAAAGCTCTCCCATTCAGCTCGAGGAGGATTTTATTGTACCCTATAGAAATATTCTCAGGTATCTCCAAATTCTTTTAGCTCTTCCAGTTCCCATTTTTGTGCCAGCAAGAGAGGTCATATAGGGTGTGGACACCTTTTCCCTATAGCCAGTCTTTAACATCTGACATCCCTTCAATATCCTTAAGAGGGGGATTGTTAAGGATCCTATCATCCCAAATATTAATCTTCCTCCCATTTTTGGGGACCCAATGAAGATCATCTTTGATAAGTTTGAAAACCAATTTGCACATGTCCCATATTCTAGAACCCTTTTCACTAATATCCCTGTCTAAGCATCGGAGCCTGGGATATTTGAGATACTTTTCGCAAATTATTTCCTTCCACCATTCATTCTTACCTAAAACTATATTCCATAAGATTTTAGCTCCCATCTCTCGGTTAACTAGCCTTGGCTCTCTAATGGCAATATTCCCTCTATTCTTTTTGCTTCTCACAGTTTCCCATTTGACAAGATGGAATTTTTTGTTCCCTTCTTTAACCCCTTTCTAGATAAAATTCATGAATTCTTTACTTACCGTATTCATAAATCCACTCAGAGCTAGAATGGAATAGAAAAGGAAAATAGGCAAAGAGGAGTAGACCAATTTCAACAGGGTTATTTTCTCGGCTAAATTCAGTCATTTTATTCCCTATGAAAGGAACCAATTTTTTTTTTGAAGAACCTCATCCCAGTCCCCTGAATTGAATTTCTTAAGAGAGATGGGAATGCCTAGATACTTGAAATACATCCAATTGTTGACCCCACAAAAACCAAGTATCCTTGAAATATCGGCAGGAGGGAAGGAGGAGAATTCCAACTGTAAATTTTACATTTCTCCAAATTTGTCTGTCCCCCAGAGGCTTTCGGGAAGGAGCGAAGCACTAATTTAAATTTCCTTTCAATTTCCTTAGAAGCATCATCGTGCAATATGGTTTCATCTTCAAATTGAGCATGATTCATTGTTTTAACGCCCCTCGAGATGTGGATGCCGGGAAGAAGTCCCTTGTCATCATGCTTGTTTAAGTGGCTTCTCAGAGTTCCATCCACAATGATATACAGAGAAGGGGACAAGGGGCAGCCCTGACAAATCCCTCTAGAAGCTCTGAATAAGATCATAGGCATGCCATTAACCAAGGGATCTATCCATGGCTGCATAATGCAAACATTAATCCATATAATGAAATATTTAGAGAATCCAAAACATTTTAAAACTTTGAATAAGAAACTGTGTCAAACCCTATCAAATGCATTAGCAAGATCTAACTTGATTGCCATACCTTTTTCCTTCATGCTTTATCTGGAATGAATGGCCTCCTAAACAATAACAATGTTGTTTGTGATTTGCTTCCCTGCAATGAATCTACCTTGGTTCTCCAAAATAATTTTTGGAATGAGTCTTTTGAGTCTATTGTAAATGATCTTAGTGAGAATATTACAGGAGGAGTTACACAAAGAGATGGGATGAAATCTCTTTACGGAAGAGGGATTCTTTTTCTTAGGAATTAGCATGATGAAGGAAGATTTGGTATCCCCCCTTAGTTTATCTGTTCCCTTCGAACATTTAAGCATTCTGCACAGATTAATTTTGTTAATATTTCAATATCTTATGTAGAAGCATATCGGAAGCCCATCTGGCCCAGGAGACTTATCTGGGTGCAGAGACCATATTGCACCCTTGACCTCTTCTTCTTTATCTGGCTATAAAGGAATTTTTGTCTTCACTAGTCACAAGAGATGGAATATTGTTACAAATAGAATCTCTAGCTGCCATATCATCCTCCTTTTCTTCTTGATACATATATTTGAAATGCTTATAAGCTTCTTCTTTTATTTTTTCAAAGGAAGATATTGTTTCCCCCTTATCATCTTAAAGTTCTAAAATGGTGTTCTAGGAGACAATTTTCATTATTTACGAGGGTTTGAGGGGGTGTTCCTAGCCTTTTGATTCTCATAATCCCCTACTGGATTATTTCCTGATGTAGAGATGATTTTGATGTGTTGATCTAAACTGGCTTTGTTTCCCTTCCGCTTTTTTATTTTTTTGCATGTTCTTCCCTGTGCGTTTTATTTTATTTTATTCCCTTTTCCCATGGTAGCTATTTTTCTTCTTCCCTTAGTTCTGACATTTCCTCTTGAGTGTTCCTCGACTTGGACCTTGTTACTGAGCCCAAGAATTCTGAGCGGACATCGTTGGTCAGCTGCACAGGGCGAGTTGGACCTTGAGTGCCTTCCTTTGCAACCTCCATGTTCAATGGTTGTTCATTTTCTTCTATTTCTGGTCCTTCCTCCCTTATCTCGCCTTCTTCACCAGCTTCCTTCTCTTGATTATCCAAGGCCTGAAATTTGTTCCCTGAAGATGCTTGTTTAGTCGGAGGGGGAAGGGATTGAGTCTTCTAGGGACCTTTACTTCCTTTCTTTGTGACCAAGTTCCAATCTTCTTCCTTATTCAGCTCTTCTTCTTGTGCTTTATTTCTGACACATTTTATTGCAAAATTTCCATATTCATGAAAATACTTACACTTAAAGGGAATCTGCTCATAATCAAGCTTTTGAAGATGGATCCACCCGTCCATAGAGATATTTATTTCTTCAAGAATCCTTTTCTCTAGGTCAACCTCCACACAAATACTTACGCAGGAAAAGAGAGGGGGTTTAGGTTCTTCCCTATCTATGTGTTTTCCTAGAGTGTTCCCAATCGCCTTGAGGTATTCGTCTCCCCAGCAGTGGGGAGGAAGGTGGGGTATCTTAAGCCATACCAGTACGGCAGTAGGAATATCTTTATCGAGATAAAAGGATGAATACCACTGGTTCAGATACATCCCCTTGGGACCCATAAAGTAAGGACCACTGCAGAATATCAAATCCTTGTCCTCCTTGTGCTCAAACAAGAAAACGTAGAATCCCTTCCCATGGAATTTTTTAATCACTCCACCCTTTATTAAAGGTCTCCAGTTTTTGTTTAGCCGTTGTTCTATGGCCTTTGGGGATGGCCATAGTAGGCCAGTGAAATGGCCAATAATACCTTTCTCTGAAAAATCCATAACCTTACTCTTGGTCACAATGGAGGTAAGTGTCACTTATGGAGTAGTCACCAGCTTAACAAACCTCTCCTCCGAGGAAGAGTCCAACTTGGGACCAATAGAAACAACTGCATATATTGTTCATTTGAAACAATCATCGAAGGATACAACCTCCTCTAGGGAGGAGGCCAAATTAGCTGCCACGAGAGCGTAGAATAAAACCTAGCCGAGCAGTAGAGAAACCCTTATCAACAACAAGGCAAAATTTCTTGAACATCAATGGATAAGTTATTGGCGATGGAATAAAAAAGTCAAGAAGTTGCATAAATCTTATTGTCTAGTTCAAACACATGTAAATACAAATTTGAATGATGAAATTACAAAAGAAAACAAACTTCAGTCATTTAATCCCATATGATCATTTTGGGCATGGCTATGGCCCATTCTTAATTGCTACTCCCTTGAAGTGGGGTGGAAGTACAAAAAATAAAGAAGAAACAAGTCAAGTGAAAAGGTTAGTGGTCAACCAAAACCACCGGATACATGGCATCAAATTTAGATATTGAATAAGAATCGAAAGCTCAAGCTTGGATCCCTTCCACATTCTTCTATCCTTGCACCTAAAAAGGGGTGAAATCAATGATCATATTCATGCTTCAAGCCTCGAAGTCCTACTTCTTAACACCCATGGTAAACAAGAAATCAAATCCAAAACTAGAGTTGGAGGACTCATACCACTTCGATTTTATTTCATCTCTGTCAAATCCCAAAATAGAGATGTAGTGTTCAACCTCCTCAACTTTAACTTCTAGTCTAGGTTATGGAAAATTTGCAACTACATTGTTTGTTATTTCAAATAATTTCTCTAACAATCCAGGTTGTTGGAGAAGAATTATTTTGACTTATTTATCTGACTTGGTTTAAATTAGATGGGTTATTAGGAAGGTATCTTCCAAAATTATCCCCTCTTATTTTCATTCATGCTCATTTAGGGGGAAAAAACACAAATTACCTTATGTTGAAGAAGAACGATTGGTTATTGGTTCCAATCTTGTAACTTCAATAATGGCTTGAGTATTTATCCAATGAATAAAATCCTAAAAATTGGTGATTTTCCCCGACGACACCAAAATGTGTTGGTCTATGGAAATTATTAGGATCGACGTCCTAGTATATACCATGACTTTTACATAAATTATAGAATTGGGGCCATGGACTTGTGAATATTCCTACATTGTTTGCTTAATCATAGGTTTATTCACTTTTTAGGTGCTTTTTGGGGGATGTTGTGAGGATATTATTGTCAACAAATGATCAAAAAACTATTTGTATCTTAAAGAACTCATCTCCTTGCTATATCTTCTTCCATAACTTTGTGGTGGGGGTAGTGCATCTTGTTGCAAGAGTGCTTGGTATTCATATTTTACTATATATTCATATCCATTCTTTCCCAGACCCTTTCATCTTCCTCCCATAGGCTCTTAGGGGTGGCCCCTTTCAGTCCCTTAAGAGTTTGATTGGCTAGACGGTTTATTTCTAGAAGGTTGGGCAATGGTGTCAATGCCTTCTAACTCCCTTCCTCTTCTATGGATATGTATTCTAATGAGAGGACACCTTATTCTTTCATCCATGGATGGAGATTTGTTAATAATGGGTGAAGAGAGAGTGGTCGGTTCACCATTATCTTATGGTTTGAATGTTGATAGTGTTATATGTTCTCTAGAGCAAAAGAGATAGTTCCGTTGTAATAATAAATTGCCTTAAAAGAGATCAATTCGTTGTAAAGTAAAAGTAACATTGCGTCATAAATATAGTTTATATTGAATCAATTAAAATATTCACTCTAGGTTTTGAATAAATTCCTTGATATCCTCTAGAGCAAAAGAGATAGTTCCGTTGTAATAATAAATTGCCTTAAAAGAGATCAATTCGTTGTAAAGTAAAAGTAACATTGCGTCATAAATATAGTTTATATTGAATCAATTAAAATATTCACTCTAGGTTTTGAATAAATTCCTTGATATCCTATATCACATTTATAAATGTAATCGTGTTCAACGTTAAACAAATACATGTACTATACAATTGTAAGCAATGTTCATCAAGGTTTATCTTCTATATTGTGAATACTATGTGAATCAACATGCAACTAGTGTTGCACCATGGGATGTATGTATGCACATGCATTTGATGATGCAAATTGAAGTAATTTCTATTATGCTGGGATTCACACAATCTATGCATGGAGAGTATGCATTACTGCAATATTCTCTCACATGGATATGAAACATGTTGTGGTTTCATTTTGAAAGAGAAAACATCTATGAAACAATCTATGCATGGACGGTATGTGTTGCTGCAATATTCTCTCACATGGCTATGCAATATGTTTTTGGTTGCAATGTTGAAAGAGAAAACATCTATGAGACAATATACTTCTCATTACCCTCTATGCACACGCACCAACTCAAATAACCACATTGTAGGGATCCTATAGGAGTCCATTTGTATCTAATTCAGAAGATGTAAACAATATACTTCTCATTACCCTCTACGCACACGCTACAATATTCTTCTCATTACCCTCTATGCACACGCACCAACTCAAATAACCACATTGTAGGGATCCTATAGGAGTCCATTTGTATCTAATTCAGAAGATGTAAACAATGTTATATCAATCGTTTTCTTTGTAATAACATAAGGTATTAGGAAAACAATATACTTATTTCATGTTATCCTCCTATGCAATAAAATATCATTTTTACATTCAATAATAAGTAACTTAACTAAATTTTACATTTTTGCATAACTTAAATAAATTAAAAAGACAAAATACATGTTCTCCAAATCGATAAGTCACGAATCTTGAAATTGGTAGCATCTTGATAACATCCTCAATAGTATCCCAAATTGGTTTAACCTCCCATCCTACAAGGAACAGTCTATCTGAATCCTCAATGAAGATATCTCTAATATTTTTTCTATCCCCCATGCCCAAAAAGCCCAGACATAATAGTGGCATTCATGTTTCCAAATTCTTCCCAAGTACTTCCCCACATAAAAAATTTCCAAATATTTTCAAGTTCTTCCAACCCCCATAATAATCGAGGTTTTATCCTCTTATCTCCATCATCCACAGAATCCCATTTACTAATATTCCCACAAGCATTGAATTTCCATCGTCATCCTCCACATGGATCTCCGTTCAAAGAAATTTAATAACACTTTAAATATATGATCGAAACTCATCAATTCAAGTCAAGAAGTCACATTCCTCGAGGAAATATAAGAATCAAATAATAAAGTAAAATTCATCAATATTTAATGTCTCACCTACAATTTAGTTATTACTTGTAATCCATTAAAAAATAATGTTAAAATTGATTGCCTTTTATTGAGTATAATCAACAAGATCAATCAGTCCACACTTAATCAATACATACATAAACCAACAATCACACTAATGCATGTGTGTGAGGGGTGGGCATGTACCCAAGATACTCATACCTCATACCTATATGAATAATATAAATTATGCAAAGTATTTATTACCCTATTTTGATGTATAGCAGAGTTATGTGCAACATATAAATGGAATCACACTCTGGGGAATTGCATACACCCCTCCTTCAAGAAACTTAATCTTGAAGTTAGAGCCAGAAGGAAACACACAAAACATTGTGAATTAAAACAATCATATCGTAATTACATTATTCATTCAACGTTTGACAATTCAACACTACTGAACAACAATGGAAAAACAAATTGTAATACCTCGTGCATTAACCCATGGACATATGTTGTGGTTATTATTTGTGTTGTGATGTGGAACTAGGTGCCTGGACTATGGAATATGGACATTATTATTATTATTATTATTTTATTAATTAATTCAATATCTCAACCTCGACAACTAATGTGGTTGAGGGGACATGGATTCCATGTGTGAGGGGGTTGGTGACTAGGAGTTGTGGCTCTCCCTAACAATACTTTGTGTTCCCTATTTTTTGTTATTTTAGCCTATGTTTGTATTATTGAGCCTAACTCATGATTTAGTGGGCCTTACTTAGTGCTTGGATGGATTCCACTATCCATCCACTTGTTAAATGTGCCCCTTTGGTGGTTTTGTAACTCCTTTGTGGAGGTTACACTTGGTTTTGTAACCCCCACTTGCACAAGTGCACCCTCACTGACTATTTTTAGCCTTGACACCTCAAAAGTTGTGTAACTCCCCTCATAATTTGTAAACTCCTCTCACTAATTCTAGTTGGCCACCTCGGGTTAAAGTTAACCTCTTGTGGTTTGGGTAACCTCCATAGTGAGTTGGAGTTAGACTCTTGGAGTGGATTCGAATTGATCTATATGAATTTGAATAGGCTCTCTCATGGGATCTCTCTTGGATTCTAGACTAAATTTGCATGCTCTCATGGAGGAGAAGCATTCTATGGCTAAAGATTGAATTTATGGGTGAGGGTGGTGATATCTGAAGGGTAGTGGTGAGCGTGGATAGTCACAACTCACTAGACAATGAAGATTGAAGGCCTTGTAATGAGGTTTGAATACCCTGTAATGGGTATTGAAGATTAACTGTGTAGAACACAACATGAGTCCTCCTCCCATTGCTTGTACCTGTCTGGATATTTGCACGTGAATCCTGAAGGTGGATGGTGATGTCCTGAGGGACCGCTTGGTGAAGGGAATCTCATTTCACCAAGTAGTGTAGATGGAAGGGAAAGTTTAGATGGAGAAAGGAGTAGTTGTGGTTTCTGATAGTGTTGAAAGGGTGCAACCGTATGGTCTCCTTTGATCATTTCTAAGAATTTATGGGTTGCGAGACCTATTCCATTGCATATGGAGTGATGTTTCCAATAAAGAACACCTTCCTTTCACTAAAAATGATCTCAATATGACTAAAATATGGTCATTTTTTGTGGCAGGGTTCTTGAGAAGGGTGCAGCCACATCTTTTGGTTCAGATTTGTTTGAGTATTTATGGGTTGTGAGACCTGTTCTATTGCATCTGGATCAATTTTTTCAGTAAGGAATACATTTTGTTTCATTGAAAAAGCTTTATGTATGGCTGAGATACAGTTATTTTTGTGTGGTAGTGTTTCTGGTATTGAGATGAGCACACCATACATGTGGTTTGAGAGTACCTCTCCTGTGGATCTATGGCCTCAACTTGGGAGTGACCTGTTCAAGTATGGATTGAATTGACTATGTTTGTGGTTGGGTGGAATTTTTTCCAGTTGAATCTAGTTTCCCCTCAATCAGATAAGTATTTTATTATGTCTATTTACTGCATCCTTGGAATTATATGTGCTCATGTATCTGATTTGCTTATGATCTATATGGTTGTAGGTGAAAGCCTTAAGATATGATTTTATATGGTTGTAGATGATATTTTTCATTCTTGAATTTTTTCATGTTGATATGGATATGGTTGGTAGTCTATGATGATTATTTTATTATGTGCTTATTTACAATATTATGATGTACATGTGGTCATTGGATCCACTTTTTGCTTATGGTTTGTATGGATGAACATGGCAGCATGTGGATCCTTTATTTATATTTCTAGAGTTAGCTTGCAAATATGATTTTATGAATGGTTATATGGTTGTAGAAGATTTGATTTGTTGATGTTAGATTACATGTTAAAAACTGGCTTAGATCTGTTTACAATCATGTTTGCATTTATTTTGCATAGCATGTGCATATGGAAGATGAATTGTATCATACTTGTCTTTAAGAAGGATGATTGTTTTATTTATTTGGCTTGTTGGAATGATGTCCCAGCCTTAAAAAACCTTATCTCGATGTGCATTTACCTTGATTCAGCCTTCATTTGGGTTTACATGTTCCCATGACCTTGGTTCCAGGGTCGGGTACGTTAACAAATACTAACAAAAGATTCATTTATTCATTTATATAACAATAACTAGGTACCGGGAACCAAAAGATTCGTTTCTTTCCAATTAGGCTCATAACTATCCTATATTCACCCATCCTCCCTAACTTACTTCCTCTCCCTTCCTATCCTTCCCCTGATGGTATATACCATGGCGTCAGATACACCCACTTAACCATCTATAAAACCCCAAAGGTGGAAGTATCGACTACATCAACCTAACTTCCCAACGGGAAACTAGCATTTATCATCACATTTATAGGGGAGCATGTCCACCACATCCCTCCCATGACTTTAGGACTAGTGGATACACGGTGGGAAACTCTTCCACCCCTCCTAATAGTTCATGGGTTTATACCCAATAATGAGTCATACTGCGCCATCACTATGTATGGGAGTTTTGTCAACGAATAAACAATTTGTGTAATTGCATTACCAGTTACACACAACACTTGCAAACATACTATAACATATGTACACATATATATCCAATAATCCATTCACATCAAATGTTTCCAAACATATCACTTTATCCTCGATTCCCATGACATCGAATTAGAATCATATCATATGTAATAAAAAGAATAAAACATTTGGATAGAACTAGCCCATGTAGCTATAAGTTAGCTTACAAGATTAATAAGCAAGTATAATTATCATCATATATTTGTTCCATCACCAATGTGTTACCATCGTTTTCAACATAACCATGCATACTTGATAACTATGACAATACATCATATTCTCATTTATAAACATACTTTTAAGTTGGTATCGATGTAGCAAAAGTGCACAAAATGGAGAATATGAGAAACAATAATCACATGAAATAATAAAATTCTTGTGAGAGTCCACATAAATACTAGTTCCATCAATATAATCAACTCTAATGCATAAGTAAAGATGTGCAAGATAAATTTTAATTGAGAAAATATAAAAATAGTCTGGCATAGCCATGACAGATGGTTTATGCATCCTTCCTAGTATATCCTGGGCTATACTTGTCCCACTAGACCTTAACTTGGTCCCAAATATGGTTCCTAATCTATCGAACCCTATGCTCCAATATGCATAATGGATCGACCACAAAAGTTCTCATGTCATAGACTTGCAATTCCTTCCAGATAAGTTTGTGAGTCTCATCGGCCACCTAATGCCACAATACAGATACATGAAATACATTATGATTTTTATGCAAGTGGGGTTGCAGTGCAAGATGATAAGCGATTGGTCCAATTCTCTCTCGAATCTCGAATGTCCCTATAAATCATTGTGAAATTTTTTTTCCCTTTCCAAATCAAATGGTAATTTTATTTCGTCAAATATGAATAAACACTCGATCCCACACCTCGTAACTTCTATCTATTCTGTGTGCATTGGCATTGCTCTTTTGTCTGTACTGAATTTATTTTAAAAGATACTTGATTTGAATCACCTAATCCTCCATATCCTAAGTCAACACAGGCCCAACTTTAACTCGATCTTCTAACATGTCCCAACTTAATGGTGTCCTGCATGGTCTACCATATAGAGCTTGATATGTAGGTATACCAATTGAGATATGATAACTATTGTTGTATGCAAAATCTACAAGAGGAATATATTTTTCCCAATGGGTCTTCTGGTTCATAACATATATTCTAAGCATATCTTCCAACACTTGATTTACCCTCTTTGTATGCCCATATGTCTTAGGGAGATAAGTTGTACATAAGTTCAATTGAGTTCCCAAAGCCAACTAAAGAGTTGTCCAAAACTGGGATGTAAATCGAGAATCCCTATCGAAGATTATTTTTTGGGGAAATCCATGGAAACAAATAATATCGTTGCACCAAGAGTAGTGAGTTTCTCTATAGCCCAGCATGGGGGAGATGTTATCATGTAACGTTATGTAACATGAAATTACCAAAAATTAAATTAAATTAAAAATGCATGTCAACTCATAAAATAAAAAATTAAACCAAATGAAAAGTAATTAAAAAAATCCATGTAGCCTCATAAAAAAAAGCATAGATCCATCTTAAAATCCAAATCTATTAAGAACTGAGAGGGATCAAAATTCGTGAGGTGTAAAAATTTTTGCATGTGCAAAAAAATATAGATAAAAAAATTTACACCTCAAGAAATTGGATCACTCTCGATTCTTGATAGATATGGGTTTAAGATGGATATGTGTTGGTTTATGAACACTCATGCCACATCAAAGATGTCATAAGTATCTTGGATGGTAATGAAATGTGAATTTTTGGTAAGCTTATCCACTACAACAAAAATAGCATTGTGTCTTTGTGGAGAGAGGAGCAAACCCACCACAAAGTCCAGGGATATGACCTCTCATTTAGACATAGGAATGCCATGTTGTTTAAAAATACATGTTGGGTGGTGATGATCATCCTTCACTAACTGGAAAATGAGGTACCTTGCAATTAAATGAACCATGTCACGCTTCATACCTTCCCAAAATAAGTGTGTCTTCATGTCTGTGTACATTTCCATTACCCCTGGATGTGCACAGTAAAGCGCTCTATGTGCCTCTATAAGGATAGTATTTGTAATATCCCCATCCTCATGGCTGTACATCCTCCCTTAAAATCGCAATGATCCATCCACCTATGAATGATACCCTTCATACTTATTTTATGTCACCCTCCCACTTTATAGCACTTACATCACCATTAGATACCAACTATCCCCCAAAATTTGTTTTAATACCCTCTCTCTTAAATCAACTTTCAAGGGAACTAAGGAGAAAAGCCTCGGCATTCTACTTGGGGCATCGACCACTATGTTCTCCTTCCCTTTGATGTATGTTATACTGAATTCATAGTCACTGATAAATTTTCCACATCGCCTCTTCCTAGCATTCAAATCCCCTTGAGTGAAAAATGTATTTTAAGCTTTGATGATCACTCTTGAGTGTAAAGCTTCACCCTACAAGGTAGTGCCTCCACAACTTTAGAGCCAACATGACTTCTCCCAACTCTAAATCAGGCATATCATAATGCTCTTCATGAGGTTTCATTTTACGGTATGCACAAGCTATTACTCCACCTTATTGCATAAATACCACACTCGATCCTTTCTTCAAAGCTTCAGTGCATACCATAAAGTCCGTATTCATGTTTGACATGCATAGGATCGGTGCACTAGTTAGTAGTCAGTTTCATCTCTGCAAAATCAGTGTCACAATCATTGGTCCATTCATACCCGATTCCCTTGCGCCGCAAGGTAGTAATGGGTTTCACAATATTGGAGATCCCCTCCACAAACCTTTGATGATACCCAAATAAACCCATGAAGACACATAATTCATGTGCATTCTTTGGAATTAGACAATCCTTGATGGATTTCACTTTTTCTATGTCCATAGAGAGCCCTTTTCCTAAGATGATATGTCCAAAGTAGTGAAATTCCTTATAGAAAAAAAAAACATTTTGACAACTTATGATATAACTTATGCTCTTTCAAGCATGCCAATACTTTCCTTAAGTTCTCCTCTTTCTCCTTCTCTCTCTTTGAGCCTATGATAATATCATCTAAAAATACCTACACAAAGTGGTTTAAGTACTTCCTAAAAACACCATTCATTAGGCTCATGAATATAGTTGGTGCATTATTTAAACCAAATGGAACCACAATGAATTTGTAATGCCCAAACCAAGTTCAGAAAGCAGTTTTGGGAAGTTATGTCACCATCCTTAATTCTTAGTTGGTGATACCTTGATCACAAATCAATCTTAGAGAAGACGGAAGCCTCTTCCATCTGATCAAATAGGTCATCGATTCTAGGTATCGGGTACTTATTCTTTACTGTGTATTTTATCAAATCCTAGTAATCTATGCACAATCACAGGGAACCATCCTTCTTCTTTACGAAGATAACCGGTGCAACCCAAGGTGAAACACTAGGTTTAATGAATCCTAGTTCCAATAGTTCTTTTAACAGCATCGGCAACTCACAAATTTCTAGTGTCGTCAACCTATAAGGACTCTTAGATATTAGATATGTACCAGGTTTTAGTTCGATCATAAAATCAAGTTCTTTTTTTGGAGGTAGCCATGGAAACTCTTTTGGAAATAAATCCTTGAATTCTGGAAAAAATGGATACGAATATAGAAAAGGTCCCTTCTCATTACTTACTGCCTCCACTACATATAACTAACATCCTTTCCTTATACATCACCTCACTTTCATCGTGGATATGAAATGAAGATACATCTTCCTTTTAAAACCTTGGATTTGAATTGACCTTCCTTCATTGTCAAGGCATAACAATCTAAGAAATCTTGATGAGCTTCTAACCAATCAATGTTGATGATGATATCATATGTCCCCAAGGAGGTGTCATATTCCCTCAAATTGGTATTGATTATCCCTAAGTCGACCCAATGCTCATTCACACTAATCCCTAGCGTGGCTTGCTTCACCCCTAAAGTCATCTTAACTAGCTTCAAGTCATCGTGCTTGCAGGTTGCCAACCCACATCTATCTAATACATAAGGTGAAATGAAACTATATATTGCACCATGATCAAATAATATTTTAAGAATAATTTTTTTTACCTTACCTATGGATTCTACTACATTGGATTGATGTTATGCTTGGTGAATATTAACCACTACATGAATCTGGTGGTCATTGTAAACAATTCCCATTGGTGTCTTTCCTTCCCTATGCATGTTTCTTGATTGTGCCTCAGAGAAATATTGACAGAAATTATGACCCCTTTGCCCCTAACAAAATGCATGAGGTATGGCTTGCATAATCCTTGGAGGAGCCTTTATAGCGATTTCTTTATTGCCCGTGGGGGGTAGCTCAAGTGGTTCTCTTGAATTTGTGAAATTGGTTGTGAATAGAAGGTCATGTGTTCGATTCCCCCCAACTTTAATTGTGCACCATGACTCGAGCCTTGTGGTTGCACCTAGGGTTATAGTGGTAGTGATTTTGGACCCCTGGACCCTGTGTCACGCGAGTACTAGCCCAACCTCCATTGTTGATTCCCCTAGTAAAAAAAAAAATACTCGGCTGAGCCTTCTAAAATGTATTCCTTTCCCTGGAACCTCTAGCACCCATATTGAAGCTTCCCTAAGATCACCTTGGACTCCCATAAGTCCCTAATGAATCCTAAGAAACTACATTTACTGAATTATTACCACTTCGTGTGAACCTCTTTCCATAGGGAGGAGATCCAGAGTGTCCTTTCCTAAAATAGGGACATGGGGGATTCCCTAAAAATTCTAAATGATGTGAGCTTGTCAACTTACTACCCCATTTTTCATCTGGAATCTCTTCTTTGTATCAAGCATATTCGATTGCCATAGCAACTGTACTTGGTTTCCACATCTTCAGAGAAGCCTTGATCTTATGGTTCGGTGCATAAACAAAATGCTCTACCTAGAGGTTGGTTGAGTTCATATAAGGAACATAATTTATTATCCCCATGAATATATATTCATATTCCTCCATTGTCTTGCTCCCTTGTACTAGAGAGTGAAATGCACCTACCCACTCCTCCTTGCAATAAGATGGAAAATACTTCATATGGAATCTTCCTTTGAATAACTCCCAAGAGATAGTGTGCGAAGTGAGATGGAGCTACTTCTTAAGATCTAACAACCAATTCAAGGCATCTCCTTTAATATGGAATATCGCCACCATGGCCTTCGAACTAGAGGTATACTCATTCAATGCAAAGCACCTCCTCATTCCTTCATTCCATGCCTTAGCTCATACCCCCAGGCAATCCCCAGAAAAATCAAGAATATTTATTTTCTGCATTTCCCTATAAATGTTCTGAAGGGGTAGCTTCCCTAGGCATCCTACTCTTTCTGGTTTTTTCTAACCCACCTAGGGTGTTTCAACTTCTTCACCCATCCATCGGTTCTTGTTTAAATATGCCATGATGGTTCCAAGGAGTGCATTATGATTTCCAACTCAGGAATATGGGTTGATGGTGGAAGTGGTGGTGGTACTAATGGAGGAGTTTTATGACCCTAGTTGCAACCTCTGTTTCCTCACATCCTAACCCTATTTGATATTGGTTCGCATAAATCATCATTAATATAATTTCTAGGTCTTATTTAGGTTGGAATTAAACACACACTCACACCTTCATGGTGAGTGAAATATTTTCTTTTTCATATTCTTGTAAATAGATGTTACTTATATCGAGGAAAAAGATTCCTAAAAAAAGGTGAAGGGTACAATGGTGTTGCATAATCCTCACATTCGACGTCACCATCTTGAGTTACAGGGTAATTCATTATGCCTTAGGTGAATTCATAGTATCGCCATATACTTGTGACTTGGGAAGTCATCCAGGGACACACCCACGGTTGTGATCCCACTCGATGTAACTTATGGAATGAATCTAATGCATGATTATTTTCATAATAATAATTCCCTAATAAACCCCCACTAGTTTATCTATTTATTCCTAAGTGTCTTAATTTAATTTAATAATTAGATTTTATCCATTAATTCCTAAGTAATTAATTTAAATTTATTTTATTTTATAATTGAATTATAAAAATAATATATATATAACAAACTAACATGATAACATAATAGTTATTACTAACATAGGGAATTATTAATAATGTAACTAATTAGTAAAATAAATAAACCAACCTATATCCAAATCCTAGGCTCTATCAAGTGACGAGAGGGATCAAATCTCGCGAGGTGCAAACCTCTCCTCGAAAAGCTCCTTGAGTGCAATACCTAAGAAGAGGTTTGCACCTCGAGATATTTGATCCCTCTCGGCGCTTGATAGAGCCTAGGATTTGGATCTAGGCTGGTTTCAGTCGTGGGAGGTGACAAAAAACTGGAGTTTGATTAGCATTGTAAGGAACAGGTTAAGTTGAAAACACAGATACATTTACGAGGATTATCATAATGTAAGTGATAAGTATTAAGGATTGAGTAAATTGCTTCAACTTTCTCTCTATATACGCTCTTTGTCGATCAACATTTCATTTTATTTGTTCTTCTCGTTCTTCTGATGTCAATTCGCCTCACTTTTTTTTCGATTTTCTTTTTGTTGATCTGCGTTTTGTTTTGTTCATTCTTCTCCTTCTTCTGCCGTCATTTCATACATTTTGATTTATTTGTTTTTTTCTGCAAACTGATTTCTTTGTTCTTCCAACTGCTTCAACTTTCTCTCTTGATACACTATTTGTCGATCAACGTTTCATTTTCTTTGTTCCTCTCGTTCTTCTGTTGTCAATTCATCTAGATTTCTTTTTCGATATTCTTTTTGTCGATATGTGTTTCATTTTCTTCGTTCTTCTCGTTCTTTTGCTGTCATTTTTTCCAACTTCCTTTTTCAAAATTCTTTTTGTTCTTCTTCTTTTCATTTCAAGTCTTCTTCTCGTTCTTTTGTTGTCATTTCCTAATATTTTCTTCCTTGATATGTTTTACGATGTTTAGCGTTCTGTATTTTTGGTTCTTCACTAGTTTGTCTCATAGCATCTTCCACATGAAGATCTTCCATTTCTAGTTTAGACTCTATATCAAAAAAGTCAAACATTAACATATACACTGAAATTTATGCATCAATGAAATCCACACCAAAATTTATGCATCCAGGAAATCTACACTGAAATCAATGCGTCCATGGTATAACAACTACATCGAAAATTATTGAATAAAAAACCCCATACATTGAAATCTATGCGTCCATACACTGAAATCAATGCATCCACAGAATAACATCTACACTAAAGCATATGGCATGTTTCCAATTGCTTGAAATTTCTCTCTCAATATGCTCTTTGTCGATCAACGTTTCAATTTCTTTGTTCTTCTCGTTCTTCTCATGTCAATTCACCTAACTTTTTTTTCATCTACGTTTTGTTTTGTTCGTTCTTCTCCTTCTTCTGCCGTCATTTTGCACATTTTGATTTATTTGTTGTTTTGCAAACTGATTTCTTTGTTCTTTCAACTGCTTCAACTTTCTCTCTCGATACACTCTTTGTCGATCAACGTTTCGTTTTCTTTGTTCCTCTCGTTCTTCTGCTGTCAATTCGTCTAACTTACTTTTTCGATATTCTTTTTGTCGATCTGCGTTTCATTTTCTTCGTTCTTCTCGTTCTTCTGCTGTCATTTCGTCCAACTTCCTTTTTCAAAACTCTTTTTGTTCTTCTGCTTTTCGTTTCAAGTCTTATTCTCGTTCTTTTGCTGTCATTTCCTAAGATTTTCTTCCTTGATATGTTTTACGACGTTCGACATTCTGTATTTTTTTGTTTTTCGCTAGTTTGTCTCATAGCATCTTCCGCATGTAGATCTTCCATTTCTAGTTTAGACTCTATATAAAAAAAGTAAAGCATTAACATATACACTGAAATTTATGCATCAATGAAATCCACACCAAAATTTATGCATCCAGGAAATCTACACTGAAATCAATGCGTCCATGGTATAATAGCTACACTGAAAATTATGCAATAAAAAAACATCATACACTGAAATCTATGCGTGCATACATTGAAATATATGCGTGCATACACTAAAATCAATGCGTCCACAGAATAACATCTACACTAAAATATGCAATAAAAAGACCCCATACACTAAAATCTATGCAAGTCTAAAACTCACTTTACATGAAATTCAATATATTTATGAAATTCTATATTTTTTTAAAAAAAGTAGGTGATCTAGGAGGATTGAACCTTGGACCTCACGCCCATTATCCCAACACCCTTACCACTATACCACATGTAGTTCTTATTAAACACAGTAAAGAACTTATATACTTATATGTTAATATTAATATATATTTTAATTTAAATCAAATGTTAATTTAAATTTAAATTCAATAGAAATATTACACTATATTTTAATTTTAATCTAAATATAAATATAAATTATAAATTTAAATGTATAAATTTAAATTTAAATATTAATTAAAATTATATTTTTAGCAGCTGAATATAATTTAAATT
Organism: Larix kaempferi; assembly: GCA_027924585.1. Classification (NCBI taxonomy): domain Eukaryota; kingdom Viridiplantae; phylum Streptophyta; class Pinopsida; order Pinales; family Pinaceae; genus Larix; species Larix kaempferi. Next base: position 565 of record BSBM01001474.1, on the reverse strand, counting down.
TAAACATAAATTAAAATTAGGAAATCTGTTGAATATAATTTAAATTTAAATATAAATTAAAATTAGGAAATCTGCATTTAACAATTATCCCTTTCATTAAATTTAGCAGTTGAATTTTTGTACATTGGTGATGGGAGGGGCTACGGTGGAGGAGGATGGGAGGGGCTGTGGTGGAGGTGGACAGGAGGGAGGAGGACGGGAGGGGATGCGGTGGAGGAAGACAAGATGGAGGAGGATGCGAGGGGCTGTGGTGGAGGAGGAGGGGAGGGGCTGCGCTAGAGGAGGACGGGAGGAGGACTGCGCGGGAGGAGGGGAGGATGGAAGCTGGAGTTGGAGCTACGAGTGGAGGTGGGATGGAAGAGTTGCGGAAGAGTGGAGGAGGGGAGGTCTGTGGGCTACGTGAGAGTGGAGAGCTAAATTTAAAAGAATTAAATTACCTGTTCGTTAGCAGATCCGATTCTCTCTTCATTGGTTCCCTGCCGCAGATTAAAGACCAAATTAATTTTTTCTATATTTTTTTAATGTTGTTTTGATTTCCATTATATAGCCATTGATTTTGAAGGTG